>VWZK01011720.1:0-34640 GCA_013396935.1 Baryphthengus martii | reverse complement strand
TGCCGCGGCGGCGACTCCAGCCCCGGCTGTATCAGCGGCCGGGTGCCGGAGCTTCCCTGCGTGTGTGCGAGCGCTGCAGTTCGGCGATGAGTAAGAGCAGCGTTCCTGTAACGCTGAACTGCTGCTCGCTTTCGTGCGCCGTTCCCCTCTGCGCTGGTGCTATACGTTGAAAAGGCGTTGCTGGTAACTGTAGCTTGTGTTTGCCTGCAACAAAAGGAAGAAGTACAAAGTGTACGTGCTAAGTTCCCTAAATAAAAGCGCCTTTTACACTCATGGATTTGGTTAGCTAAATAATTTGGTGTTTACTTTTGGGTTTCTGTTAAAAGGAAGCTAATAGCTTCAGGTCCTTCCCCTTAACTGAATCTCTTTAAAAATGAAGATGTTAAGTGGGCCACACGTATCCCGAGAGACACCCGGCAAGAGATTTTTATCTATGGTCTGTGTGTCTGCTTTGTAGCATCACTGATCTATTTTGGCAGAAAAACTGCCAAAATGCTTATTTTCAGACTCAAAATGACCCTAATGTTTTGTTTCAAACTTGCATTTCCAATTCTTCCTGGAAAGGGACTTTGCATTCAGCAGTGCAAAAGCTGTTACAGCTCCAGGAGTGGAAGCGACTTGTACCTCTGCTGGTGTTTCAGTGTCTGGAGACAGTCTTTTGTGCAGACCTCTCCCTAACCTACTGGTCGTTCTTGGTCTTTTCCAATGAACGTTAATCTGAAAAGAGAGGAGCTCCTGGGAGAGCATCTGCATGAATAGGTAAAGCTACTGTCATTCTATTAGTTATCAGGATAATTAATAGAGATGATAACTGGGTTCTTAATTAAAAATCCTGTTCTTTTCAGGGACTTATCTAATAGCATGGACCTCAACATTTAAATCCTGGGAAATTATGAGTGTTCTTAAGAGTGAAGAATAACTGTGTATTACATAGATCTCTGATGTAGGTTCAAACCCTTCAGTCTGTGCTTCTGAGACAGTTTGTCAAACTGTTTCGCAGAAGCTGCCAAATGGTAGAAGTTAGAGGGATTGGCAGGGCTAGTGGCAACCTTTTGTGCAAAAATGAGAGAATGTGACGTACTGCTGCACAAAAAGATCAAAATAAACTTTCAGTCTGCTGCACGAGAGGTCAGCTGTGAGGTGAAATAGGCTGTGATACTAAATATGAATGTGCTTCTTTACGCCTGCACGTTCCTTCATCTCGGTCATCATTTTGTCATGTCCTTCTGAACCCAAGGAAAGAAAAAAGAAAATAGGATCATTTTAAGGTGAAGTGTTCTGAGTTTCATGCACTTTGGCAATGTTGAAATAACATCTTTATTTCCTCTTAGACCTTAAGGAGAGGATCTTTAGCCACGTAAGAGAAAGCCGGAATGTCTCCTAGCCGTGCGTTTGTTGTAACCTGTGTCACCGGCGGGCATGTGCTCTTTACATAAATAATCTGTAGAAATGGTTAAATTGCGCTGACATCCCTGAGTATACCTTTTCTAAGGGATTACCCTGAAACCTTGTTCTCTCTAAGATAAGCTTTTATTCCTGTTAAATTTCAAGGGCATCTGACTTAAAAGAAAGCAATTGCGGAGGCAAAGGATGTTACTGACTTAGAAACTGATGTGTGACCGTTGCTGATATCAAAGAATAATGTAGGTACAGCGTCTTGTTACGTAAAAAGTTGTTTAGACAACTGCATTTTGGCTGATGGACAACAGCATTATTTTCCCTGCAGTTTCACAATTGAAGAAAAAATAATTATATAAGGAAAATCTTTTGTCTTTGTGATGGGACTTGTTTGGTTTGCCGCCCTAGCAAGTGCTATAGGATATAGTGGTCCTGGGAATGAGTCGCTGATCACATGTTGTGGGCAGGGAACTCGCCACTCCCTTGAGTGTGCTTACAGCCAGCTTCCCAAACTTCTAATGGCTCCGAGCTATTGAAATTACTTTGCATCTAAATTGAAATCTATTTTAAGCGAGCAAGGTAGTTTGGTAGGCTAGTGACAGCGTTCTTCTGAACGCATTATAGTCTGCCCACATCACACGCGCTATTATGGGACAACCGTTTTAACTCTCCTACCTGCCTTATGAAGAATTGATGTGACAAACCAGGAAAATAGAACAGTTGGTGTAATTACTGTACATCCACTGAACGTTCTGCAGCATGTTCTACATTTTTTAAATTACTAAGTAGGGAAGAAATAGTTATACGTTATTAGACTGTTGCAGTACTTAAAATCAGCTCTCGGGGTAGTTCTAAAATGTTATTGGTAAGTCTTACGGTCTGCAGAATCTGAAATTATTTATAGTCCTTGTGGATGTAAAGAACTTATAGTCACTTTATAGCAAATGTGCCTTGCAGACACAGGGAGTTATTAAATCTTGTTTTGCTTCTCCTTGTGTTTTCTTAACTATTGTGAGTCAGAGTGAGCAACCAAGTATCTGTCAGTGGGCAGAGCTGCTTGTCGAATCTCTTTGGTAGATGTGCAACTCTCAACCATCAGGTTAGGCTTATACTCTGACTCTTAGGAGTTTTACACACCAGTGAGGAAAAAATAAATAAATCTGAAATTCCTAGAAAAATGAGTACTGCATTTAGAGGTGGGAGCAAGTCAGAAAGAAGTGTAGTATAGGCCAAACAATGCTGCCCTAGAATGACCTGAGGAGAGAATCGATTGCCTCTGTCTAGAGGGTGGCTCAGTCTTTACTGCTAGTGTTTTGGTTGGGATTAGTTTTGTCTATCAAAATTCCCAGCACCTTTGGGGTGATAGATTAGTAACACTGAACTGTTTAGGCTCTGTGTAGAGGGGGGGGGGAAATGGAGAAGGAAATGTAAAGAGGGGAGATGTAATGAAAAAGGCAGTTACTAGAGAGAATTCAAAATAAGCTGTGCTGTAGTTTGTAATGCTGATATGGGGAGGAGCCAAGAATGCAAAGAGGGTACCACAAACAAGAGATATAAAGAGAGTTGGTCGCACAGGAAATCGGTAATTGTTACTTTAGTGGAATCAATGCTTATTTTGTGATATTGGCTCCTTAGTTCAAGCAATTGCAATATACATTGAATTCCTAGCATTACAGTTCATCTGATGTATTGTATTTTTCTCTGTAACAATAAGTTTACTACATCATTTGATGCCGAAGTCTGGGAATGTCAGGTGTGGTGACTTCATTAAAAAATGGAAGTAAATAGTCTCTATGACCAAGCAAGTATTTCTGCAAATTACTGAAAGTGTGATTTTTGCAAAGGAGTTTGGCACCTCTAGGTGCTTAGTAGATAAGTGGCAGGAATCAGCTGTGCATTCGGCCCTTGGTACTTGCTTCATTTTGCTCTCTGAAGTGCTAACTTGATACCCTCCTGTTCCACTGTTAGATTTGCTCTTTAACTGTGACCCTTGTCTCTAGTAGTCTGAGAATGCTTAGATAGAACACCTACATATAGACAGGCAGAAGTGTTTCCGTCAACGTTGAACAGAGTGCGGTAAATGTAGAAGTCTTCCAGACGTGAAACTTCTGCGAAGAGCGATAAAAGCCAGTTGTGTAGTGCAGTCCTTCTCTTTCCTGGTGTGCCCGCCCATTCGAGCCCTTCATAGATGGCAGAGTAAAGTTAATCTGTCATCTCAGAGCTGTACCGGTGTAGTCCTGTTGGTATAGCTGTGCTGTTTCCTGAAAGGGCTTTTAGTACGGAAGCGGTTAATTCCAGTAAAACTTTCCCCCGTGGGATTTATTTCAGGCCACAAAATAGAAGAAACTGTACAGGCAGGAAAACAACATTAATGTGACAGGTTTCTGCAGGCGTGTTGTGTCGGTCACAAAAAACACCCTTGACTGGTGAGGTCACGCCATGGAAGGTATTGGAGTAGATGGACCAGAGGCCCTACCCTAGACAAGGCTGGTAGAAGCTTGTCCTTAACCATCTGTCACTGCTACCCATAGAGATCACCGTCAGCAAAACCAGATACTAAATTAAAGTGATTGTGGTGTGGAAAAGCTAATTTGATATGACACCACTAAATTATAAAGTTTTTACGCAGTTAACCGCCTAAATTAATCTTTGTAGTGTAACATGCAAATAAAGCTTAATTCCAGTCCTCAGAACTCTTGTATCTTGAGAAACAACACTGTGAATTGCACACTCTTAAATGGTTTCTGTGAGGTCAAAATTAATATTTAACAATAACCTAATTAAGAGTTCAATGCAATGCTTCAGTGACTGATCCAGTATGGTCCGAACTGATGGCTCAGTATGCGTTCCTGCAACCTGAGTTCTCTGGCTTTTTTTACCTTTACAGTTTTCAAGTTGTCACTGTTTTGAAAATAAATATGAAGTTTGTTTTACAGTGATATCGTTCGCTTCGTGAAGTCAGAGATGCAGCAGTGGTCTGTAATACTACAATTTGTTAAAGCATCTTTCCTTTGTATGTCAGGTTGGGAATTTTTTTGTCTGCTACTGATCAGGCTTGATGGCTTTGAGATTCCAGTTTGTTCATATGCGCTGGAAGTAAGATATATAATAAAGCAGGAAAACTTGACCTGCATTTTGGACTCTCACTCTGCAGTCCAGTGTTGCCATTCAGATTTCAAGAGCCAGCTGCATTAGGGCCAATAACAGAAACCACTTTCTGTAAAGCAAGGTCACCCTCTGAAACGTTATTAAATGGTTAGTGTTGCAAGGAAGATACTGCATCTAACTTTCAGCATGAAGTTCAGTGTGGTCTGCAGCACCCTGGAAGTTACTTCAGTGGGAAGATGCCCACTAACTTGTGATGCATCAAATGCTAGCTCTTGATTGTTTTTTTCCTCTGTTTAATGAAGACTGTGATAAGAACAATAATAATAAATAATAATGATTTTTAAAAGGGCTGTGATAAAGAAAATTAAGAAAGCTGCTAGTCTGAATTGTTTGGTTTGCATCAGTACTTACTTTGTTTCAGTGTCTAGTGTAACATAAAGGAATGTGTTTGGAACAATTAATTTAAAAGAATACAGATGCATTTGTTTCAGAAATACTAAAAAGAGTGAAGGTAACTAAGTGGTCTCTCCAGGTGCAACATTCATGCAACTTGTCTCAGGTGTGGTTGTGTAACAACAGTTATGCAGGAGCTGTTTCTGCCTTTTGGACTTAAAGGAGTTAAATTTTAAATCTTAATCCAAGCTATGTCTCAGTCCTTTCTTACATCTTGTTTTGATAATAACTTGATTCTTAAGTCACGATCTCAACTTTTTACCTTTCTGCTATTGCTCTGAGATGAAAATTTTGTTAACCAAGATAGATTGCACATGTTGAATGTCTCTGTGCTCTGTTAAGGAATCCCATTGCAGGCACTGCCAGCTGGTATTTCCTGTGTTCAGAGCTAGGGAGGTTATAATTTGTAGATTGGTGGTGTTCTGAAGAACAGTAGTTGATCCACAAAGTATTTTAGGAAAGCCTGTATTTGTACTCCCATGCAACTGACTCCCTGTCAATCACTACCTTTGGGCATGTAATGATTAGCTTTACTGATGGGCTTACAGTTATAATTACACTTAAAACAAAGATTTTTATTATGCAGTTGCTTACCAAAATGCTGGCGTTTCTCAGCTCCTTTTTACTCAAGAATCAGAGTGAGATATGAAAAGTTTGGGTTTGGAATCATTCAAAAACCTTAGAAGATACTGATTTTTATTTTAAGAAACTTCTTTCCTGTCCCATCTCTTTAAAGTTTTTCATTGGATCTTATCAGAAGATTTTATTTTACGAAGTAATTTGATTTGGCACACATTCAACTTTTCTAGTAGAGGAGCATCTTTTTCTTAAAATTATAGGAAGGTTAGTGTATATCTGTTGTCTTTTATGTTTTGCAAAGGTTGAGCTTTATAGCTCTTGCAGTCAAAATGGATAGAGGAATGAAATAATCTAACAAAAGCATTCTTCTCTGGAAGATGTATGAGTTAGAACTGAGACCATGTGCATAGTTTAAATTAGTTTCTTTGGGCTGGGGTATTTTGAAGAGCATTGTAAAAGCAAATTAGTTCTAGTGATCTTAGGTGTAGTGTGGAAAATTTGAAGAAAACCATTCATTACTTCAGGAGCAAAGTTTTATACTGTAATCTTTCTAATAGGTTTTACTGCAATTTTAGGAGGTAAGACTTTTTTTACAGATACGGGGAAAAATAATTCTGTGAGGAGAAACTGAAGCAGAAACCATGTTGTAGACAAATACTAGGATTATTTTTTTAAAAAATCTGAACAGTGAAGTACAATATGATAAGATACTGAAATGGTTATAACTAAGTCAGAATGGTGTATTTTTGGATTGTCGCTAGTTTGAAGGAGAGATTTTTAGGAACATAATTTCTGTTTCTCAGCAGGCTAAGATCTTTCATGCTGTCTGTTATCTGTGAACAGCAGGAATGGGTTTTAACCACGCTAACTTTTCCAGACATTATGCAGGACTCAGGCTGTGGGTGTATGAAGGTAAACGAAGTAAACGCTTAAAGGAAAAAAACAACTGTAAAATTAGCTCTGGACTCTGTGGAGAACTGATGCTATTAGTAGTACTGCAGCTGAATTGAAAGCGCGTAGGTGATGCAGCTGGACGTAAACTGTTTTTGTAAGTCAGCAGTAGTGAAGGTTTTGGAGGCTAGAGGAAATGCTGTATTACATGCAACATTGAAAAGATATTAGGTCACTTACTTGTCACTGGAATGTAAAAGTTCACGTCTACGGAAAGGAACAGAGCTCGCACTTGGTAGCGTTTAGTGTTGCAATATGTGTACCATTAAATGTTGATAAATGTGTTGAATTTCATCATAGACTTCTATAGTAGTTCTTTCCTGAGGAGACTGACCTTTAAAATAAACTGCATTTGATCTGTGACCACAGCTGGGTTGCCTGTAGCTTTTACGTCGCGTTTCTGGCCATAGGAAGGAACACGCACGTGAGACCCATCTAGGGCTGTGCAGTCGTATGCCATCCTTAGTGGTGCCTTTTTCAAGTCTCCTTGTCTTTGGAATGTGATTACAAAACTAATTTGTAGATTGTTTATCAGAAGTTTTTTTGATAGCTGCTTCCCTTGATTACCCAGACAGTCCAAAATGAATGTTATGCTTGCTTCTGTGTTCAGAAGTGAATCCATGATTTCACATACATTGCTGTATAAAGAACATTTTAGATAGCTTGTTCTGTTAGAATTTACACACTTATGTTCTTGTTAGTCATCTAACAGGTCTGCAGTGTTCTTAATTATGTGTGCGATAAGAGCTATTAGATTTCAAATAGGAACAAATTTTTTTTTGAAGTTATTCTTTATAATTTGAGAACATTTTACTTGGAAATACCTTCTGTGGTACTGCAAGGAAAGTATTTTAAGCAGGATAAGATCAAAGCCACCTTGCACTGGCACTTAGTGTGGAAATTGATAAGTTGACTTGAATATTAATAACTTTGTACTAAGTTCATGAACTGAATACCTTTTGTTTCTAGCCACTGCATGTTTTATGCTCATAACATGTGAAATAGCCGTGAAACTCTACCATGTAGCATACGATTGGCAAATATATGTTGAACTAAAAGACAATTGCCCAGTTGGGTCTTTTAGGTCTACTGGATTGACTCTTCCACTTTTTCAAACCCTAGATCTAATGGTTTTAGAATGAACAGTATGTAAAAATGGGGAAAGATCAGACTAAACTGTGTTTTGACTTGATGAACGCTGTATTCCCATGCAACATCGGGTCTATAACCACTTGTGTCCTTGAATCACCTGCTCAAAAGGTTAATTACAAGCCTTTGTGTGTTTGCAATCCAGTCTCATTCAGTGAGTCAGCATACGAAACCCTCTTCCTCTGAATGAAACAGAAGAATGATTAGGATTTTAGGAGAAGCAATTTGCACTGTATGGAATGTAAACAGGAGATGCTACTGGAGCAAAATATGGCTGCAAAAGTAATGCTCATGCAGTAATACTACAGAAGGATACTTGTGCATTTCCAACTGGGTGGTAAAACAGATGGCAAAGTCAGAAAATAAATGAAGTAACTTATTTTACCAAGTCAGACTTCTCTAATGAAATTTATTTGCTTCAGCTGGATGGTTTCTTAAAGGAATAAAAGGAATTATTGGAAATGCAAAATCCAACCTGCTCCTATTTTATTAGGTTCCATTTGGCTGGTGTATTGATGCAGTCTGCCTGTGGGGACCGCTTGCCTGTGTTTGTCAAGAGGAGATGGAAATTTGGTGGTACCTGCTTCTTGATGTCTCTTGCTGATGACTTGTGTTCGGCCCTGTGTGTTTGCACTATTTGTGCAGCGGCTGTGATACCAGTGTGCTTGTACCTGCTGGAGCACTTCTTCCCTGCATCCTTCATTGCCACAAGCCAATTAATAAAATCTGAAGGGTAGTGTATTTTGGTATTCCTACTTTGCTTTTGGTGAAACTTCAGCCTACTAGGCACTGACCACACAGAAGAAGGCAGTGCCTGCCTCGAAAATGCTTTATTTGAAAGCTTACACTTTTTCTATGTCAAGAATTTCATAGGAGCGTTATTCAAACAAGGCTTCTGTGTTCATTCTGTCTGTACTAATACCTTGAAAGAATTTAAGGGTGTTCATGTGAGTTTTCACTGTAACGCTATATGACTGGCTAATGAGGCAAAATAAGTTGTTTTGAGCAGGATAAACTCCCTGAGCTATCAGCATCACAACTTGTCTCACTGTGAAGCGAGATGCCTGCAACATAATAAAGCCACTTCTACCAACCAGAACCCTAAGTTATGGAGGGGATACAGATGGCACCCCTTCCATAGATTCCACAGGAGTGCTGAGTGCAGCCTGCCATGAGCCTCATGGAAGCTTGTTTTTGCTTTGCAAAATACCATTTATTTCTAGATTTCTGTCACAAGTGAACTTTTCTGCCTATAGAGCAGTGAAACTATTTGGGTGGAGTTTTGGATTTAGTGAGTGTGGATCTTAAGTCATCCTTTCTGGCTGAAAAAAATGACCATATGGATATTTGCTTTTTCTAGAAAGTATGCATATGACCTTCTGAACTGCTAAGTAAAGGGAGAGTACAGGGTTGTTTACAATTGAGACACTTGTGTTAGAGACTTGTTTTGGCAAACCTTTATTTTTCAAATGTGTCTTTTGGAAGCCTTCTTTGGACTTTGAAGTATTTACTTCAAGCCAAGTCAAAATGCTTACATTTAAATCTTCCTTACACTTCAACATTCACTAAAGAAATTTAAGTGTACAGGGGCAAAAAAGACAGAGTGATGTAGCTGAGATTTCTTTTGAAGTATGGTTGACAAAAACCCTGGGTTTACAATACTGAATATGCTGTGAGCAATTTTCTGAATGCAGAGCTCTTGAACTGCTTTTAAAAGTTAACGGCTGAGGCTCGTGCTGCAGGCTCTGGCATGGTGCCTTCGAGGGAACTCCATTTTTGTTGCTTTCCAGAAGAGCTGGAAGCAGCAGCTGTACAAGTGTGAGTGACGCCTGACTTCTCAGTCGAAGTTGGCTTCCAAATGTGCTTTCTTGCACTTGAAACAGAGGGTGAAAACGGCTCTCGTGTCTTAGGTGACACTAACTTAAAGGTGTCCTCAAAGTGCTTCACTCAGTCCTTAGTTGAATAGCACTATTTAAGAGCCTGAGTTGTTGACCCTGTGTTACTAAAATTCATCTGTGTAGGTTGTGTGTTGCCTTTTATATTTTATGAATGGGGAAGAAAAGTGTCTTTGCTCTACATCAAATGCTGAACACAGTTCAGGAGTAGCAGCTGCTTTATGTAGCATCTCCCTTGAACGTAACTTGGCTTTTGCCAGGAGACGTGATTATGGGTGTTTGGTATGGAAGCCTCTTCTGCAGGTGTCCTCCTCTTCTGTTTCAGCCTTTCATTTCTTCTTTAATTTTGCTTGTGCTTGAAAATCGACTGTAGTATCATAAGACCTGTTTGTCTGTCCTGCCTCTGAATCCACGCACACCTCTAGGGTCGACAGCTTTGACAGGCAAGTGACACGTAATTGTTCATTCTTCTGCCGTGACTGCTGTTCCTGTTAATTCTCTCCTCATGGTATATAACATTAAATCAGTACAAAATGAATGCCTTCTCTTGTATTCTAGATTACAGACCTTCATGTTTAGAAATTTAATCTAAGGGATGACTCTTGCACTTTGTGTTAAAGCAATGCTTCAACACTGTCATCCTCAGAAAGCTAAGCTCCTGTAGTGATTATAATAGTTTGAGATAGGGCCCCAGCCTTGTGTTGAACTCAAGGAAGCAGAGTGTTTTAGACTTTCATGTAAATGTGTATATCACCAAAATTAAAAAAATGTGTAACTTTCATCAAAACAACCGTGCTGCTGGTATTAACCTAGTTACCGTGCTTGAGCTTACTGCTTTTCCCACTGATCTCTGAATCAGCCCAGATAAACCATTGCAGGTATCTAGAATTCTTCTAAATGTCCCATAACAGCCATCACATAACTTATAAAATGTGAGAAATATTCCCCAGGTGCTAAATTGTGATTGAGGAACCTTGTAATACTTGCACTTGTTTTCCCACAGTGTTTATAGACTGGAGGTTGCTGCAGTTGAGCTTTCCCTGTGCTCAGCTGTGTGTGTTTTCTCATCTGCTTCTTGTGCCAGCCAGCTTGTTTAGGTAACTAATTTGTCTAAAAAAACAGGATAGATTAACTTTTGGCTAGAGCAACTTCTGAACTGCTTTGCCACCTAGTCCTTACTGGAAGGAAGGATATGGGAATATTGGTCAGACTGTGGCAGGTTCAGTTTATATCGGCCTTGTAGCCACACAATTGGGCTGAAATGTTGTGAGTTTTGTCCGCTCTTTATTTGGACAATGATGTAGCTGCTTCATTTTCTTTTTAAGCCTTGCAGTGTACTGAAATCCTCAAGACCTTGATTTTTGTTCCAGACTATTTCTGCTGTTGAGCTTGTCAGGGTTTTTTGTACTGTTCCATATGGGTTTCAAGAAATTTCTTTATGGAAGTTGCTCCCCAGAAGTCATCTTGCAGGTTGCCAAAGAGGTTTTTTTGGTAATAAAATGCTGAATTCATGGCTTAAGCCATATGGAATATGTATCTCTTCTCACATCAGAAGCTACTGCATGGTTCTTGCCCAGAAGCTGGCACTAAGGCCCTCTGGAGCTGTGGACTTGTTTACTGTTTGTGTTGCGATTTAGGGTCAGGGCAGCCCTAAAACCTGTAACAGACACTCTCTGTTAACCTCTCTTTCTCCCAAAAGGGGAAGAGAAAAGGAGTAAGGAAGAGAGACTTATTGATTAGAAAAAAAAGGAAACTAGAACAGTTTAATGAAAAGGAAAATAATAAGAATAAAATGGAATATATACAAATATATACAAGACCAGTATCGAACCCAAATCCCCCTAATGGCAGTTACATCACCATCACCACCGATGTTGTGGAGCAGGCACCGGGAAAGTCCCAGACAGGGCCCAGCAGCAGACAGGAACCGTGTTCAGGAGCTGGATTCTGGTGCTAGATTCAGGAACACTCCGATTGGGATCGAAGGCAGAATGAAGAGTCCTCCTTGGATTCCAGCCATTGAAGGAACGAGGAAGAATCCGAGCAAGGACCCAAAGGAAGAGCCCCCAAACCGAGAGCAACCGAGCCAGGGTCCCCAGCAGCTGAATATGGCATCTATGGGATGGAATACCCCGCTGGTCAGTTTAAGGGCACCCATCTGTCCGCTCCTCCCTGCAGGCGCGGCTTTTACTTTCTGCACTCCCCAGTGTGGTACACAGGATCTAGCAGTGGCCTTGGTCTGCATGCCGGTCCCTGGTACGAACTCTAAACATTGAATGTTATCACTGGCAGAAGCGGCCACTGCCTGTGAACACATGATGCTGATTTCAGAAAGGACAGTTAGTCAAAGGAACTGAGCTGAAAGGTAAAAATCACTGAACAGAATTGTTCTGTTCTAACTCAAACCAGGACGGTTTGCTAGTGATTTAGTGACTTCTTGTTGGAGTGATCTCAATTCTTGTGATGATGTCTTAGGAGTATGGAGCTGCAGGGCACATGAGGACCACTGTTTTTATAGCAGCTCGATATAATTTATGGGATGCACAGGGTCTCAGTTACTTGAAGAGTCGACTGGTTGACTCTTGCCGTTTCACTGCCTGGTTGTGGTTAGTGTACAAAGTACCTGTCTCAAGAAGCTGGGAAGTGTAGGCCTTTTACGTGAGGAGATTTGCTGCTGCTGAGAGAGAAAGAGAACTTAGGTCAGTTTTCTAACCCTTTACTTTTCTTAGTAGATGTGTAGTCACCAGAGTAAATTTGTTTTGTGGGTGTGGGAGAGACAAGCACCTTTTATGGTGTGCCCTAGATAACTTTGAAAAGGAGCGCGTTCTTACCAAACCTTGAATGTGGTTTAAATCCCTGTTCCAGTCACGGGAAGCTGTGAATCCTAATTCTCAATTCAACAGGTTTATGTCAAAGGACTGCTTTCAGGAGAAAGGAAAGGATTTATTGTGAGAGTGCTTCAATCCTGTTCTGAGGTTGAGGTTCAGAAGACCTGCTTCATTGTCTAATGAGAGTAGTCATTTCCAGGATGAACATTTGGGTTCCTCTTCCTTTAGACTTTATAGTGATTATGTAATGTTTGAAATATTTGTTCTACCTTAATAGGATACTGATGTTCCTGCAGAGCTTGCCAGATGTTGCGTGTTTAAACTGTAACAAAAACACTACTCAAACTCGAGGAATGGAATGACACTTGCTGCAATAATGCTGAGCTAACCTAAAAAGCTTCTTTACTCACCAGTTCTTGAAACAGCTGGCATCATGTATCTCATCCTCTGTCCTCATGTATCCTGGCTATTTCTGGATCATGGGGTATTTCTGCTGATCTGGTTTGAATATTGTAATTGGAAGCAGCTGGTGGGTGAGTTGGACTCTGTGTGTCTGGAGTTGCCTCCCTCCGTTTCCAGGAATGTTTGTGTTGCAGGAATCTGAGTCATTCCTGAGGTGTCTTGCAGATATTTTGCATCTCGTAATGTAGTCTGTGCTGACCGTTTTCAAATGGTACATTCTTAAGTATAGTTTTGCTGTCTAACCAAACTGAAATGTCTGGACTCAATAAACAGCGAAGTAACTGGATGAAACTTTGATCTTTTAAGATAAGATTATATTGCTTGGTGGTCCCTGGGACATGAAATACTTTGACACTTTAAAATACTTGGTCCTGTACTTTTTCTCCAAAGGCTGAACTTGTAATTTGTAGGTCATAGAAGGCAAGAGAGTTGTGAATCACTTTGTGGGACTTAAACTTTGGAGAATATTTAAACTCACTTTAGAAGATGGGGTTACTGTCAAATAATTACTAGAAGTTTTCACTTCACAATGAAGTAAAAAGTTGTAGCTAATGTGTTTGGGGCTGATAGATTGTTACGTGTAAAGTACAGAGTAGTGCAGGTAATGGCTACTTTAATTAAAAAAATATTATCACATTATTTGTTGAGAACATGAGTCCCCATTACTAAATTTTCTTTAATTGTTCAGTAAGTGATTGATGCAACATTTTGCCTTTCTGGAAGGATTCTAGTCAAAGCATACTAACTGTAGTTCTTAATATTGTGCAGGTAGCTTGCATATTTCAATCAAATTATTCCTCTTTGTTCAAATGTATCAAGTTCTAATTCAGTTAATAAAAAATAGTAAAAGCAGGTGCTGTGATGTATCAGCTACCAGTTGTAATTGATGCTTATTATATAAAACAGTCTTCAGGGAAGAAAGTTACTCATAAAAGTGAGTGGGTAATGAGGTTAATATGACAGTTTTGCACATCTTTATGTAATCTTCTCTTACAGGAAACGAAAGAACTGGAGTTCAGTTTTGATACCATACTTTTATGAAGGCTATAAAAATAACGATATGAAAAATCATTTTGTATTTGAAGAAAGGCACCACTCTCTCTACTTATTAACTAGAATCTACTATACTAACTGTACCAACTATCTTTAAACAAAAAGCTGTGTTTAACTAGTCCCCTTCAAACAAATGCCTGCAGCAAATCAAAGTCCTCCTGTTAAGGACAACTGCATCTTCACAAAGCCTGCATTCAGCTTTATGTATAGCACTGCAGAAGATGCCAGCTGAATTTGTGCCTGTAATGATGTGACTTGGGTGTAATGCTGCTGCTTCCCCGGCCTCCTCTCACGGACGTTGCCTTTGCAAGGCTTCAGGGGATCAAAATGGGCAGAGTAGCTTCTTGACCTCTTTTAGTCACTTTCTCAAAGAAAAGGTACCTGATGATGTGCTCTGCTCTTTGCTAATTCTTGGCCTATGGGCCAGTTTGGGGGTACATTTTAAACAGACGTGCAGGTTCTTGGATATGATTGATTCTGTAAATTTCCTGACTATGTGTTGCTGGATAAAGAGGGAGAAATCTGTACTGGTGCTCCCTGGGAAGAAAAGGAAGCAATCCGAGCTGGATGCCTGTTGTCCTGTTTGGACTGGTCCACAGCTACTCTGTTGGCCCTCTTTTTTTACTCCCTTTTAGTGTATGAACCTTGAGATTATTGCATTGAGGGAGGATGTAGAGGACAAATGGCACAGATATGTGAGGAAGCATGCTTTGATTAATTGTTTTGGAGCAAGTTATTCTGTAAGAAAAAGCCAACTGAGAAATAGGAGACAACTTAAGAGGAGTCTTCTGAATTTGATCAGATAAGTGAGGGAATAATAAACATAATGATTTTTCACCCTGAAGTAGTACATGGGAAGACAAAATGAAGACTAATATAGAGAGATCAATGATTTTTTTCTTTCTTTTTTTTTTCCTCCCTACCGTGTATTTGCAAAGGTATCTTCTCTGAAACTATTATCCCTGGAGAGACAAACCTTTTTGTGCTGGCACCTGATCATCTTCCTTACTCTTGTGGCTCTGGCTAACCACTCTGTGCTCCACGACTTGGTGCAGAAGCTATAACATGATGTTCCTGTGTCCAAGTCCTGTTAGAGGAACACTTTCCAGCTCACTCCCCTGGTGGGTAGATCTGAATGTGTTATTTAAATCCATAGGGCTCTAGAGATAACATAGTATTTCTGCCACAGGGGGCCTTCTATGTAAGGTATGCAGCTCTGGAGAAGTTAGTATTGATCCAGGTAGAAGCCAGTCACTCAAGACAGGCAACAGTTTTGCAACTCCAGGTACACGTTCCAGGTACACGTTCCTGTTGCTACATGATCTTAGTTTAAGAACATCCTCCATAATTACTATTTCGCTACCTACTCGCTCTCGATCAGATTTCTAGACTATTGGACAAGATGCCATTGCTGATGCTGACATGAATTAGAATTCCTACTCTGGCACTTCTTGTTATTTAATCTAATCACTCCCTACCCTGGCTTCACAAAACTGTTCCTGGCTCCAACTGGAAGGCTGCCATTAACTGGAGCACAGAATTATGGGAGTGGTTATCTGCAAGCAGGCAATAAGTAGCTGTAGGAGCTTTGAGAACGGCTTACTTTGGCTGAGTAGCCACTGAGATTCATTTGTTTGTGCCCATATCTGCTCAAGCACATTGGAAAAGGGAAATTTTGTGGGAGTTTATCTGCGATGGAGGTGAGGACTGATCCATAGTATGGTGGTTAGACAATGCACTCTTCCTTCTGAATGAAGGTACGGCAGTACCTTTGGAAGTCAGTTAAGCTTGCACTTCCCATTCTACTTGTTTGACTACACAAAGAACTGTTTAAAAATAACCTTTCATATATGTCATCAGCTGTATTGCTGCCATGGGGATTGCAGTGGGTGTGGTAAAAATCTGATCTGTATAAACAGATAATACAGCTATTGACAACACCCTGCTTGGCTCTGTGTGAATCTCTCTTCTCCTCTACAGCAGGAGAAGTCCGTGCTTATCTTCTGACCCTCGAAGACTTTTGCATTGTGAAGATTAAAAAACAAATTGAAAGCTCACAGTACACATACCATGGTAGTATGCTTTCTTTGAGCTTCATACAGCAAGGTTCTTTCCCCAGTCTCTGTCAGTTTTAGCATAAAGTAGGACAATTCAGACACTAGATATGACCCAAATTAATACTACTTATGAAAACCAGTCAGGCTACATAAATTAAGGGTAGAAAAATTTACTTTGCACGAAGCTGCATCTCATATGCTTTACTGTTGAAATTGGAATCTATATTCCTCTTTAGTACGCAGACTGAAACATGTAGAAGTATGTGGTGGTAGCTTAAAACTGAGCACTTTAAAGGCCTTTCTCCTCTCTGGCAGAATACTTGCTCTGAAGCAGTCTCTGGGTTGCGTGTCATTTGCACGGTGTCAGATTGTACTTGCTTTGTTTGTAGCATTTCTCTCACTTTTCACCTTGTGTATCATTCATCGGGCCTGCGTTTTGCCAGCATTGTGTCTTTATTGGGTTGTGAGCAACTTGAGAGCAAACTGCCCTCCTTGAGCCTCCTTCCCCTACAAAATGTGGCAGAGTATGACAAGCTTATCTAAGATTTGGAGTCTATGGAAGCATGAAGTTTTACTATCTGCAGTATCTTACTGGAATGTTGTTCACTGATGGTTATTGATGACTCAATGACTCAGGATACTGCTTTGACTGGTTGGGTCAGGTTTTCTTAATTCCAAGTTTCTTTCTTTGACTCAATCTCCTATGCTTCTCTGAAAGGATGTTATCAAGGCTTCTGAAAATCTTTGACTGCCATAAAATCTTTGTGGCTAAAGAATTTTCAGTGAAAAGGAGCATTGTCACTAACTAGATTATTTGTAAGGATCTTGTTAGTTGAACGTTGTTGTTTTAGCTTTTCAAGTACTGTCAACTGTTACACAAAGTACAAAAAGTGGCAACTTCTCTGTCACACTGGGACATTACCTGTTGAATTGCAACTTCTCGTAAAATACAAATTTTCACATGGCTCAATCTACTGTGGGTTAATTTACAGTGAATGTTACAGTAAAACATAACTTATATATCTGAGTTTTTTCACAGATTGTAGTATTGATTTCACACAAAATAACCTGTCAGGTCCTGCTGAATTCATTAGGACTCGTACCAGTATTGAAGTGCTTATAGAAGAGTAATCTGGTTTGTTGCTTAGTAAGGTTACTATAGACCATATCTAGATATACTAGTGCTTCAGTTTCTGTGCTTCTGAGTATGTATTGTAATCTAAATTTGGCAAACTTGAGCTGTCAGTTGATGGCTGGAATT
Organism: Baryphthengus martii; assembly: GCA_013396935.1. NCBI lineage: Eukaryota > Metazoa > Chordata > Aves > Coraciiformes > Momotidae > Baryphthengus > Baryphthengus martii. The sequence goes on along the minus strand of VWZK01011720.1, from coordinate 17,446 downwards.
CAGAGGAATTTTCTTTATATTACTTGACTGAAATATGTACTAAACCCAAGTAAACATGACTCAGGATATGTTTCATTTTAAAAGAAAAATGCAAAGACAAAATAATAGTAATTCAAAACGTAATGTAGTCAGTTAAAAATGTACACATGGCTTGGAGCTGTTTTCATGTTCTTGTACTCCCTCTTGAGTAAAAAGAAAGCAATGGTTCTTTTTAAGCCATGAAGGCCAAAATGGAAATGTTTTTTTGCTCTCATCCATCTCCTTTTTAAAAGAACTTGTAACATGTTAGTTATAATTCTCTGTTATATCTCTATAATTAGTAGAGCAGCTTACTCATACTTATTTCACTTAGATAATCTTTCTGGGGAAAACAATTTAAGTGATTTGATTTTTCAATTGCGTTTTCAGAATTCTTTGACAGCAGAATATGTAGTGGTACTGATGTGATCCAGAGAGGTTTTAACCTTGGTAGGCAGCCAAGCACCACACAGCTGCTTGCTCACTTACTCCTTGCCAGTGGGAGGGGGGAGAGAATCGGAAGGGTAATAGTAAGAAAACTCATGGATTGAGATAACGACAATTTAATATGCCTAAAAAAAAAAAAATAGAAGAAAGAGAAACAAAACCAAGAAAAATAAGTGATGGAAAAAGTAAATTTGCTCACCACTATCCAGCCAATGTCCAGCCAGTCCCTGAGCAATGGCAGCCCTGGCAAACTTCCCTGCCAGCTTTTATTGCTAAGCTATGGCTTGGGGGTGTCCCAGCCGTGTCCCTCGCAGCTGCTTGCCCACCCCCAAACTACTCGCTGGCAGGGCAGCGTGAGAACCAGAAAGGCCTTGACACTATGTAAGCGCTGTTCAGTAATATCTAAAGCATCTCTGTGTTACCGCTTTTCATCACAAATCCCACAAATTACATCATATGAGGTCTTCTGAAGAAAATTATCCCAGCCAAAACCGGTACACCTTTTTATTTTTTAATTCCTGAAAGGATCGGCTTCATCTCTAATGAAGCTTCAGTCAGCATCCTTTTTACACTGAACGGCCTCACTGCTAACAAAACCTTATCCTCAACTAGGGATTTTGGTGAAAGTTTTAAGAAAATTGTCATGTTTTACGTTCTGATTAAGCTGCACACAAGGGTAATTAATTATGCAGGAGGATGTAATTTTAGTGTGGGATTGTCAAATGATCATGATGGGTAAAGGTAATGAGGTGATGGTGTCTTGTTACTCTGCTGTACTATTATCTGATAGTTCCGTATATAAATTGTGCTGCCACATGAATGTGCTCTTCTTGAGCTTTCTCATTAACATCATTTTAGTTGCTACTATGGATATCTGTTGTATTTATATCTTCTGTGATGTAGAAGTCATTGTGGGGTTTGGGCATCAGGGCTTGTTTTGACCTTAAATTCCTGGAGGAGGGTACGTTCTGTCACTAAACAGGGACTTTCCCGTGACTTAAGAACTATGCAAACAGGCAAAATATTCTGTCTTCATATAATACCGATACTGTTATGTTACTGTTGGGGCAGGTAGTGAATGAAAATAAGGTGTGGAAGGTAGCAGTTGGAGATCTCTTAAAACCATAACGTTTTTTTAAAAGAAAAGGGAATGGGTTTGGTATTTTTTGTACATGTGCACACACACTTTAGACTGTGAATCAACTGTCAGAGCCCTTTGGTATCGGTGAGGTGCAGAGATGTGTGGTGTTGTGAGCAAGCAGTTGTGAGACTGAGACAACTATTCCAAATATATGGAATAACTGCATTTGTAGCCTAGGAAGGCAAGTTGAGTCTTTCTACTCTGTGTAAACTGCATTGTTCTTTCAGTTCCAAATTGACTTACTGAAGCTGAGTATTTTTAGGTTTTAAGTGACACATTTGCTTGCTTTTCTCTGAAAAAGTACACTAGCTAATCTTTGCTGCTGGTGCTGTGCCTTGGTGCTTGCTGGAAATTCCTTCAAATGTCTGCTTTTTCTCCTGCAGCTGTCATAGCTGGTGTTTTCTGTGTCATGTTGACTCACTGTGGCTCCCTTTTTAAGCTCTTGCATAGTAAAGTAACAGGAATTCTTGTCAATTACTGGGTCTCTAAAAGAAAACACTCCGTGGCAAAATGTAAATCTTTTCCCTTAATTGCTCTGAACCCACTTGTGCCCTTTCCAAATGGGGAAGGCTTTCTTAGCTCACGCTGCAACGAAGATGATCTCGGTATCATTTGTGGCATGGCTTCCAGTGAAAAAGCAAATAGCTTTCACTGAAGGCAGCACAACTGAAATGAAGTCCTTAGAGATGTAGGGATTTAAAATAAATCCTCTTTAAAGAGTGCATGTGGGAGAAGGAAAACTAATGAAGGAATATTTTTCTTCTAGATTTTTTTCATCTTATATCTGTGAATTTTCTGCAATCCAAAGATGGCGGCGAATAAGCCTAAAGGACAGAATTCCTTGGCTTTACACAAAGTCATCATGGTGGGAAGCGGTGGTGTAGGAAAATCTGCTTTAACGCTACAGTTTATGTATGATGAGGTAAGAATCTGCACTATAAGTTATCTCAGGGGATGTCTGCTAGGTACTGTTATTTAAGCATTCATTAGTACAGATATTTTATGAAAGGCTCAATCTATATGATGTGATGTGAAAGTCAGAAATTAAATTGAACAAAAATATTTTTTGAGATTAGAGGGCAAATCACTAGACACCTGTGAAGGTGTAATTTGGCATTTTTTCAGATTTCTGTGTTAGATGTTCTGTCTTATTATCAGTATCTTCGCTTAAGTGAGTTGCTTGATGCCTGAAACATGACGACCGATTTTTGCCATGTTTTTTTATGCTGCTGTTGGAGAGGAAACAAAATCTGTTTCACGTTTCCTTTTTTCCAGTGAAAGTCATTCTTTTTAATGAAAAGGCAGAAGTTATGGCTTCAGTGTCCTTTAACAATGGATACTAAATATATTCAAAGTTAGGACTGCCCGGTAGTGTCATGGAGCGCAGCCAGCTGTTGTGCTTGACCAAAAGCAGAGGCTTGGGTACTGCACAGACGCTGATGTTTTGCAGTTACCTCAAATTTCCTTGCAGTGACTGAAGAAAGAAAAAAAACCGTAACCTGCTTGGGCTAATGAAAAGCCGGCTTAGATATGAATCATTTGATTACTTCACAGAGCCTAAGTACATATGCTTCCTTTTTGGTTACTGTAACCATATGAGATGTTTGTTATAGCCTTGTATGCCCACGGAAGCATTTGCCTTGTATCAGGCATGATTTTATATCATGAAGTGTTTGTTTGTTTTTTTTCTAGTTTGTTGAAGATTATGAGCCCACCAAAGCAGACAGCTACAGGAAAAAGGTGGTTCTGGATGGGGAAGAAGTCCAAATTGATATATTGGACACAGCAGGACAGGAGGACTATGCTGCAATTAGAGACAACTACTTCCGAAGTGGAGAAGGCTTTCTTTGCGTCTTCTCTATTACAGAGCTGGAATCCTTTGCAGCGACCGCAGACTTCAGGTGAGTTACAAAGCAAGATAATTATTCTAATTACAGTGAGATAATTACACGCTATTTTGTTGTTGTTTCGTAATAGCCTTGTGATGGTCCTGACTGGATGACAGCTCTTGCTGTAGTCTCATCATGTTTTGAACAGCCAGCCAGCCATGCCTTTGCTACCTGCAGCACTTGCGATAGCTGTGCTGCTGCGTCTCTGAATACCACAAGAGCTATTGCCACACAGCAGATGCGTAGCAATGTTCAGAAGGCTTCTGCCCTTTGTAAATCAGCATCGCTTGGCACTCGGGCTAAGAAGCAGTATTTGTGAGCGGGCACGCTGCTGTCCAAAGTAACGGGTCAGAGAAAAAGGGCTGTGTTGCGTGTAAGTTATGTAGAATACCGTGTACTCCCCAGAGGTGTCTTTCAGTTTTTGTTTCATGTGGAGGATTATGTTGTGTTTCTCTTAACCTGTGGAACACCAACCGGAACAAAAGGACAGCTGTAGCATTTCCAACTGTTTTATACTAGAATACTTCAGTTACAAAGATGATGTGACCAGGTTTCAGTTGAAAACTGCACAGAAGAGCCACATCTGGTGAGGTCTGCCTGCAGTCCGAGGCGATGTGAAGTGTGCACGTTGTATTCTGGGAGAGCAAAATGTGTAGTGTCAACAGCACAAGTCTTTCTACTTCCTAAAGATGATTATATGAGCAACAGTGCTGAGAAGTATCTTTGAATAGTCCATAGTAGCAATGCATTTTGTGCAAAGTCCTGCTGTAAATCTGTCCCGTTTGGTTTTGCTTGGATGGAGTTTTTTCCTCTGTAAATGATACTGATGTAAACTTTTGAATTTACAAGACAGAAGTCCTGCACAGAGTTCTGCATAGCATTCACCCTGCCTGTCAAAGTCAGTACTTTAATAGGGAGCAGCATGGTAAAAAGAGAATTTGGAACTGGATCTTTCTGGTGTACTAAAGATTTAACAGGATAGGGAGTTTTAAGGTGTGTTTCAGGCACGCAGCGTGTCAAAAATACTTATAACGGTAAGAGACTGTTAAACAGGCAGCAGTATGTTACAGTTGCTTAGTTTTGATTGGGAGAGAAGCCTTTTGAAATCACTCATCCCTATATTAAAAAGATCACTCATCACTGTATTAAAAAGATCACTCATCACTATATTAAAAAAAGGGCGAGAGACACCATAATTAATTTTTTTACCAATTCAAAATGTAGCAAAATAGGAGAGGAGATGATCTTTTAGAGAAAAGTAAGAAAACAAATGCAAAAAGAAATTATCTGCATCCCACTCAAATAAGCCTTCTCAGAAATGCTGTTACAGTTCAACTTCATTAGCACCAAGTATCAGAATATGTTTAATTTTGTCTCTAAGGGAGGAGGAAGAGGTATGGAGAGGGGAGAAAGTGAGGTTTTCCTCTTCTGATGTTCTTTTTCATTTGTGTCTCCGTGTGTTTACATACTTTGAGAGAGAAGGAGGAAAAAAGTGGCAGGCCTTGATTGGTTTGCAGGCTTGTGCTAGGTGGTGTCAGTTGTGGAGGACTGTTTAGTTGAGCTCCTTTAGAGTGCAAAATGACCTGTTCAAAGCTGTTTAAAATCCTGTTAATGCTTCAAAGTACGTGATCTTCTATGGCTCTACAAAAAGTCCTACTTTTCCAACAGAGATGAGTGTTGACAATAAACCTGCTGATACAGAAGAAAAATGGAAGGAAAAAAATGCCTTCAAGAAAGAGATTAAACTCTCCCCAATCCAAATCTGAAAGTACTTTTCAAGTTGCCTTGAAGTTACTGTAGAAGCGTAAATGCTAAAATGTAACTCAGAAAAAATGACATTCTTTCTGCTGGGTATGAAAGTCACCTGTGTCTCTTGAGGGTACAGTTAAAATACCTTTGGTGCTGTTGAGTGGCGTGAGGGAATGCTACTTCAGGCAGATAGGAAAAGAAGTGACAAGAAGAATTTGGATGTTTGATTGTTTCCATGGAGTTTTGTTCTGCTGGACTGGCAGAACTCGAAAAGGAGAGCTTTTTACTGCTATTCATTGTCTTTGAGATTCTTGGTGTGTTCTGAAATGTTGTTGCTCCAAGTAATTTTTTTTTTTTCCAGTAGAAAGGAGACCTGCAATGACCAAAGGCAGGTTGATAAAATGTGGTCTTATTTGAGTGGAATTGGTCTGGCTCTAATGACATTTTTTTTGTTTAAGTGCTAGATTTCAAGCTGGCATATCATTAATTAGATATTTCCTGTTTAGGAGATACAGTTTTCAGAGAGGGCTCAAAGGAGAATATTGGCAGCTGGATTGCTTTTAGGCTCTCCACATGGTGAAGTTGTTTGGCATCCTCTGAACAATTAAGATTGAAAGCTCCCAGGTTTTAGCAGAATTCTTCCTTACCCAGCTACTGCAGTGATGCTCTGAGTTTACCTGCTGGTCACCCTTCCTAATAATATTCAGACTACTTTTGGATAGCTGCAGATCCTGTTAAAACATTTGCACTGATATTTGTGGAGGAGAGGAGGAATGTTGCTTTAGTTGTACCTCAGAGATGAACGCGGTGTTACAAACTGCCTCAAATACGTATTTGTCGATTTAAAAAAAATGATGGGCTAGCTGCAGTTTCTCAGCCCTCTGAGTAACTTCTGCCACAGGACTATGTACCATTTGGAGGTTTTTATAACAGCAGGAGGATCTTGTAATACACCAAATCCAGACCCTTTAGAATGTGAATTAATTAACTCTCTTCAGCTTCTTTCTATTCAACTTTAAATCTGGCAATAGATTTCACCTCAGCCAGCAAAAGGAATTAGTTTCTGTGCTTTTTGTCGGTATTTCAGACATTACTGCATGATAAAGGGCTACATTTAACTACTAACTTTATATTCCTTTCTGAGCCAAAATAGAGAATATCTCTCTTCTGGGGGAAAAAAACCCCAGTACTTTTAATTCATTTCCAATTAGAAGAAAACTTTCTTTTTTAAGTGTTGAAGTCTTCTGTACCAAACCATTTGTAGAACTGAGTTTTATTTACATCTTTAACCCCTTCATCCTAGCAGTTTGCACAGCAGAAAGGTCCGTTCTTAATCTGATGCATGTACAACTTGTATCTCTACACCGGCTTAGAATTGAATGAAGCTCTCTGCAGAGATTGAATATAATTGACTTGAGAGATTCCTGAAAGGAAAAGATTTTTTTCTTGGTATGCTATAGACCATCTTATCAGTTTTAAAAATGGCACAGGAATTTTATTAGGAAGATATAAAGTGTAAACGTGAAGTTCGGGTAGCTTGAAAATGGCAATCACAAATAGTATAAAGACAATGGTAAATGTTCTCAAGTAACACCTTTATTAAAAGGAATGATATTTTTAATATAAATTATCACTTAAACCAATCCTGTTTCTATTTTAGTTTCTTACTGACTCATCTCCTTCCTTCCTGGAGGACTAGTTGTCTGTCTGTTCGCTGTGAATAATGTCATAATGAGGTTTAAGATTTTACTGTTACATAAGTTTTATAAAAGGAATAAGTGGGTTTTCACTGTAAGATGGAAGAGTATTTAGTCTGAGTTCTTCTTTTTGTGTTCTAAGAATAGTACTCTATGCAAAGCTTAATTTTCTTTCCCCCCTTTTTTTTTTTCTCCAGGGAGCAGATCTTAAGAGTAAAAGAAGATGAGAATGTTCCTTTTTTGCTAGTAGGTAACAAATCAGATTTGGAAGATAAAAGACAAGTTTCAGTAGAGGAAGCAAAAAACAGAGCTGATCAGTGGAATGTTAACTATGTGGAAACTTCTGCAAAAACACGAGCTAATGTTGACAAGGTAATACCTGGCCCCTTAACACAAAGATACTCTCCGTCAGTTTTTACTTTATACTCTTTTTTTCTGGGTCACACTTTGTATGTTTGTTATTTTAGCAATTATTTTTGTGAAATTTGAATCAAATGCTTTTGTCCCTTAGCTTGCCAGGAGTGCATGAATAGGTGACTTCATGTAGAACAGTGAATATGTCTGTCATAACAAGTTTATCCCATCCTAAACTGCAAGGAGTCATTGTACAAGGCCTTATTTCATTAAAAAATTCTTGATGCAGCTGTTTTGGCCTAGACTTCTTCCTGTGTTTCCTATAACTAGAAGACAGTGTCTGCTTCTGAGCAGTGAGTAATGCTGTCTGATCCTCAGCCAGAATAAAACAGTTTACGGAAGCAGGTAAGGGAGGGATTGGAGCCCCCTCTACCCTCATTTAACCAGATGCCTTGTTCTCTGTTGCTTCTATGACGAGTGGATGAACCCTTTTAAGCTTTGAACAGCCTAGGAGTGCCTCATGAGTTTTCAGAAATAAAACCTAGTTCAGGAGATCCTGAGATAAGAGACAGAGAATCTTCATTTCCAAGAAAATAAATTATTGAATAGTTTTAAGTATTTCAGCTATAACTCTAAAAGACAGGCCTTTGTGGAATACAGAATTCTAATACTCCTGCAGCATACAAGGCTGAGAGTTAACAGATTTGTGGCAAAAGAAAGAAGTAGCTTAGTTCAATGTGCCAACCTTTCCTTCCAGAGCTATTGACAGACTTGATCACACACTAAAAGTTTCTCTGATGTCAAATCCTTACATATGAGCTGTCAGTTGCAGCATGACAGATGGGATGTGAGTTTGCTATTGCAATAACTTAACCTTGCCCGTTCTCTCCTGTGAGTTGTCTTCCTCAAAATTAATTGTTCAGGACTACAGTAAGAACTTCATGCTGTTTTGTAGAGAAAATTAAGTCAGTTAACTGCAGCAGAACTCAGTCTTATAGTTGAATACAGCTCTGACTTTGTTGTTATAAAAGCTGGTACGTCCTTTAGTTCTGCCTGGTTGCAGTTAACATCTGTTATTTAAAAGGTGGCTACAAAGAAGATGGAGACTCCGTTTTTACAAGGAGTCGTAAGGAAAAGATGGAGGGCAAATGGGCACAAGTTACTCCTGGGGAGATTCTGATTGGACACAAGAGGAAAAATTCTCACAATGAGAACAACCAGCCATTGGCATAATCTCCCTAGGGAGGTGGTAGAGTCCCCAACACGGGACACTTAGGATTCATCTGGACAGGGTGCTGGGCCATTTTGTCTAGACCCTGCTTTTGCCAAGAAAGGCTGATTCTTAAGGACTCTTCCAACGTGGTATTCTGTGATTTGATAATTCTATTACAGAATGCGCTTCAGAATCCACTTCACTATCATTTAGCAGCTGGGAAAAAAAGTGTGTGTGTCTTAATATATATGGTTTTTTTTAATAGCTTTCTAATCAAGAGCTTGTACACACATGGTAGGCTGCTACAGAGCTCCAAGTTTTTTTGGAGCTGGTGACTTTAATGGATCCAGATTAGCATATCTCATAGAACTGAAGTTTGACAGACCCTAAATGAGGCTTTGTGGGCACTAGTAAATGGCAGGTATTCTTAGTTACTTGGAGCATCTGAAGTCACGGGGGGGTTTTATGTGAATTTAAGTTACTATTCTGTAAGAAGTCTGGCTTCTCTAAGTTCTAGAACAGCAGGTTTGTATCAGTGCTTAAGCAAGTTGACGATTGCGTCTTACCATTAAGACAGATTTAAATACAAGCAGGTAACCTAGTGCACTTTGAGAAATCTAAAGACAGTCTTACTTCTTGATGGAAATGTTTAGTTACATTGATTTTCTTTGGGTCCTCTGTAATGAAGGTTGGAGCTTTTGCTGCAGCCAATACCAGATTAGTGTCATTGCAAATAAAAATCTACTGAGCTCTGTAGAGCAGCTTTTCAGCCCCTGCAGCGTCCGTGTTTCACAGAAATGGATCAAGTCCCCTGGCATAGATCCAGAGAACATCTCCTAAGAGAGCAAAAGTCTTAGACTTGCTCAGCTGATTTCCTACAATAAGACTATAAAGATGTACTGGTTATTTGCTGTAGCTCCTGCATGTGAAGAACTGCTTTTTCAAATGAGAAGAGTAGCTGTAAGCAGTTGATCATAAAGCCTTAACTGACAGTAGGAACTCTCTTAAGTCATTGGTGTATCTCCAACTTTGTCATTTTTGTTTCCTACTGAACCGCGTGGTGAAAATGAAGTTTGTGAGTATTTCAAGGTTGCGATATGGCAGTTGAGATCTCCTGATCTAAAAATATTGTTTATGTAGTTGTACGATTGATAACTTCACTTGAAAGGAAATGCTCATTTATGTTTTTTCCCCCGGAGACTTTGTCCCATGACTTTCCTCATAGGACTTACTGACCATGAAACATTCAGTGCATGCTACTGCTCTGCTAATAGGTTTCTACAACTGGATGTTGCACTTTTTCAGCCTTTATAGCTCATCACTGAACATAAAACATCAACTGATTTCCTTGAATCTCCTCAGTGAGATGTAGATAATGCATTTAAAAAAATCTTGGCTAGTGATGAGATTCTTGTTTCAGTCTTTGTAGAAAATTGTCTGACAGGGTTCATAAGCAAATATAAGAAGATAGGGGTAATGTTTATGGTATGATAAAAGAAGCAGGATTGCATTATATTAACATGGCCTTCAAAACCAGGGAAAGATTTGCTGGATTAACGTTTGTTTGCTTCAAGCTGATTGCATGTAATTGATTTTATTCTGAACAACTGCAATGGATATCATCGGTGATAGCTTAAATGAACTCACATGTCGGGACCGTTTTTGCATTTACATTTTTACATCTTTTTTAGGTGTTTTTTGATTTAATGAGAGAAATTAGAGCCAGAAAAATGGAAGACAGCAAAGAAAAGAATGGAAAGAAGAAAAGGAAAAGCCTAGCTAAGAGGATCAGAGAAAGATGTTGCATTTTATAATCAACACCTTGAATTCCTTTCCCACCCTGACCATACTAATAAAAACCATAATTTATAAGCATGTCATTGAAGGCTCAAGTGACTGAAATTACTCTAACGTGTTGGAAATTGTAATGTACCACTAAAAGCATGAATTGGAGCTGCACTGAAAGTCAAATTCACTGAAAAAAAAAGATGATGTGGCTTCAAGAGAAGCAAAGTTCAGTCCATTTCATAATTGCCTACCTTCTCCCATTTCTTCTGAATGTAGTGTTTCATAGGCAGTCTTTTCTTTAATAGCGAACAGAGGGGGGAACTATTACTTTGTGGGATCTTGTAAAGCATACTTTTTTTTATCACTGGTAATTGTCAATTCATCTTGTCTTTTGTTGCCTTGAAAATTACAATTGTGAACGTGATACCTAACAAAGCAGTGTGCGGTTGTTTGCCATGGAGTTATGCAAATTAGAAAAGAATAATGTACCTGCCAACAGTTACGTCGGGGGAAATTCTGTATGGTTCTGCGTTACCTGCTTAACCTAGAAGAGCGATGTAATCTTTTACATTGAACCATTTGAATATGCCTTAATTTTAAAACCTAAACATAGCAGGTTGCTTAATCAAGGGTGTACTTTCAACTTAGTTGCATGGAGACTGTCCCCGCGCGGCAGTGGGAGGCTGCCCTCTCTGTGGAGCGTGGTCATTATGTGAATGATTTTGCTAACGAGCTGTCTCTGCTAACAGTGTCTGTTCTTTACGTGTGTGCCATACTCGGGTACTGTGAATAATCCAGAGCATAGTCGGTCATCTGTAACTCGGTAAACACTACGGTATCTTAAAACTCAAAGGTCGGAATATACAGAATAGAAGACTGAAGTCACAAGCCTATGGCACATCTAAGCCTGTGGTGGTGGTTGAAAACTTAATATGCTGATACCTTGGAACTTCCCTTTTGCCAGTAGATTTTTGTCTAGATGTTCCTTGGGTTTTAACTCCCTGGAGTGGGGTGGAGTGGAGGTGATTCAGTAGCGCTAATAATGTGTGTTGAGTTAAGATGTTGTCTGGGAAATTCTGGTGTCATCAGGTAATTTCTTTTGTGTTCCTAACACTCAGCTGTGGGAACATGCTGTGTTATGCTGAAGCCCTTTGCAGCTTTTGTACCGTTTCATTTATGTTGATTTTCAGATGGGGAACACTGTAGCTACTTTTTCTAGTCAATGTTGATATTAAACAATCAAACTTGCTTTGCAATACAGAAACATTTACCATGTGCATCCAAAATCCCCAAACAAAACATACTGCCTCGGTTGCTTCAGAACAGCAAGAGTACTAGCACATGGTTAGTATGCTGCATCTTAACTAAAAGTAGACCAGAATGTTTGAGGGTTTTGGACTCCGCTGGGGTAAGACGGGCTAGATCAATTCTACAAACTATTATACTTTTTATACATGTGTAAGCCTATAACTGACAGTTTAAAATGTGTTCAAGCAAACTAGGTAACCAATATTTAACTTTCATGCTAACAGACATTTTAGGGACTCAAGTCTTAGAAGTTCTATTCGTCATGTTAAATATTTATCAATAGGAATTTTGTATGTGCATTTAGAGACTGACAAGTGCAGAATTAAAGTTACTCATGTAACTGTGGCAAATAAGCCGATCTTCATCTAACTGTGTACTCATGTGGGTCTATTTAGCCAGGGAGTCTAACCACTAACATTGTAACTTTGCTTTGGAACCTGTATACTGGGAACTGAGGTGTTATGAAGCCACTGGACACGTGAAACTGGTCCTGGCTGATGCCTTATCCTGTCCTTTATTTGCTCTTTGAGCCATTGAAAGATGAATAAACTTGCATTTTTTTTAAAAAATACTTGTGCAGTGTTAATTGATAACTCTGTGATAGAGAAACTTTGCTGTAGCTGATGCCAGTTGTCAGGCTTTTAACCTAAATATCTCAGAAGCCTTTTTTTTGTGTGTGAACAAAGTTTTAGATTAAAGCTGAAATCAGCTTTTTGTTTGATAAAAAGCCGTTTTGTAAAAGCTGAGACTATGCACATGCTGCCTTTTATCCTGAGCTAATTTATCCCTACTTGCTGTAACAAAGAATATCAGAAAACGGGCAAACAGAGGTAAGTCTATTCCAGAGGTATTTTTCCATAAGAATGAAAAGTGAGATTTATTAAAAATGAAAAAAAATCACAAAACAAGCCACCTCATCAAACAACAACAAAATAAAGCCTCTTGAAGTGTTAACAATAAAATAAAAATGCATTTTAAGTCATTTTTCTTCCAGCACACTCGGGGAGAGAATGTAAGTGGGCTTTCTCGAGCTGTGGGGAATGTAGCTTGGGTTGTGTGTGTAGGATTTGGGTACATCCCGAGAGAGTCATCCAAATGGAGTGACACATTTGCATCAGCAAGCAGCGTTGGGTTTAGTGCCTCCCTGGGTCTGAAGCTCCTGGGTCTATCTGCTCAGAGTGCTTCAGTGCCCAAGAGCACTTTGCTTCCCATCTCCTCCAAGAAGTTGAAGCTACTCTCCTGTGTTGGCAGGACCAAAGCCTTCTGTGGGTTTTCCCTCCGCATTAGCCTGACGCTGGCAGTTCTGTAGCTACTTTTTGTGAAATGCTTTGCAGTGTACAACTACAGACCAGAGATGGACGCCTTGATTTGGAAAAAGCCACAAAGTTCAGTCTTTCCACTATGAAACAAATACTGAAGTCTTATGCTAGCTCCACCTTTTTTCTGTAGTAGCATCCAGCAGTTTTTCTTTGCCATAGCATCATGGTGGATGCAGGAAAGTGCTTTGCCATTCATAGAGACCTTGCTGACATGGGTGTAGCAGGCAGTGATCCTTCCAGCGATTCCTGTGGCAGTAATCATCCAGTCAAATACTGAACCTTATATTTACTATATTGATCTGCAGGAGCCAAATATTTTGTCTATTAACAGGTGAAAAAGGCTTGCTGATCAACCTTGGGTTCTGTTTTGGGACACAAGGCTTTGCAATGTTTCTCTGGTTCCAGAGTCTCAGGGGTTGGATATTCTCTTCATGCTAAATGCTGAGCAGCAGAGGGATAGCTGGTATTCCATGAAAGTCTTTTAAATCCCTCCAGGGATGTTGACTCAACCACTTCCCCAAGCAGCCTGTTGCAGGACTTGACAACTCTTTCAGTGAAGTGTTTCCTAAAATTTACCCTAAACCTCCCCTGGCACAACTTGAGGCTGTTTCCTCTTGTCCTGTCTCTTGTTACCTGGAAGAGGAGACTGACCCCATCAGGTGGTTGTAGAGTGAGATGATCTCCACTGAGCCTTGTTTTCTCCAGGGTGAACAACCCCAGTTCCCTCAGCCGCTTCTCACAAGATTTGTGCTCTACACCCTTCACCAGCTTTGTTGCCCTGCTCTGGACACGCTCCAGCCCTGTGGTGTCTGTCTTGCAGTGAGGGGCCCACTACAATAGCACATCTTAATTTCTACACATTGTCCCACTGCTGCCAGACACGTCGGCTCTTGCAGCCACACAGATGCAGAGTCGGTCATGTGTGTAAACTGTTTCTTTCCAGACTTGCTCTTGCCGATTTTTGACTTAAACAAATGACAGGGTAAGTTTTTAAGAGATGACTCATGGAATAAACCTCTCCTTGCATATTTTTATGGGAGCTTCAGCTTGTTACTAAAATTGAATGGTAGGAAAGGTGCCAATGTTGCTAATGCTGGAGTGTAATCTAGTCTTTGATCTAAATGCACTGACCAGACTTGAATATTTTTGGTTGAAGCTTTATTGTCAAAGAGATGCTGAAATGCAGACCACTTGAGATCTGCTCGGGATCAAACAGATGCCAAGACTCTTCTCATTTTCAAGGAAATCCTGGCTGGCTCTAATGAGCCATCAAACTGGTACAATCCATTTGGGGAAAATATTCAGAAGATATAATTTGGTTTCTATGTGTGCTAGGCTCTCTTCTCTCCACCTTTTTTTTTCTTCTGTGCAGAATGGAAAAATACCAAAGTTTAAGTTGTTGAAAAAAAAATGGTTTTCCTCCACTATCCTCTTGATTAATATTGTACTCAGTAATATTTAACACTCGCAGAGCATTTAATATATGATACCCTTTGTGGATTTCAGCAGGACAGCTCCAGTTTTGCAGAAGACTCTGCTATTTTGTGGATGCCAAGGACAGCAGCAGAATTTAGCCAGCTGACTTGGTGGGCAGACTTAGCGCTTTGGTTTTATGCTGATGCCTCGTACTGCCTCACACAAGGCGATTGCTGACTTTCTTTCCTGGTCTGGTGGGACTGTATGAGGCTGTAGACGTATCATAAAGCCCTCAAGGTGGGAGTATCTGTAAACCTGAGTGACTGGGTTCCAAACCAAGGCATCCACTTACACTTCTCAACAGTTTCAAGGAGATCCCCAGCTGATAGACTCAAAACCAGTAGCGTGGACACCCATGGCTCATTGAAAGTGGGTAACTGTGTTACACTGCATAGGCAAAAGCAATTCCTGCATGTGAAACAAAGATCATTTCTGGAGCGATTTACACCTGTAAGGGATTGTGAAAGCCCCTGGGCATTGAATAATGTCGTATAAATCTGAGAAGAGAAGAGGTGTCAGTGGTATCATGCTATCCTACAATATTCAGGAGAATATTCTGGTGTTTCCTCATTTTCTGCCTTATTACCATGACATGGTGTTGCACAATGTGCAATGGGGAGAAGGATAGTTTCCAAACTGAAACTGTGGACTAAAGGTGAGCAAACTCCAGAATGCTCTTAAGTGACAAATTACTGGGAAATAATTCCTAGCATCATAGAGTGGTTTGGGTTGGAAAGGACCTTTAAAGGTTATCCAGTCCAACCCCCCTGCTTTTGTACTTTGCCCAGCAGGGGTGAGGAGGAGGATACGTGTTTAATAACATGCCACTAAAATTCTCTCAATGAGAACCATTTTGGCAGTCGTCTTGGAAAAAAGCAAGGCTGTAGCAGACAGTCTGTTAGGATTTACAGTTCCAGTCATTTTCATATGCCTCATGCTGGAAATCTCAGTGATTTCAGAAATCTGGGTGTTTAAGTGGTTTGACATTAGTTTTCTTTAATACTTGACATTTTAAGAAAACTTTGGTCTTTTCTCACAACAACCTGGCAATACACTGCTCATTTCAAAGCCCATTCAGAGGATAGGCACCCATCTCAGCATTTACACGTGGGGAGTAGGGGAGCCAGGGGAAGGGCAAGGGCTTCCCAGGTCTGGGAACACAATCTGTTGTTTGCTAATAGAGTGAGGTGGTGAGGCCCCCTTTGCCACATCGGGTCTGTTAGGAAGGTGGCTGCAGCTGCATCAGGGTAGGCAGAACTACATCCATCCACTGAAGCAATCATGGGTGGCATGCCTGAGTGCCTGTGGATATGTGACTATGAGCAGCATTTGGAAGTTAATTGCAGATTCCTCAGGAAGCAGTTTGTTGTGCTGGAAACGGAGGGGGAAAAGACATACTAGAATATCGATTTACAAATACATGTTTATTTGCTTATTGAGCTTGGTAGCAAACAGCCTTTTTTTCTCCTTGTCTATTTCTGTTTGGATTTGCCTTTATTTATGGCAGGAGAGTAAGGAAAGGAGAACAGAAGCTGATTTCTGCCCTGGTGTGAAGCAGACATCATCCACGGGCAACTGAGGAACAACATGGTGGGCAAAGGGAGAAGTCAGGAGGTGACCACCCAAGTCAAAGTTCAGAAGGTCTTTGCAATGCTTTGAGAGCTAAGATGAGGAGTGAGAATCAGAAGTGTGCTCACCAGAGGTGGCAACAAAGCACCGCCATGTTCCTGCTATCAGAATCAAGGTGGGACAAACAGCCAGCAAGGCCCCAGCAGGGCTGGCAGTGCCAAGCTGCCAAACAGATACACACCCTCTCTCTGTTTCCCCTTCCTGGCAACACCAGCATTGATTTTCAGGTATTTCCTTACTATCTGAGTAACAAGTGAGGCAGCACCTGCAGAAGGGTTGGACCTATGTTTCCTCCACTGCTCTGCCTTACTCATCACAGAGCTCACTCTCGCTCCTCCCTGAAAGGGGGTGGGCTGTAAACGATTACAGCCTGTGAGCCAGTGATGTTGTAATTGCTGACCCTGTGCTTGTGCTTGAGCACAGAGTAAAAAGAGGTTGGAGGCAGGTTGAGAGAAACCTTATCCATGGATCACAGCAGCCTGAGACCAGTCACGCATGCTTTCTGCTAAGCTCTGGAGGAGGACCTGATATCTTGAGGTAACATACAGGTATTGTTCTGCCTGTGCTTCTTATGACTGAAAGCTGGAAGTTGTCTGTTTTCCACCTTCTTGTTCTTGATTGATGTTGCAATGGCTTGTTTGTTGTCGGTATCCCTGGCAAAAAGGAAGGGATCTCCTGGCAAAATGGAGCTTGTGCCTCATGGATGTCCTGGCTAAGAGTGGAGGCATGGTGATAACCAACAGTTTGTTATATTTCAGATGCTGATTGCTGTCCTGAAAGTAGTGAATTGGTGTTTGCCTTCAATTGGGCTCAGGATGCCTGATATGCTTCTGTTGCAGTTAGTTTTGGTTGCCTTTTGTTTTGTGAAGAAAAACTTCAGAGATGGTGTTTAGGTTTTTTTGGTGTTCTCTTTTTAGTGCAACAAAACAGAAGACCTGTTGGCTGAAATGCTGCCAGACTAATGTGTTAAATATTAGTCATCTCTAAAGAATGAGGCTAAAAGAGTAATTTTGTTTTATCTGATAACTGCCAAAATGCCTACTGAAATAGCCTGGGGAAGTGACAAAAGAGCAGTTAAAAATGATGTACACCTCTATGGATAGCAGTTTGCTGTGGGCGGTTGTAACTCCCATGAGTGTCAGAACTGACTGAGGGGATAGGTGCCTGATGCCCTGAGCTGCTTGTGACAGACTCAGGCTGCATCTCACCTGAACCTGTTTCAGAGCCCATGTTCATAAGCAGGAGCGCACGGCGCCCGTGCAGCCAGGAGGGGCTGATGCCTTTCTCAGTTTAGCCTGAGATAACACCCCTTGCACTCTGGTAAAGGAAAGCCCCAGAGTCAGGACCGAGGGACACCCCTCCCGGGGCCCAGGGGCTGCCTCGGGGCCAGCACCCAAAGGCCTCGCCCCGAGGGTGCT
>VWZK01011719.1:0-32269 GCA_013396935.1 Baryphthengus martii | reverse complement strand
TATTAATTTATTTTATTTTATTTTATTTACTTTAAGGGCTGCTTTTTTTCCAGCTTTTGGGAAGACTTGGGAGGACCACCTGGCACTCCATCAGAACTATTTCTAATTCTCTCTACCTGTCAGATCTCTTTATGGAAGAACTCCCATCCTAACTGTTATTTCAGTTTGCTGACAACGATTTTATTGTTTAGGCCAATAACTGCAATTACTTAAATGCATGCGTTTATTCTAATTAGTAACAGGAACTATAATATCAGTTTTCCTTTTAGCTCTTGAGCAGCAAACTGTCATTGACTTGTATTTTCCTGAAAAGGCAGAATGTCCCTACTGCAATTCGATTTCCCATCAGAGCGGTGATGAGCATCATACTGGAAGTATTGTTACCGATTTCAAAGGAGAAATCAGCTTCTTCCTATACAACATCTTCATTAGACTGTTCTTTGACACGATTCAGTATCTCTCACGTAAGTAATTTAAGTGTGCAGAAGACGTGCAGTCCGACGACGGGATTGTTTGCTGGCCTTGATTCAGCAAAATCTACAGACACGTATTAATACTTTATCTAGATTTCAGGAAGCTTGTTCCTCTGAGAGTTAAATAATTCTACAAGATAAAGGCCAAACAGCACAAAACACAGCAGAACAAACCCCTATATCTTTGACAAGGGATCTCTTACTGGTTTATGACCTAACATTGAAAGTGATGACCTATCAATTCTTTTCCACTGCTGAGCTAGCACAGGATTTGACAGAAGAAATTTTTCTATTGCACATATTTACCTTTTAAATTTCTTTCTACTTGTTACAGCACTCATAAAAACATGAACATTTGCTATTAAATACTGTGAGGCTTTAGAAAATGTAATAATGTGCATCCTCTCTGGTTAATCTCTTTTTTGTATATACTTACTGCCATTTCAATCAGTGTTAGTGCAGTTATATACTGGAGGGGGACAGTATTGAGTACAGCTATTAAATTCAACACCTAACCTCGAAAGCAAGCTTGCATTTAAGATAACTAGAATGAATTCCCACAGCTATGATAAAGCAAAAGCTTTTCCTCCTTGAAGATGTTCTAAAAAGAACAATAAATGAATTTAATTCTATTGCATTTATTCTTACATTTTAACTACTACAATAGTAAACAGTAAGTGGAAAGAAAAAAAAGGAGAAAAGTGGCTCGCGGCATTTCTTCCAACTAGTAAAACAACTTACATTAAAAAAATCAGCCAGGAAGCAATCTATATGTCTTAAATGTGAAATAAAGTATGAGATTTAATTATTTTAAATTGTTCAATAATAATCTTTTTTGTTTTGCAAAAATCCTGTTTTTTTCAGAAACTACAGAATTTGATCTCTTTGCACCCTAAAAGGCATTTGCATGAGAAAAAGTGAGTTAGAAACACAATTAGCACTAGTTCTTTTACAAGTATGAGATAATATTTTACATTATGATGATAAAGGTATATGTAAGATACATAAGAAAATGCATTTCTTAGTGCATGCAGCACCACTCTGATAAGATTTAATATAAAGAGTAGTTTTTTTCTACCTAAAACCAGGCTCAGATCAGCGACAAGATCTTTTTCTCTATTTATCCTTTTCTGAATTTTCTTAAACTTTTGTTACCAAATTCTTCCAATACAGAATGTGTTTGTACAGAATAGCTTTGTTTTAATTCGAGACAAGGGAAAATAGCATCACAAAGGGTGAACGGCAGCTGCCGTCAGAGCTGACGTAAGCTTCAAAACAGTATTATATACAATGTTTTTCTTCCACTTTTTTATTTTTATTTTCCTGCTTTAGGGGAAGAAACTTCATGTGGATTTTTCAGCTTCTTTAAATTCATTAAGCCAGACTTCCACGGTCTTGCTTTATTAGGGAACAAAAACTTTGATATGAAATAGTGAAAAGCTTTTGTTCTTTTGGGATGTTCTTAAGAGTATTTTGCCTAGTTAGTAGCTTTGGCTGTCTAAAAGGTCAGTCTCATCCTGGAAACCAAATAACATTTCCTTCACTCCCATAATTAGCAGTATGAAGAGGAGTTAAATTATAGAAGCCTATGTACACCTACATTAACTTAGAATAGGCCATCTATTTCCTTCTCAAAACCGCTACTTGTTCTAGGAAAGGAAAATCATAGGATTTTGGAATAAACTTTGCATACATCCACAAGCTCTTTTCATCCATCTCTTTGTACACGAGTTAAAGATCACCATGCCTAAAGTGCTAATCTGTATATCCAGCATAATACCAGGAGCTTTCCAAGAGGGTAGAGTTTCAATACCGACTGGATTATACATGTATGCAAAAATCCTTTGCTAAACAAAACCGTACTAAAGTGTCCAAACGTCAAAAGAAGATGAAAAATTCATAAAATAATTTGCAAGCAGACAGCCTAGATCTAGTTTTCTGGCCTGGCTATCATTTAATAGAAAGAAACAACTGCTGCAAACCACAGCTCTCTATGAATTTCTATTAATACTTTATTGAGAGAAGTGATTCTATAAATTTATAATAATATGTAGTAAGACTCAAAGAAAGCTAAGGCTCCTGAAAGCTGAGTCTGTATCTATTTCCTACTGTTATCTGTAGAGACAGGACTCAAACCCGGTATTTCAAGAATCTTAAGTTCTGATTGACCACTACACAGAGACAGAAAGAAATGAAGAAAGTCCTGAGAAAAGTGATGCATCATTTAGACCCCATGAGAGCTGACATGGTCAGAAAATGTAGGAAAACTGGGGAAAATTTAACCAGTGCCTCATTATTAAGATCTCCTTGTTGTGGCAGCAGATCAAGATAAAGGCTGCAGTAGTGCTACTAGAAAATGGAATCAATTCTTTGTATTGAATCCAGACCAGAGTTATGATTCATTGGTTCACTCTATGCTAAGTGTACTAAAGTTGCTCAGGTAGCTGAAAGAACCAGGCATTGGGCCCAGCCAGAACTGTTTATGGTCATATCAAATCACCCTTTTGAAACGCAAATATGCAATCTAACCAACTCTTTATGAAAACCAGGAAATACGGCTCTGGGCTTCTGAAAGGCCAAAGAAATTGCCTACATCTGCCCATACTAACCACCCTCAAACAGCTACAGGTCTCCTTAACAGAAAAGGAGAAGTCTCCAGATAGGTCAGACTCTAACAGCACATTAACAGCACCAATTACTGGAGGATTCACAGTGGACACAGGTGTGTGCGGAGTAGGCGTGTGAGGTAAATGGAAGCACATGGGCTCCAGGGTCAGTTACAGGGGCACACCAAGTGTCTTAAACTGCTTACTGGGAGATCCACAGTGTGCTGTGAAGGGAGTGATGTGTATCTGTGAATGATGGGGACTGAGTACCAGCAACTAGAGTGGGTTTGCAGGCACTGCGGGCTTGCAGTTCCACGTGTTGACAGCTGGGGAGATGGTGGATCCAGGACCAGCGCCATAGCTAGGCTATTTCTTGAGGGGACCCACACTGTATATATGTATTGTAGATATTTTTCCACCCTCATACTTTCATCCTGATCAGTCAGAGAGGGGGTCAGGATGATATTGCTGGTGTTGTCTGTGCCCACGTGAGTGTTCAATGTTTCTGTCTGTGCTGATCGGTGTGACTAGCTGTGTTTGTATGTACGTGGTATTTGCTTGTTTACATGGGAATTACATGTCCAGGTTCACTTCTGGTTCAACCTAGGTATAGGGAGCAGCGGCAGCCTCACCTCTAGCAAACCACCAGCTCTGACCAGTTTTGTTCTGTGTAGACATTATTTGGAAGGCAGATATGAGACTGCTTTGCTCATGTTTTGAGCATTACTCAAGTTCTCTCTGCCTCATTTCCAGCTAACCAGAAACTACAAAACGGTGTTATTAGCCTCAGCTAATGCAGCTTCTCCAACAGTAAGGCATTAGCACCAAGGCATTTTCTCAGAGCTTCCAGACAGCTCACAGCTACCATACTGAGCTTACAACTGCCTGCAAAATACTATGTGAAATATACCCTACATTAGCAAGCAAAGTGTGACAACAAATCTGAGAGCAAGTTGTGGTTCTTTTTTTTTTTTTTAAATTGCCAGTTGCAGGGCAGTAGCTCCTTATATACATTCAACAGCTGAAAGAAGCATTCCCACTTTCCCCCGCCCCGCATAGCAGTCGCGTTCTCCCATCACATCCCACCCATAGGCTTCCTTCTCCCTTGTGCAGTGAACACAGGTGTGTTGCATGGATGTGCAGTGAACAGACCCAGAGGAATGAGACGGCTTAAAACTAAGCTGGCAAAAAAATAAACAAAACATAAATTACTTTGAGTGCAAATCAGATCCCCAATTAAGTTCACACTTGTGCCTGCATGAGAGAAGGGTTGGTAAAGGTGTGGGAATGAACGGCTGACTTCTGAGAATGACAGCTGTTTCCTTCAGCAGCAGTGTGGTCTTATGCAGAGTATACATGGAACTACAGCGTGAAGCACTTAAGACTCTCCCACAAGCTAAAGCAGAAAAGGCTGAGGAACTTGATGAGCAGTATATCCATATAAAAAGAAGCAGTATAAAAGTTTTTGTGTTAAATGCAAAAAAATAATTTAAACTACAGAATAATTTGTAAGAGCGGGTGAAAAGTCCACCTCAGCACACTGAGGGTGGAACAGAGTTTTTTTAAAGAGACCAAGTTCTGGTACAAAAGTCCAAAACAGGACTGCCACATGCAGTCACTGACGGAGGAATTAGGATTTTCCAGGAATGAACCTTCCAGTCCAGAAACGTAACTCAGAAGAAGCAAGCTCTATCTGCCAACTTGTATACTACTGAGAACGCAAAACACTGAGAATGAAAACAAAAATGGAAAGAGATGAAAGGTAGGTATGTATGTGGGGCTCATAATGGAGTCCTATTAAAATAAACTGAATTGAACCACAGAACATTAGGAGTTCGAAGAGACCTCGAAAGATCATCCAGTCCAACCTGCCAGAGCAGGATCACCTAGAGTAGGTCACACAGGAATGCATCCAGGTGGGTTTTGAATGTCTCCAGAGAAGGAGACTCCACAACCTCTCTGGGCAGCCTGTTCCAGTGCTCTGTCACCCTCACCGTAAAGAAGTTTTCCCTTATGTTTTCCATGGAACCTCCTATGTTGCAGCTTGCACCCATTGCCCCTTGCCCTGTCACTGGACATCACTGAGAAGAGCCTGGCTCCATCCTCTGACACTCACCCTTTACATATTTATAAACACTAATGAAGTCTCCCCTCAGTCTCCTCTTCTCCAAGCTAAAGAGACCCAGCTCCCTCAGCCTTTCCTCACAAGGGAGACGAGACACTCCACTCCCTTAATCATCTCTGTGGCTCTGTGCTGGACTCTTTCAAGCAGTTCCCTGTCCTTCTTGAACTGAGGGTCCCAGAACTGGACACAATATTCCAGATGTGGTCTCACCAGAGATGCAATGAGAGCATTGCACCTCACATCGCAAGCTCACAAACCAAACAACCTCTCAAATGAGAGGAGGGCACTACAGACAGGAACATAAGCAACGCAGCCTCTAGTACCAGCATGCAAGAGCCTTTCCGCTCTCAAAGAGTGTGCATGGTACCCTCCAAATGATAAGCAGCATCTTCTCACCCACAGTGAAATTTTCCAAGCAAAACCGGACAATGCCATAGCAGAAAATCCTTTAATTGTGAACTGGCAGCCAAATAAAATACCTGTTTATATACAGTGGGACATGGGATGCAGTAAGATCTTAAGTGTTATTTTTACAACAGTCTTCTTATAACTTGCAAAATAAATAAAATGTGAAAGAGATTTTGATGGCTGCAAACACATATTTGGCAAAAAATCATAAAAAACAATACAAAATTAGATTTTGTATACATCAATCTAAGAAAAGGGAGAAAGAAAAAAATTAAAAAGATGAAAACTTCAACTACTTTGTGCCAGCTAAAACATGGATTTGAATAGCTACTCATGAGGATGAGACTCACAAATCCCAATATATTTCAACTGAACAGGATGTTCCCAGGCCTGTTTCCAACTTAAGGGCAGAGGGAATGTTCCCAGGATCTCCTGGGATTTTCACCTAAGACACCTGAGATAGATACTACAAAAAAAAAGTATCTTCAAAGGGCTAGAGAAAAAGTTATTTAGCAATTCAAAACAAAAACCAGAGAGAAGGGTCAGAAATGTCTTAGGTTATCCTCAAATGAACCATGACACTGAAGAAATTGCAAAAGCTTGTCCCCATTTGTCAAAAATACAGATGAACTCAAGGGAAGAAGTCTTAATCATGGTGCTGGGAAAATTTAATCCCAGAAGCAGATCTATTTGACTTTGTTTAATTAAGTCGGCAAGAAAAATCTTATGCAATAGTCTAGAACTATAATTTTCACTTCTTCATTATGAATCTTTGGTAAAAGACCCAACGGTTAAGTAACAAATTACACAACTCCAGGTTGTTTTCCTAGACACGATGTAAAGCAAATAAAAACAGCTTCCAGTGAAGGAGAAAAACATCAGAACAATGAGGTAACCACAGTAGCATACAATACTCTATTTTTGGCAAATAAATTTCAGATTCCTTTTATTACTTGTTAATATTTTGTTCAAGAAAATAACAAAAGAAGCCATGTCCAAGTCCCTGGAAAGTTTCCTCAAGAAATTTAGGGACCAACATAGAAAAATAGATTAAGAAAATCCCCCAAATGACATAGGGCCTGAGAATATCCTTCCCGGTGGTGTCCATAGTTCGATCTTATTAGGACTGCAATTTAAACAGGCACAAATAAAGACGAAAAAGTCAAATAGCAAAAGGAATGGAGATTAGAAAAAACTCATCTTGCTTACAACAGATATCCAGCTGTCTTCTGAAGGCTGCAATGGTAACTTTCTGGTGGAGCCAAAATTCAACCACCTCAACCCTGAAACTCACAACTAGTGTCTTCTTAGCAAGTTTAAGTTCCTATTATTTTCAATTGTGTGTTACTTAACATTGGCTTAATTTTCTGTTAAGTTCTGCCTTGAAAATTCATGTGTGATACGTTTATGGACTGAACTACCCAGAGAGATATTTTAACTACAGTGTTTTGAGGGTCTTCTTGCTTACATTCCTTAGAGAAGAAAATTATCCTAAGAACAGGGAACTGTAGGGTTCTGCTTCCCTTGAACACCTTTACCACAAGGGGCAAAAGGTCATGCTCCCTTTTTTCACTTGTTTTCAGTCGGACTCCAGAGAAGAAAGTGATCCACATCCAGAGACAAGGTGAAGATCTCCCTCCTTTCCTTCTCACTTAGCAAAATGAGACTGCCCGCTGGAGGAGATGACCTCCTGGGATAGGCTGAGAGTTCAAAGCCTCATAGCTTCTCAATATTTGAAATAATGTGTTAACCAGGACGGGTACGATGGAAAATGTGGTTCACCAAATACCACAAACCAGCAGATGCTTTCCAAGAAAGAACAAAACTCCATTTAGTTAGATATCAACACTAAGAAGAGGTTGCAGATCCAAAGACGGAATGCCCAGGAGATAGAAGATCTGCAGCTTCAGGGCCTCACTTTTTAAATTAGAAATTAAAAACTACTAGCTGCTGGTGTTCATTTTTAGTTATAAAGCAAATCACTTCTGTTTACATGGCTCGTGTCCTAAGCGACTCAGAAACTGCCTGATTCCTTTTGCGTTACCATGGCACTGTAGATTAGCTGAGTGTCTATGAGAGGAGGCTGGAGAAAGTGCATTTCAGCAAAGACATTTACCTCCACAAACCATTTCACAAACCTCCAGCTAGATGATTTTCATTTAGATTATACTGTAAACCTTGCCCATTCACCATAAAGTTGTTTTCTCGGGGAAAGATTATTGCAGGCTGGAAGTCCTGCCACATCCCTTTTCACAAGACTGACCACCTCTCAGGACTTCATTTTTTAAGTCAAAATTTTATTTGTTCCACTTCATCATCATAAGAGTTTGACCTCCTCTTTCTTACATTTATTTCTACATAAGAGCTTTTTAAGAAACATTTATTCATTGACATATCACTTATTTCTTCATTCGTATACCACACCTTGCCTCTAACAGTGGGCTAATCCTAAGGGTTGTTTCCAATAAAAGAGCATTCTTCAACTAATTTAAACTGGAACACAATCTTTCATGAATGATAAAATACAGTGATATTAGCAGGAATGATAAAGATATTTTTTCCTATAACATGCTGCTGAATCGCAAGAAATATACATCTAATGCACTGTCACATTTATTTCTGTTTAGAGACTGAATTTAAAGTTTCAAATTATTATCAATGTATGTACAATAAAAAGGAACTGAGGTTTAAAAATCGTGTTTCATACCTAGCTTGATGAATAGCTTCTACCCATTCATCTCCATCAGCTTCATCCTCACAACGGAGCTCCAGTGGTTTCTGCCCCTCATGGCCAAAGAGAACAGTAAAGTAATGCTGCAAATTAGAACAAGAAAAAAAATGTTCAGAAACTCTTTTAAATAAAATAGATACATAAATTTTTAAATAACAATAATAATAAAAAAATTTAACACAGCCCAAAGCATGCCAGCCTTGGAAGACGTGTTTTAAGCTATTAGTCATGAAAAATGGATTGAAGTTGAAACTGTATCCTTAACATATTCCTCTGTATTAAGGTAATAGCTTTCATGATACTTACTGTAAGTTATTGTTCTTAAGCTCCCACATACAAGAAACAGAACATAATTCCCTAAGCAGCTTACACAGTCAACTCTAATAGTGTTATTGGAGTAGGGTGTCTGTAGATCTTCTTTGCTTGTAATTTTTCACCTAAAAATCATCTCAGATGCCGTAACAGGATACCAACTCTGGAAATGCAACCATTTCCTCACAAGGACGCAGACGGCACACTAGCTCTAGCTTATTGCCTCACCTTTCTGAAAAAACAAGGAAAGCGTCCCTTCTCATTCACCACACTTCCAAAACATTTTTGCCTTTCTTTCAAGAAGTCTCACCTATAACTATCAACAACTGAAAACAATCTTTGAACTGAAACTAAAAACAACCTTTTGTTTTCAGAAGACAATGCTATTCACACAAGAAGCATCAATATTCTTCAATGCCATTTCTTACATGAAGGACATTGCCCATGGTATGTTCCACAGAACACAGAATTTAGGAAAGATTGTGCTTCTTTCCGAATGTAGTAAAATAATAGTAATATCTTGTGGGGAGGGGAGAACCCTCAGTCATCCACCTTAAAACCCATTTCACAAAGTTGGTCATTTACAACCTTTTGCATAGCTTGCATTCTAACTTACAGCCAGTTAGCAAAGAGAATTCTTCCAACTTAGATGAAAACAGGTGAGAAAATATTCGATCTAAATGCACACTGGAAATTTCCACAGATGCCTTAAATGCAACCATTAGTAAAACAGTCGTTTTACAGGTGGAGAGACCAGTGAAGAGCCTGTCCATACATAAAACCATCTGGTTATTAGGTCTGATGTGATTCAGGAGCTCTTATAGCTTAGTATTTCTGCAGCAGATCACTCAGTTCTCTTTACTACCTAGAACTTCTCAACATCTCTTCCACCTTAATCCCAGTTATCAGGGAACTGAGTATAACCACGTATGGCAGCCACTACTTTCTGGAGTCTTACAGCAAGCTCAAAACTCACTCCAGTCAGCAAGCAAGCTACATAATTTGTGTTTTTCCACACCATTAGCCATTGTTGCAGCAAGAAACCTGAAGTGATGTCAATGAACATTCTGCTTTCCTCGTGAAATCCACAGTTCAGCTGAAAAGGCCTCTCTGAGCCAAACACTGTGCTGGAGATCAAGCAAATATAACCCCCCCCAGAATTAAACTCCATTTCCAAGGCAGGAGGAACATAAGCAGAAACAGAAAGGATGAAATTTTACCTACTGAGAACTGGCTGCTGCTATTGTCAACACCGATCATGAATTTCATCCACATAAAAAGAGATTATTTCAGCCATTTATTGGCCCCTTCTGAAACATCTGGCAGCCTGCTCTGCACGTACAACACACAAGTCAGCTGCACAGTGTGCACAGAGCAGGTTCAATACACCCCAGATGCACTGGATTCACTACACTGGCTCTAGCCCTGTTTGTGCACCTGTATTTGCATCGAGGTTAGTGCCTGGGGACCTCACATTTACAAAAGCCAGCTGCCTCTGCGCATCTGAGTGTACTCATAGGTTTGGTTCTTTCTCAGGTGACACAAGTACGCATGATGGCATTCTGTAAAGAGAAAACTATTCATTGGTGCATAACATTAATTTACTAAACATTGTTAGATCTGTACAAAACATTTTTCATACAGAAGACCACAAACACTGTAGGATTACCAACAGATCGACAAAACAGAAACAAGGCAAAATAAGAAGCAGCGTTCCCATTTAACAGGCTATACAAAGAAAGTCTGGGTTCAGATTTGTTAAGTTTCAGAAATGAAACAACTCCACAGTACAGATGAGGAGGAATAAATTATTATTAGAACAATCCTATAAAACTGTAGTTTTTTGACAGTGCGTATCACTTAAATCTGAATGCCATGAATAGGAAGAATCATTTAATCAGGCCCATTAGATTCTCCATAGTAGCGATACATAAAAACTTTTATAACAATTCAGTGCAGTTGAAAATAACCTACAGGACAGTAAAAAGTGAAGCAAGACTACAAACAAGTATGCCCTGTTTATACACTCGAACAGTCTAGTTTAGAAAGTGTATTTAAAGTTAAATCACACTCTTCAGAGCTGCATTTTATGTAACAAAGTGTTTGCGTTTCATGAAGCGGCTATATATAAAATTGGAATAAAGACACAAGTGTAGACAAGCACTGGATTTAATCCCATTGTGTAGGGATTCAGGTTAAAGGGAGAGTCAGTTCTCCCTGCTTCTTCTTTTAAAGCGACATAACTCAGACCTCTTTTGAGAAAGACTTGCAGTGATCTCACGTCGCAGAATTTAGACTTAGAGGTGTGCAGTTACTATGGTGACAGGTATGATTTAGAGCAAGAAAATTCAAACTAACTTAGCAGTCAACCAAAGTAGAACTGGATGCAGTAGAAACAAAAGCTAAAGGCATTTGTTTTCAGAAGCTACTTTTAAAATAATTTACATGCTCCATCCCTCACACGTGCGTACTCTAGTCAAGTATCAGTTTCAACGATCACATCATTTACCCAGAAGCAGTCAACTCCAGAGCGAGAAAAGTGCAAGCAAAATATCAAAACATGTCTCTGAAAATACTAAGTTCCTGAATTCTCTTTTTAAAATAAACATTGCTCACTGACAAAACTAATTTACTACAACAGAATGACGTCTGTGATGCATTATTAGATTTTTCAAGTTGATGATGCATGAGTTGGCCTATATTACATATTTATATATAGACATGTATGATTTTAGCACTGCCATTCAATCTGCTAAACAGCTCAGCTTCCACATCACTGCAGCACAGTGCAGGTAAAAGGCACCTTTCTGTATATACACTATTAATTTCTTGAAGTGATGACAGTAAATATTTAAGGCCGATAGGACACATTTATATCAACTACCCTCATCATCATTCATCCTTTCTGTTGGACTAGCAGACAGGCACTCAGGTTTCAAGTTAAGTCTGTCGTTCAGTTAGACACTTTTTTTATTATTGTTTATTCCGAAAATTGTCAGACTCATAGAAGATAAAATGAATATTCTGTATTTTGATATAAACCAAATTCAGTAATTTCATTTTAAGGTGTTTTTTCAGTATCCAGGTATGCACAAGCAAAATGGTAAGTCTTCACTTTAATGAAAACATCTTTGGCAGAGTTCTCAAAAGTAAAGCTTAGGAAAAGAAGGCAAAGTTCCATATACCTTTCTACATATATCATAGACTATATACCAGAACAGGTATGAAGGCACTATCTTGACTGACAGTCAACAATGGGATCAAGCTGCATCAAGAATATTATTGTGTATCACTTGATACACAAAGATTGCTACCAAAAATTAAAAACTTAACAGAACTTTGTCTTCAATGCAAGGTATGAGGAAGATTAAACATTTGCTCTACTTTTAAGGCTTATTTTCCCAACCTGATGTTTATAAAGGCCTGTTAAAAAAATCTTTGAGGCTGAAAAAGGTGGGAGATGATGCAATTAATTAAAATCTAAGATGGCAAGCTAAAAATACTTCTCATTCTTGACTTCTAAACACATTTTCATTTCAGAATCTAGAAAACCATATGCAATCTCAAGCACTAGTAAATTATTGGGCAGAAGAAGACAATCACTGCAACAACTGAAGACTCGTCAATAATTCTCGAAGGAAAAGCAGCAAACTGCAGTCTGAATCAAAGCAGCTTGTCCTATTCGAGGACATGTTGACTCATTTAGTTTTCAGATGTGTTCTACTGACAGCATTTTGCCCATCTTCTCAAATACAAAACAATATATGTATTCTGTATTCCTTGCATCCCAGGGAAAGGGAAGGAAAATAAGGGAATATGTTTGGGAGAAGGCAGCATCCCTAAAGAGGAACAAGTGCCAAAGGATAAGTGTATGGAGGTGAGGAAGATGTTTGTGGCAGAAGAACACGCTGCTGACCCTATCACTGGGTCAGCAGCATGTTAGTGGGAAGAAGAGTATTGTGCCTTGAGTAAAGGGAAGGTGAAGGCCAGAGCTGGGTTTTGCGACATCTTGATACTTGCTGTGCCACTAGCCTGGCAGGAAATTCATAGCCCATTTTTATTAAATTAGCGTGAGAATGGAATAATGACAAGAGAGTGAAGGCAGTGCCCATTAAAAAGTTTTCAGGGAAATCTACAAAACCAATGCACTTCATGTTTGTATCACACCAATTAGTAGAAGCTATAATGAGAACAGGATTAGTAGACATCAGAATTAATATGATGTGCTTAGGAAGAGTCAGTACGGCTTTTGTAAATGGATGTCATCTCCTTTAAACACAGCTGAGTTCTCTGAAGGGGTCAACAAGCATTTGAATTACAATGATACAGTATTCCAAATGCTTTTAGACAAATTTTTAGGAAAACACTTCAGCTTCTAAGACTTCCAAGAAAAACGTACCCTCATAGATAAAAAGAAAAAGAAAATCCGGAAACAAAGCAGGAATATTAGACCATCTGTCACTTCTTAGAATGAAAAAAAGGTCATCAAAGGACTTCCTCAGGGAACTGTGTTGATAACTGGAACAGGCATTACGAAGGATGACAAAATTTGTTAATTATAGTAACGATGAGAACCTATTATGAAGACCTGAGTTACTGGATATTAAAACAGCAGATGAAAATCACTGTACGCAAATGTAAAGTGACGTACGTGACGAAAAACATTCCAAGCTTCACATGGGAAAAGATGAGCTCTGTGCTTGGTACCACCACTCAGGAGTAAGATCCTGGAATAAGTTCAGTAGCTGCCAATAAAGGCAAACCAGGGTGCCAGGGACGACTGAGAAAGAAAGAGAACAAAGCAGACAAGGATGATAGGCTATGAAACATCTTTAATACTGTTAGTAGTTTTTGACTCCTCATCACAAAAAGGTAAACATAAAATAGGAAAAGTTCTGAAAAAGATAAAAGTGGTATGTAAAGGCTGAGTATTTCCAAATCAGATAGCCATACAAATGAATACTTAAGCTGAGATCCTTCAGTACAAAGAAAGGAACAACTCTGGGGATACAACATGGATCTATAAAATCACAAAAGATGAGATTGATGGATAGGGGTATACTGCTCTACTTCTTTTCCAATTAAAAAAAAAATCCATTAATTTTAATTCCAATTAAAAAAAAAATCCATCAAAGAAACCAGCTTCAAAACAAACAGAAGAAAGTGTTTCTCCGTGCAACTGGTAGTAAACTGGTGGTGTTCCTTGACAAAGGAGGTGACTAATGCAGTCCCATTAGGTTGCAGGGAGAATAGAGAGTTCACTGTAGAGGAATCATGGGCCACTGAACACATGAAATTCACATATTCAAAATTCAAACAGTCCTGAAGCTAAAAGTAACTGTAAGCTTAAAGTTGTCTCAGAGGAGATGGAAAGGAAAAGTAAAGTACATACCTAAGTTGATGCCTTCCCTGGCACGTCCTCGTGGCCTCAGTGTGAGATAGGATATTAGACAGGTTGGACCTTTGGTCCACTCAAATAAAGCCTTTCTCATAGTCTTATGGGAACTAATTAAAACTTCACTTGACAGTATGTGAGTCTTTCAAATCCCTGAAACTGCTTTGCACTTTATTAGAAACAAGATACACTGGCATTTTTCATGAAGTGCTGGCTCTTACTAGTTGTCTGTTTTTTTCTTGCATATTTTGGTTTTGAATTTGATTCTTAAAAAAAATTAAAGAGGCAATTTACAAAACTGCTAGAGAGCCACTACAGTATTTCAGCTTCTGTATTTCTTTGTGGTAGTACCCAGGGATTAAGGGGTTTTTTTATCATCTTCATGTTACTTCATCTCCCCTGGTAGATTGAAATCTTATATTGAACAGGACTACAGAGAAAAAACTTCTAGAGGTAAATGAGAGGCCATTGTCTCAAGAACACATAAGAAAGCATTGTTTTGGATCTCCGCCTTCCACACTGAGGAGGTTCAGAGATGGGCTGTAGTATCTAGTCTGGATTTGGTTTAACAATGGCCAAATATACACTGTGTATACATACACATATACATACACCCTATACTGTATGGTAGTTAAGGTGGCTCGATGTGTTCTCTAACCGATAGTGGATTAATCAAGTTACAACCTGCTGCATAAAATCTATCCTGGCATCTGACAGTGAATCACCTTCCTAAGCTATCCTGCAAATATTGTTTGGGCCAAGAGTAACAGCATTCTGAGGTTATTTTGTTTAAATATGCAATCAGTGGTTTTGGAATTAGGGAGAGTATGCATAAATGCACCCTGTCTTATAAATTCTTACTATATTGGTAAAAAAATGTCATACCCAACTTGCATGTAAAACAGAAATCAAGAAATACACAAATGTCACTGCAGACCTTAATTCTCCTGCAACTGTTGACTTGCATCAAAATTATGTCATATTACAACAGTTATAGCATTTGTTTTCATGGATGAGAGAATCAGGCTAATACAGCCCCATCTGCCATATTTTCATTGCAGTTCATTTGTACCTCAGCAGTAGTTTATCGACAGGGAAACATTCTGCCACACAAAAGGAAATTTCACAAATTAAAACCTACAGAACTGATACGACACAGTAAGCACAGCTTAATTATTCACTGCTAATAAACTGAACATGGGTACCATCACCTCAAAATGTATTTGCCACTGTCCAGCAGGATTTCCCTGCCAGAAATCAAAAGCTGCTCAGCTAGAAGGCCGCACATTAGCTAGCTGTAGGACTTTTTCCCTCTTCTTGCAACATTCATTACTGCTGCTGTCTCCAGTGCCTTGCACTGATCAGAAATAAGATATGGGTCAATTGTCCCATTTTGCTGTGAACTGTGTATATGAGATAGGTTTCCTAAAGGCTTTTTGGCAACCAACCTGGAACTTGCACTGCATCAGCATGCTTGAGTCTGGCAGAGAAATTCACAAAGTCCCTCATTTAACTTTTTAGGGACCTGAAGGCTGTATACCAACGTCAGAATATTCACTAGTAAACATTCACAGTATTCCCAGAACTGCTGTTTTTTTGCATATCCTTAGCCTCTCCTCCCACATGTAAGGTCTTCTGGGATTGACACTGATGCAGCTCTACATCTGACTTTCTTAGGTGACTGATGTGGTAGCTGTGTCCTGAAGATACTTCCTACAGACTGAATTTCTGTAAAGTGAAAGCTATTTCCTATAAACCACAGGCAAACCAAACCTGCCTAAACCAAAGGACTGACAAAATTTCTCCCAGTACCTAATGGTGTAGGTAACCTTTTGCTCACCACTGTACACCCTCAATCCCACTCCTAGGATTCTCACCTTCCCAAGCACCAGAGAAAGGATAGAGCACACAGGTCTGCAGATCCCACTTACCAGTAAAGCCTCTAAATTTTAGCTACCACTTGTTCCCTCAGGTCCCTTCCAGTCTTCAGTTTCTTTATAATATAGTCCTTATGCTTGAAAAGAAAAAATCAGTTCCTTTGAAAGACTTAGTTCTAGTAGTAGTAGTTCGAGACATTTTTCAGGACACACACATTCAGTCTGTAAGTTCAGAGTTCAACATACGGTCAGGTACATGCTGAGACAGTGATCTCCTATAGTGAAATGTTTGTAGTGCAAACAATGGAAAAGGAGCACAGAAGTTCCATTAGTCTTACTGATGATCTATTCCAGAATGGAGGCTGAGTGCACAGTTCCTGACTTCTTATCTCTACCTCCATTTCTGCTGTGTGTCATTAGATGCCTTTTCAGCGAGGCCAAAGAGATGGGAATGAACAGTTAATCCAAGTTCTGATCCCTCATCAAGCATGACATAGCTGAAGGAAATCAAGATTACAGCCATTCCACATAACAAAGTACAATACAGCTGTATTAGGAGAATAACAAAGTACAATATAACTGTATTAGTAGAAAATTGTGCTGTTCAAAGTGACAAAGAAAGGACAGATGGGAGAAATAGAAAGTGGCAACAGGGAATAGTGGAATCAGCGGCAGTTTTATGTATTTTTCAGGAATTTGACTTTTTGCATTTTGTTCATTTTTCACTCTGCCTCATTTCTTCACCATTCTTAGCAACCCTAACCTTTCCCCATGTACTGACAGCTTTTCCATCCTTGTCCAAACAACAGCTGGAGCACCTGCTATCCAACTTTCTTCCCTGAAATCTGATGATGCAGAGCTCTTCCACAGGAATTCAGCTATAAACCATCTTCATATTTATTTTGCCTCACAAAAGACATCTCTGTATTTTAATTAAAAGATCAGACTTTAAAGGCCAGAAGGGACATTTATAACAGTCCGTGACTTATGCAATATAGGCCAGAAAAATCTCAGTAGACAGCTCCTGCATCAAACATGCAGGATCAAGGTGAGACACATACCCTCCTTAATCAATCCTAACGTAAAAAGTAATGAAAAATCCACCTGAGCCCATGTTCAGTTGTTCTAGGTATCAAACTACCATCACTACTAAAAACATGCAACTTCATTTGAAATAATGAGCAAAAAGGTAAATAATGAAATTATATAATGGGCCTTAGTTTTGAAGATTGTGTCCAGTGTGTACTGCAAGAGTGGCGCCTGTGTTTCTCAGTAATCACATATGCAAATAAAATAAAATAAAGTATACCTCCTCCAAATCATACACATAAACAATTTTTATAGAGCAAGTAATTTTGAAGTATTAATTTCTAGGAAGCAGATTAATTGGCTGGCTTCCTAATTATATTCTGAAGACAAGCAAACACAAGATTCATCATTTTAAAAGCTCTTTACAGACAGTAACTAATCTTCTAACTCCTCTGCAAGGTAAGAATTATGGTGCCCATTTTAGACACAAGGATATGTGCAAAGATGCCCAAATATAGATCTGCTGTAAACGAGTTCAACTCAAGATTGCTATAAACAGAGATTCTCTCCTGAAGTGAGCCAACATATGATAGGGAAGCAAGAATAAGAAGTCAGCATATCTTAGACCTTGTTGCATCTCTGTTATATATAATCATTTCTATCTATAAACAGTTTTGTAAAAATAAAAAATCACATACACACAAAAAAAAACAAACCTCAAAAAAACACTCAAAATTCCAAATAGCCGCAGTGTGTTGCGAGATGAGGTTGGTAAAGTCACCCACCAGCACCAGAGATTGCCAGGGCTCTGATGGAAAATGAAGGACTACTGCAAAGGGCCACTTAAAATGTTTTCAAAATTGCCTATCAAATCTAAATGATTTTATGATATGAGAAAATGTCTTTTTGGTACCAGCGCTCTCACTGACAGCTCAGCTCTGTGGTTAACTAGGCCTGGGAGTTGAAGTCTGGATGTAAACTAGTATAAAACTTAGCAAGAAGAGTGATAGAATCCAGTTTCAAGCAAGAAAAGGTTATTCCAATACCAGAAGTACAGCGTCCTGATTAGAACTCTAGCTTCCATTTATTCACACTCCACCAAAATGAGATCTGATTGGCCTACTCACCTGGAACAAACTCAGCAGTCAAGTCCTTTTTAGGAAAGACAGGCCAGCAAGGCGAGGTGGTGGAGTTGCTCTTTATGTGAGAGAGCAACTAGAATGTATTAGAGAACTAGAGTTCTGTCCAGAGGTGGATGAGGAGCCAGTTGAGAGTCTGTGGGTGCAAAGTAAGGGGCAGGCTGGCATGGGCGATACCGTTGTAGGTGTCTGTTCCAGGTCACCTGATCAGGACAAGGGAGTTTCTGAGGCCTTCTACAGGCAGCTGAGAGCAGCCTCGCAATTACAGGCCCTGGTTCTCATGGGGGATCTTAACTCCCCAGATATTTTCTGGAAGGCCTCCTCAGCCAGCCATTCTCAGTCTACAAGGTTCCTCCAGTGCATTGATGGCAACTTACTGATGCAAATGATGGAGGAGCCAACAAGGAGAGGGATGCTGCTGGATCTCATACTCACTAACAAGGAGGGTCTGGTTGAAGCGGTGAAGGCTGAGGGCAGCCTTGGCTGCAGTGACCATGACATGGTGGAGTTCATGATCTTGTGAGGCAGGAACAGGATACCAAGCAGAATCACAACCCTGGACTTCAGCAGGGCCAACTTTGGCCTTTTCAAGTAAATACTGGGGGAAATCCCATGGGACAGGGTACTAGAAGGTAAAAGGGCCCAAGATAGTTGGTTAACCTTCAAGGACCACTTCTTCCAAGCTCAAGATCAGAGCATCCCATCAGGTAAGAAATCAAGTGAGAGAGCCAGGAGACCCACATGGTTAAACAGGGAACTGTTGGGCAATTTCAAGTGGAAGAAAAGAGCCTATAGAACATGGAAGGAGGGGTTGGCCACTTGGGAGGAATATAAGACTGTTGTCCCAGGATGTATGGAAGCAACTAGGAAAGCTAAGGCCTCCTTGGAATTAAACCTTGCAAGAGCGGTCAAGGACAACAGAAAGAGCTTCTCCAAACACATTTCAGGTAAAACTGACACTAGAGGTAATGTGGGCCCACTGCTGAATGAAGTGGGTGCCCTGGTGACAGAGGATACAAAGAAGGGGGAGTTACCGAATGCCTTCTGTGTCTGTCTGTTCTGCTGGAGGATGTCCTGGGGAGTCTCAGAGCCCTAAGGTCCCAGGGGCAGACAGGAGAAAGGAGGAGTTTGCCTTGGTTGATGAGGACTGGATTAGGGACCCGTTAAGCAATCTGGACATACATAAATCCACGGATCCTGACAGGATGCACCCATCAGGTGCTGAGGGAGCTGGAGGAAGTCATTGCTAGGCCACTCTCCATCATCTTTGGTAAGTCGTGGAAAACAGGACAAGTGCGCAAGGAGGAAAGCAAATGTTACTCCAGTCTTCAAAAAGGGCAAGAAGGAGGATCTGGGGTAACTATAGACTGGTCAGCCTCACCTCCATTCCTGGAAAGGTAATGGAACAACTTATCCTTGGTGCTGTCTCTGGGCATATAAAGGATAAGAGGGTCATTAGGAGCAGTCAGCATGGTTTTACCAAGGGAAAGTCATGTCTGACCAAGCTGATAGCCTTTTATGGGGACATAACCAGGTGGATAGATGATGGTAGAGCAGTGAATGTCATTTATCTTGATTTCAGACAAGCATTAGACACCATCTCCTACAGCATCCTCACAGCTATACTGCGGAAGTGTGGTCTGGATGAACGGGTAGTGGCATGGATTGTGAACTGGTTGAATAACTGATAGAAGTCAGAGTTGCAGTCAGTGGGACTGAGTCTGTTTGGAGGCCTGTATCTAGTGCAGTCCCTCAAGGGTAAGTACTGGGACCAGTACTATTCAGTATATTCATCAATCACCTGGATGAGGGAGCAGAATGCACTGTCAGCAAGTTTGCTGATGACACAAAACTGGGAGGAGAGGCTTACACATCAGAAGGCTGTGCTGCCATCCAGTGAGACCTTGACAGGCTGGAGAGCAGGGGAGGGAGAAATTTAATGAAATACAACAAGGGCAAGTGTAGAGTCTTGCATATGGCAAAGACAACCCCAGGTTATCAGCATAGGTTGGGACCTGACTTGTTGGAGACCAGCATAGGAGAAAGGGATCTTGGGGTCANAAACACTTTTTCACAGTGAGGGTGACAGAGCACTGGAACAGGCTGCCCAGAGAGGTTGTGGAGTCGCCTTCTCTGGAGACATTCAAAACCCATCTGGATGCATTCCTGTGTGACCTACTCTAGGTGATCCTGCTCTGACAGGGGGACTGGACAAGATGACCTTTCAAGGTCCCATCTAACCCTTAACATTCTGTGATTCTGTGATTCAGGAAGTCCATGAATGCCACAGAACTAAAAACAGTGCTTCTCTAACTATAACTCACCTAGAAACAAGTTCTTCATTAAACTTACAGTTCTCAACCTCATCCCTAAAGACTAAGTAGAAAAGTAGTGCTTACCCATGTGGGCAGAACTATAACCAAGCCTATTAGCACACTTGGAAATTCAGTATCATGAGGCAATGGCTTGGACAGATCTGTCTCAAAATCACCTAAGTATATGGGTACAATCAGACACATCAAAGCAAGAAAATGTTTATTTCACCTCAGGACATCAAAAACCCAGTGGTTGAGCCTTGTTATATCGCACCAACTAAGACACATTTGGATCAAATTTCTGTAACATTTCTGAACATATTCTTGTAACAGCTACCCTTCTAGTTCTCCAAGTATTCACTAATGAACAAATCAAAAAAATAAATAAATTAAAAACTGCAGTGTGCCTCACCTTTGCCAGGCAACAATTGAGTCAGTCATTGCGACAATCCTTCCCTAACCCTCAGCAGTATTACTTGAACTTCCAACTACACATTGTCAGTTCTTGTTTTTGCACAAGGATTCACCGAAACTACTTTATCTGATGCAGCTATTTAGGTATGCTGTACCAGTATACCAAAAATAATCCAATCAATGAACCCACCTTGCATATAGAAATGAAAACCTCACACTAACAAGAGTGTCACATTCACTAACATCTTCTATGACGGGTGAAAATTGTACTACAGAAGTGATGAGTGAAAAACTGGTTTTCAAACTTTGGCTGGAGATTATGTAATGTGATCATGGCTTGTGTAGAATAGAATTCTTTACAGGCTATAAAACCAAAAGCATTAGAGATGAATATGCACTTTATAATATTTACTGCCAAAGACCCACTTAAGCATGTGTTCAGTTTTCAGCAGTTTATCCAACTGCAACTACAGCAAAAGTTTCCTTTTCAGGTTTTTACTAATATCTCTCAAATCATGTTAGCTGTGATACATTGAATAGATTGTCTGTTAGTAACAAAGATTTTGCAGTTTATGCAATGTGAAGTACTTTAAACACTCAGACATTATAACTGCTTTTTCATCCAAATGAGTGTCATGTATATAGCAAAGGGCATGATGAAGTTTCCTTTTTAAGTAATCCAACAATTATCCATATTCTTTGATAACAGGATAGAAACATTGCACATCTTTTAGAGAATGTCAGGAGTTTGTTTCCCCTAAAAATTGGTTGTGAATGCTCTGCTTTTAATCACGGTTTTCATTCCATCACTGTTAATCAAGGTTTCTACAAAGACAGCAACAAGGAGTCATTTACAGTAGTAACCATAATCTATTTCTTACTTTTTAAACAGTGCTGGTGTCAGGGGCGGGGTGAGGAAACCCACATTTCTATTCACACATGGCCACAGATTTTACTAGACTGCAGTTAACATCCATTGGCAGGATCTCCTAACCATTCAAACACCAGGACACCTTAATTGAACCTCTGAGTGTGACAAAATTTCCTCTCCTTCACTTTGAAGTCAATTGTTTCAAAGATATCACAGTAAAGAACTGCCTTAATGAGGCAAATGAGGAAGCAAACATTTTCGCAACTTATCCCTAGATGTTCCCCTCTTCAAATCTACAGGTTTCCTCCAGTAAAGAAATTCATAGCCAAACCCCACCAGGTTCATTGATACAGGGTCCTATTAGCTGCAGCTTGCTTTGAGGAGTGTTTGCTTAGAGGAGAAAGGCTCATCAAAAGCTTTTGAGAGAGAAAGATGGCAGAGCTGTCCTGTTCTTAACTGCATAAAATCAT
Source organism: Baryphthengus martii (assembly GCA_013396935.1). Classification (NCBI taxonomy): domain Eukaryota; kingdom Metazoa; phylum Chordata; class Aves; order Coraciiformes; family Momotidae; genus Baryphthengus; species Baryphthengus martii. The sequence goes on along the minus strand of VWZK01011719.1, from coordinate 10,104 downwards.
TGCAAGACACAGGCATCCTGGCAAAACACCTTCAAGTATTATTTGTCCCACTGCCCCTTTTTGTCTACAGATATCAGTTTTTACCATTTCATTATTAATGCCACCTCTTCAGGGAAACAGAGTTTGTACAGCTTACTGTAATAAATGCTGTCCTTATCCAGCTGTGTAGTATGATGGCAGGTGTCTCCTCCCTTCGGAGATGACATGAACAAAGCTGTAAGTCTGAACTAAAACTACCATTTATGTGCTAATTTTAGCTTGTGTAGAAATAAAACGGACAGACACATGAAAAGAACTACTTTTAAAAACCTATTTACTGATAACACATTTCCATCAACTGTTGTTTTTTTTCCTCCTGAAGCTCTGACAATTCTGAGTGTCAAGCAATCAGGTGTGATGATTTTCTTACGTGGTGTATTTACGAAAGGATTTATGATAGAAAAGTTGAAGAACTTTTTTATTCATACTATGCATGAGCTTCTTTTCCAATTCATGAGAGTATTCTGGCACTACTTTAGTTAACACTGACCTTTGGAAGCACCTTTCTGATAACTGAGACATTTCCAGACGTTTGACAACCCCTGGATTGCATCAGCATTTGAGCAGTGTCACCACTAGCTCTTCAGAGATGATGTTCTCTTTTATTACTCAGGATAAGGTGTTAGGGAATTTTGTAGCACATACATTTACATTAACATTGCTTGATGTCACAGACATTTAAAATACTTTTTGCAGGAAGTTTGCAACTACTAGTGCAAACTCGTAGCAAAGCTGCCAGTGTGACAGAACCCAGAGCAATTCTGAGAGGGCATCATCATTTTGGAGAACACAGACTTAAAAGACAGTTGAGGAAGAGGGGGTAGAAAAGTACAGGCATCACTTTCACCCTCCCAGAAAAGAGTAAATTTTATGCAGAACAATGAGATTTTCTGTTCATTTTCCCCGAAGACAATACTTTATGTTCCACTTTCTTATGCAACCTCAAATTTTGCTTCCTGTGTCAAGATGCATCCCCAGCAGAGATAGTTTTCTCAAGCTAACCTGAAAACACAAAGATATTTTGAGTACCTGAGGGAGACCACCTTTGAACAGGAAAAACTTCCCATGATGGTAGCGTGGTTGCTATTCCACAATCAATCCTATGAAGCCTTGGCTTGAGAAGCTCAAAACAGCATCCTGATCTTTCCTTTGCAGTGAGTTAATGGTCAAATGCCATTGATTTTTGGCCAGTTTGACAGAAATGTGCAGTTTATTAGGTCTTCAAATTGCCCTATAATAAAAAAACCTTTTTTTTTTAAGTAAAGTTCTGGTTTTTACTATTTATGCTTCATAACACTTTTCATAACAAATTTCTGAAAAACCTAAGATGGCAAATAATGCAGAACAACCAAATCAGCTTCAGCTTGTATACAAAGACAATAATTAAAAAGGTTGTTAGTGCACTTTCTTTTAGTGCTGCCAATACTGAGGTTTAGAAGTTACGATCTCTGCTATGCTACTGGAGTTTCTCAAAATTATATTCATGATTCACATTTTTTATGTACTGTAACAGTAAAGCCTGAATGATCAAATACTGAAATTCAATTTACTTTACATTTCTTTTTTCCATTTCCATGCAAATGTCTTGGTTTTAACTGAAATTCTTTTTCCTGTCAAAGTATAAATTATCCCTTTTTTCTTATTAATTTTAATCAAAATTGATCCTTTTAAAAAAAACACACACAGAAAAACACTACCATATCTTTAAGCCATCAGTTTCAATCAAAACATCTGAGAAGCCGTTTGTCACCACTAACTGCATCTAAATACAAACAGTTTCTGTTGTTTTTTTGTCTTTAACTCACTGGAATGTATTGTGGGAAGACTATGCCAGAAATTCAATTTCTCTTCTCATTATTTTCTCATGTTTGGAGCTTTGTAGCCCACATGAATATTATCCTTTTCAAAGCACAGAAACATACAACAGTGTGTAGGGATGGAAAAATTATCCAGTTTTGCTACTGATAACAAAAAAAAGAAGCATTCCCAGTACCAATGAAACTATAAAAGAACATAGTTTTCTACACTACAAGGCGTAAAGTCAGAACACAATCAACCACAGCTTTCACGCCAGTTGAAAGCCCCACCTACTTCCTTAGTGAAAACAGATTTGTCTCCAGCAAAAGACAAAATACTCCTTAAATCATCTTTTCCTGAAGAATATTTCTGACAAGAGAAGAAATACTGCTCTCATTTTCTGCTTTGATTTACACCAGAGTTGGGCAAGGGAGGCATAGGGGTAGTAACAGGGGAAAAAAAAATTGGCCTTTCTATCCTACAGGAAATTCGAAACTTTTATTATACCAAGAATTACTTAGAAACACAAAACCAAAACAAAATAAAAGTTTTTAGCTCTTTGTGTGCAATCAACTAGTAGTGACAGACCAACCAAAAAGCACTCTGATGTAATGAGAGTAATGCAGCTCCTGCTCCATACAGGTGTACTCCTCACCCAAGCTGTATTTCCATGATGGGTCTGTGGTCATACATCTTCCAGGACACACAGCTCTCAGCTGCAGTGGAAGCAGTGAGGTGTCAAAATGTATAAGGAGAAGTGAGAGGCACCACACTAGGCTTCTTCTGAGCCACCACAGCACTATAGATCAATGAAGTTTAACGTAACTAAGCTCAAAATCAAACATTTCACTGTGGGTCAGTGGATAATTTGATTTATGAAATCAAAACAGACAAAAACTATGTACTCAAACACATGGGCAAACAAAACGGAGTTAAATCGAATGAGGTTTTTCATGTCTGTTGAAACTACTTTTTCCACGTAAAATTGTTCTAACAGATAGTTAAAGACCAGCATTCAAGGAAACCTTCCCTGGATTCCTATTCTGCTTGATTTCATTCTTACACTTCTGTTTCTGATATGTCCTCTCTAACTTTTCAATGTAAAAAATTAAGAACTTTCTTTGTTTTATCAGTTGCATAAAAACAGGATACTACCGCTACTGCAGTAGTTGTAGGAATTATGAAGATTGTCATCCTACTGCGTGACATGGTGTCAGAAAGAAAACCTCATTCAGGTTTCTTAAAGAGAAGAAAGAAACCCACAAAACAATCCCTGTCAAGCCCTTGAAATTATTTCCAAAGACAAAACAATGCAAAGGTAGCTACAGTGCTATTTGTAACTAAAGCTGTAAGTTTCAAAGTTCGCATTTGGAACACAACTGGAGAGACATATATAGAGATGTTTACAGTGCATTCTTGTATACGTTGTCGTGTAGCATTACAGTTCTGTATTCCCATGTTAGAAAAGACGTGGTGTAAAAAATCATGTGAATATACCTGCCTGCTGCACAAACAAGAATGATGTAGCCACTGCAGTAAGGGATAAAAATTAGAAGAAGAAGAAGAATACTGTTCAAAAAATTCTAGCTTAAAAGTGTCATTCTCATCATTGTCATCATATACAGATAAATTTCCATCAAGAATTTTGTGAGGAACCTCTGTGGGATCCAACCACAGCAAACTGACCTGGAACAACGCTACCCAAAGCAAAGGTTTCCTCTGATTTTGGCAATTACTCTTGTACACTTGTTTGAGGAAATGCAACCTTTATTTATGCCTTCATTTCTTGCTGCTTAAATCCAGAGGCAACGGACCTCATCAAGACAGAACTAGAAGGCTAGTTTACACAGAGATGACAGCACACTGCGCTCTACACCTCTCAGTTGTGGATGCAGCAGGAGGGGTGCACAGAGATGTTTTAAGTGCAGACCAAGTGACCCAAGTCCCATGTAAGCCTGGGAAAAAGATGCTGTAAGCAGACAGAATCCAGTGTAAACTGTGATACGTGAAAGCTTGCTTCACATCTTCCACCTCACAGGTACTCAAAATGCAATCCATAAACACACAACCTAGTTTAAATGCAGTCAATGAGACCCAAGGGATCATTTTCATTTTGCTCCCACTCCTTTCCAACAAAACACTGCTAACTCTGTGAAGACAAGCTATGATTGTCTCTCAAATACTGCTGATAAAAACACAGTATATAACAGTGTTACAAAATAATTTCTGCAAAAACAGAATACAGTATGTGGGCATGGCAGGCAAACACATGTGATTACAGATTTTACCATCCTAGCTCAAATTAGCCACCTATCTATTACCCTATCTGTGACAACAGCCACTTGTTAGTGTTTAAAAAGATTCAGAGAAAGGAGGAAGAACAAACTGTTCATGAAAACAGGCAATCAAATTTCCAAAAGAAAACTCTTAGTGGCTGCCATTAGTGGCTGCTACCAGTAGCTACTCTGTGATTTGAGATGCAAGTTATTTTCCTTCTAATAATTTTAAAAGAAAGGCATGTCCTAATACAAAACACAGTATGTAAATGTGTAGATGTGTAAATGTGCAAATGTGCACACCATCAGTTCTGCAAGGAGATGATTTTTTTCTTAAGAGGTATGTTCACGATTTTTTCTTGCTGTGCATTTAAACGCTTACTTCTCAAATCATTAAAAAGGAAATGGTTTCTATGAAAACAGCAGCTTGAATTGTTGAACAAAACATGAAAAGTAGTATCACAGCTCTCTAGATATTTAAAGGTTTGCTTTTTAGGTATTTCAAGTTACCACTGCGACCTATCTTGTAAATATTTATGTCAGATCATTTTTTAAACTTGCACAACACAGCTACCAATCTATAACATTGCTCCAGTTAAATGACTGCCATTTAGATTTGGCATACTGAAGAGCAGTTTATTCCTGTTCTTCTAAAGTGCACAGCAAAGCAATCATAATGTTATTAAGCCGAAGTAATTATAAAGCAGAGTTCTAACAAAACAAGCTGAAGACAAGTTCGCAATACAACAAGGTGACGGATGTCCCAGTGTAATTTGGGGCTTGCATACAAGAAAACACCAAGTCCTGCTAAGAAGGTCACTAATCCAAATACAGTTACTTACACAGTTAGGCAGGGAGTTGGGATGAAGATCTTCAGCCTTTGCAAAACAGTGATCATACAGTACTATTGGCTCTACTACGATCATTATGAATAGGGGATATTTAACTCCTGACTGTCAATAGTGGGTGTTTAACTCGTATCTCTCCCCTTATTTAGCTGGCTGAAATCATCACTGAAATAAATGCAAAACTTCAACTAAACACAGAGGAATTCAGGGTCTTTAGCTCTGACCCTGATTTCACTTACACCGAGGTTAAAATGATGCAATTCCAATCAGTGTCATCCATTGTTTCTTCTTAGTCGTCTTACTTCCTGCATTAACTTCCAAACAAGTTTCTAGACACTGAAAATCCATCATATGCTGAAGGTCCTGGCACACAAAAAACCTGTTCTCTTTGATCAACCCCTCCCATGTACCACCTCCACTCTACATTGCCCTCATCTCAAAGGTTTTAAAATGATCTGCATGCATATTGAGGAGCAGGGCTGGAGCTACTGATTCATATTGCACGCTCAATTGCAAAAAAGAAGAAGAAACTGCCAAACATTGACTTTCGTTATTTATTCACTGTACAAAAGAGAAAACCATTACTCAAAGGTACTAAAGATTTTATTTCTTACCTCTGAAAAAAAGGAACCTCAAAATACTGAACAATTGCAAATACAGATCAATAAATATGTTTTATAATTATGATGCAATATATATGACGCAATAAAGAAAAGAAATATTCTATCCTACACCTGCTATCATAATTTTTCTTATATTCTTGAGTATTAGAGAAAATAAATACTATATTCTACATACTAGACTGACTCAAAACAAATTCAAAAATTAAAACCAATCATTTGGTATCAATTTGTGAAGCTTTTATAGACACAACGAATATTAGATATTAAAAATTTTAATATAACGGGGAAACTTCCTAAGAATCAATGAAGTACCAGTCAATTTAGTAATTAAATGGCCATACTGGCATTAAGCACGCCTTCATCTAGGTCAGTAACCCATCTCCAGTACCAGCTAATAGCTGACAAATAAGCCACATTATCTGAAAAGGATGAGCATAAGATGCTTGACTGCCAACTGGGATGTGCAGCTGGGTTCACCATAGATGCCAACTTACAAAGCGATCAACAGTGGTGGTCCCAGCAACTTGTGGCACATCACCTTCTTCTGTCACTTAGGGGACATATTACTCAGCATCTCACAGACCACAAGGGCCTTGCCAGGTGCACAACATAGCCTCCAGAGAATGACTACTCATGAGCAGCTTGTGGAGCAAGAAACTGCTAGCATCTTGCATGGCTACTCAGCCATTACAGCATTGGTATTGCTAAACCACGGGAGGAATACCAGATGCACTAGCGGAACAGGTGTTGGGCATAATTAAGACACAGTAGTTTAAAATATTTCTGCACACCCTAACAGCAATGCAGGAGAGCATATCAATCCACTCTGGTGTGCAGAATATCAGAGCCTGGAATAAACAATCATTTATGGAGCATAGACACAGCTTATAACTTCAGTGTGGCAAAACCTTCTCCTTTGCTGACACAGACTTGACCCCAAAAGGGTTGTGAAAAAGAGCTTGTTTCAGGTTAGCAGCACATAAAATTCTTACAGCAGGTAACTGAAACAAAAAGACTGTGGTCTTGAGGAGGCTACCTAACTGACACACTTTCCACTAGCATCGGTCCAAATTTCCCAGGTTCCTCATTACTCCCCTCAAAAAAAGGGTGGTGTTTCTCATGTATTTAGCTACACGTGAATGACAACCCGAGGCTTTGGGCTCATTACTAAAATTACGTTGTATCATTTGACAGACTAGTAATGATTACGATTAAGATTTTAACACTGAAGCTAACAAATTATTTTGGACACAGGATCACCAGGACTTCAATGTTTGTTTGTACCCATAGGACTGTTATTCAGGACTGCAATGACACACAACATTTTTCTAGTCAATTACATGAATCAGATAGATACATTGCATAGAATAAAAATCTATCAGCTTTACAAACAATTATTTTCCCACACCATGACTTAAACATACTAAACAGTTTAAGAACAAAAGGTGGCATTAATTTGTAAGGCAAATACATTTTTCTGTATGTGCATAAGATGCATTTAACCTTTCTTTTATTTAAAAACACACAGAAAACTACAATGCTAGCAGCTTTTCCATTTAGCAGTGAGATATTTATTTTGTGATTCAAGAAATTTTCATAGTGGACAGCTGTCAACTTTTGTTATGTACCTTAAAAAATAGAAAATACTGAGAACAGCCATCTATAATAAAAGCAAATAAGTACATATCAACACTGAATGAATGCCCAGTTAGTCACACAGAATCTAGTAACATTATGATTAGACTGCTACCTGAACTAGAATTACCGCAAGATCAATTTGATATACTAAACCTCAGTCAGAACTGTGAGTGAAAAGTAGATGTATCATAAGTGATGTTCATGGTAGGCATATCTAAATTGCAAATAAAGACTATATTTTAGTTACAGTACAGCATATTTGCTTAACATTTAAGTCACCTTTCCTCTATAAAAAAAATAAAACAAATATAGCATCTTATGCCCAAAACAAACAAAGTTTTCTTGCCAGTGTAAATTCTTCAAGGTATTGTAAAAGTAGACTGTCTCTGAATACCAACAGGAATGCTTTACAGTATAAACCAATAGAGTGTTAAAACTGCAGCTGAAGTTCAATGTAAATAAATAGGAAAATAAGTGTATAGTAAAACATAATCTGTACTTTACATGCATGTTAATAAACCTTGAGCTCACTATGCACTAATCAGGTCTTGGGGCGATATTGGAAAACCTCAGGTACCAAACACTTGAGTTTTGTGTGTGTGCTGCTGCATGAGACTGTGTGCCTTGATACTGCTCAGACATGGCAGCATGAGGCTACAGGAGACTGATCAGCCCTGAACGGTACAACAGTTGATTAGCAATCAACAGGTATTTTTTTATGATAAGATGTGGTGAGCCCTCAAACTACTTGCAACAGCCACTGGCGACTTTAGAAATAAGTATGGAGGGATTCAAAATGGCATTTGGCAAGTCTGAGAAGAAAAACGGCTATTAACTGCAAAGGCACAAACTTCAGCTCAGGGAATCGGAATGGCACGTTGCTAGTGCCTAAGATTGCACTTGTGAAAAGCATCACACGCGCCCCGTTAAGATACACTTATCCATCCTTCAGCTGTTGACACTCAGAGAGTGGATATTGGGCTCAATGAACTTTAGATCTATGGTGGTCAGGTTTACACTAATGCAGTCGCTACTCAACTCTTGCTGCCGTTAGAAGAAGGAAGCTAGCCTTCTGTAAAATGCATGATGTAACAATTACAAATGACATTATTGTCTGATTTATAGCACAAGATTGATATTTGAAGTGTGGTCCATCTCTTCAGAAACTGTCTAGTGGTCTCAATTCCTAAACATTTTTGGAAAGGTACTCTTAAGCACCATAATGATAAATCTCCTCATCCACAGAGCTAAACCAAACACGGGTTTTTGCCTTCAGCCATGTAAACTCAACCAAGTTGCATAGCTTTGTTGGTATTTCTGACCTCACTCATCTTTCAGGCTAGGCAGTCAAGCTGTAAACATTATGTGGTAACAACAAATGGCACCATACGACATCACTACAGAAATATGGCAATCCATTTCCTTTATTGTAACAAAAAGTTTTTCTAAAATTAAGTCTCTAGACATATGCAACCCTGAGCATTTAAAGGCTTTCGAAGAAATTGTAAGTACCTTAATTACCTAGATATCAACACTGTCTCAAGAAACCAGCAAGGGTTCACACTGAACTAAAAGAAGGCAGTAGCAGTTGTCTGTATCGAGACAAGGATACATCACTTAGAACACTGAAAATCAGAATGGAGACCTCAAAGATTTATTACTTATTGTGATATGTTTAACTAGGTAAAAGTGCTGTAACTGTCAGTTACCTAATGTTCCCCTGCCATCAGAACATCTCAGGCAAGGTACCAGCCATCAGTTCCCAGATCTGAGTGTAGGTGTGCGACTAGGAAATCAAATTCAATGCAGGTTTTCAAGATCTTTTTTTTCTTTTTTTTTTAAATACATTAGATGATAGTCTATACTTGAAGCAATCACATGATTCTTGCTGCCTGTCAACTCATTCTGGAAAACCTAGTTGTCCTACTAGTACTGTGGCTAACCATAAACAAGACATGCAAAATTAATTTTTAAAACATGACCTGTGTTAGGGATAGAAAAATTACACACTCATTTGAAAAACACTGAGCAATCTTGAGCTTGTGATAGGTGTGATAAGTGTGATAAGTGTCCAGTACAATAAGTAGGAATTATTAATATCACATCTGGAAGGCCTTGATGATAGAAGCTATGGAGGTGAAACTTCATAAAATACATTTAATGAAGTATATTTCAGGCTTGCGTGAAAGAGCTCTTCTAGGTGATGCAAGAGGGTTAAGATGGTGTATTTTGGAAACATAACTTTGGAATTTTCCAAAACTCTGGGGTTTACTGTCATGCTCTGGATATTAATATTTTTAATATTTAATAACACTAAATGTAATTAATGTTATGTAATATTTAACAATATGCAAAATATTATATTTTAAAAACATTTAAATTCACCTACAGACCCCAGTAGATTTCAGCTCCAAAACCAACTTACAGCCAGTATCAGCAAATGTTTCCAAAAGTTAAGCTGATGTTGCCAAAGCTCAGTTAGAACGTGATTTGGCCAACTTGGTTAAAGATAATAAAAAGTGCTTCTGTAAGTACATTAATAACAAAAGGAGGGCCAAGGAGAATCTCCATTCCTTACTGGATGAAGAGGGGAACATAGTAACAGAAGACAAGGAAAAGGCTGAGATACTTAACACCTTCTTCACCTCAGTCATTAACAAAAGGATTGACTGTCCTCAGGGCAACTGGTCTCCTGAGTTGGTAGGCAGGGATGGGGAGCAGAATACCCCTCCTGTAATCCAAGAAGAAGCAGTGAGTGACCTGCTGTGCCACTTAGATCCTAACAAGTCTATGGGTCCAGATGGGGATTCATCCTAGGGTGTGTAGAGAGCTGGCACAAGAGCTGGCTAAGCGCCTCTCCATCATTTATCACCAGTCCTGGCT
>VWZK01011718.1:771086-877084 GCA_013396935.1 Baryphthengus martii | reverse complement strand
TTCCTGCACTGGCAGGGGGGTTGGACTCATTGATCTTTCGAGGTCTCTGTCAGCCCCTAACATTCTGTGATTCTGTGCGATTCTGTGAGTGATATGAGTAAAGTAGCTCAGTTCTCTTAACACTTCTTTCAGGATAAGAAGACAAAGAGCACCATTTTACCTATCCCAACAAGCACCACCATTTTACCTCCACCTTTTCTAGCACTGACTGTATAATTACTTCATTAATCAAGAGAACAAAAAAGTACTTACACTTAGCAGGTAGTTTGAATCAAGGGTTGGTGGTTGCTGGTTTGTTTTTTTTCTTTTAAACCTTTAAAACTGTATTTGCTTGAAGTACTTCAAGTATTTTATTGCTCGTACTGCAGTACATAACGAAGTAATTGTGTAATTAAGAGATAATGTCAACGCAATAGACCATTGTTGACAAGTTAATAGTCTCCTGCTGCTATAGAAATGCCAAGGCAAAGCTAAAGAAAATACAGGAAAAACATATATGCAGAAAATTAGATGGGATTGTTTGTTTTCAAACTGAACTGGCGAGCTCTGGTTGGCCTGGCTGTAATTTAGTATAGGTTGGATTCCCTCCACAACAAAGCTAGTGCTTACTAGTTTATGCAAAAGAGAAGTCAGATCTTGTGCAAGACAGTGCATACAGCAGGAAAGGGGGATGAGAGGGATAAATCCACCATTGCTAATTCTGGGTCTGGTCTCCCAGGAAGAGCTGTAGCAGAAGCATTAGTGCAGGAAAAGCACCTGAAGCCCCTGGTAGGCGAGTTGCTCAATTTACTATCCTGTTGAGGCTCTCTGAGGCTAAGACACCACTGGCTGATTTGACCCCACATTTTCATGCACCTGAGTGAAGGAAGCCAGGACAGAAGACACCTAAGCTTCAGCTGGACTGCATCCTAGTCTCATTTAGCCTTGGGGATGAACACTAAACCTCAGGGTTAGAAGTTCACTGACTCATATTTACTATTTCATCACTATCCCAGATCGTGCTTCAGAGTAGCCTGAGCTACTCTGAGTTACTTCCCTTGGAGTTTCCGCCAGCAGTACCAGCTCAGTCCCCATCTACAGTCCCCCATGTGCTAAAACCACAGGGAGGTGGAGCTGACATCAGCTCCGGGGTGAAACTGTGCCTTTCCCAGCTGGGAAGCACTCACTGTAGACTTCCTGAGATACTGGAGCTGAGCCAGAAAGTGTAGTCCAGTATTTTAATGCAGCTGACAACCATGGGACTCATCTTCATACTAAATTGAAACTGAACTGCCAACGGCAGGGGAAAAGTCATGATAGCATTTTTGCCCCCAAATTCTGGAAAGTACAAGATGGAAGGGAAAGTCAGACTGTCAGTCTTTCCTCAAGTCAACAGATGGTGGCTCCTTGCCCAGAAATCCAGGATGCTGAGATAATCCCATGGATACCCAGGGCTGGAGGCAGAAAGAGTTTGGATAGAAACACTACGCAACTTGACCTGGGAAAGAATATTGTATTGGTACTCCTCAATAGGGACCAAGTCCCCCACAGGATTCATGGACAAGCTGGACAAGCATGTCACTACCAGTGATGTGATTTTCAACATTTGTTATTTATGTAAGAGTGGTTTTCTTCTTTTTTTAAATGTACTTTGTGTACCCAGACACAAATTAATTAGCCCTTTGAGTTGTGCCTGTGTCTCAGTACATGAAGTACATAAAAACCACTCACGTTAAATGACTTAAAGGCTTGAAAAGTTGCAAACTCAAAAATAACAATAAAATGAGGTCTGTTCAAGACTCCTTTAGTCCTGTGTGGGCAAAACTCATGTCACGGTCTTTAATTTCATGCCCACATACTCCACCTTTGAGCATCTTCACCACCTGGAGTGCACAGTGGATGGAATCTGTTCAGTATTTCATTTTGTCTTCATTTTTCTGTGTACAGCACCAGGCCTTATTTATGTACACTGGGAAGACCTGATCTGAAGACAACATTAATCATAAGTTCTTTAAAGCGTTCATCACTGCAGTGTTTGAGTGGCTTGCAAAAACTAATTAATTGATACACAGAAGAAATCTTGAGGAAGGATGCGGTATTGTTACTTCCCATGGAGATGGGGAACTGAGACAGTGAGATATTACATCTGAAATGTCAAGCAATTCTCTGCGTTTCGTTTGCAAATCCTGATTTGGTAGGCAGCGCGAGGTTTTGTGGCACTTCAATTACTTGAAGTCCGGTTGCTGATTTCTCTTTGTTTTCATAGAATCATAGAATTACTCTGGTTGGAAGAGACCTTTAAGATCATCAAGTCCAGCCATGAACGCAGCACTGCCAGGCTACCACAAAACCACGTCCCTAAGCGCCACATGTGCATGTCTTTAAAATACCTCCAGGGACTGTGACTCCACTTCCCCAGGCAGCTTATTCCAGTGCTTTACTTTTCTTGAGAATACAGTGGTTTCCCTTTGTAGTGTGCCAGGGTTTCCTTTACTGAGGAAATCAGGGCATAAGAAGGTGTCAATACACATCCAAGTCTCTCCCTAACCTACATTCTGGATACAAGGTTTATACCCAGACTCACAAACTCAGAAACCAGAAGAGGACTGGCAACATAGCCAAGAGTACCTCCCAGAGCAAGACTAATCATGCTAATGAATGAGACAGAAATCCTGTTGAAAAGCATAGCAGACCATCCCACAATTAAAGAATCAATCGTAACACACATTGAGGGACTTAATTAGGATTGTACATTATAGCAGTCCTGAATCATTAGAGTATTTCAGCCCTAGCATCCCAAAGTCTTCATAGGATTTAGGGGATAACTCAGACTCAGGGAGAATAATTTACGGGATTTAGAGCCAGGAAATGTCTACCAAGGTTGAGAAATGAGTGCAGCTCCTTGGGCCAGTGGTGATCTGTAGCCAGTGCAGATATGCAGGAGTTCATTGAAGGGATTGCTGATTCCAGCTCTCATCAGTGCCGCACAAAGAGAGCTAGGTGTTTTGAATGGGAGTTACTCCTTCATGCAGACCAGGTCCAGCAATGACAATCTGCAGTGAAATGCAGCTCTCTCTCCACAACAGGGACCATCAGATGATGAAGGAGGGCTCAATAACAGCATTCTTTCTCCCTGCATGAGTTTCACACTGGCTACAGACCTTATCCAGGGAGAGAAGCAGATGGCTCAACACCCTGCAAGTAGTATCAGCTGTCACTGGGATGCGATCATGGAGGCATAGAGATATGTGCCAAGATCTCCTTCTCCCACTCTCTACTGCAGACCATTGCCTCTGTGGTCCTCCACGGGAAACACCTCTTTTTATTACTGGGTATCATCTGCCTGATTTTAAGCTCCTTGACTTCATAGCGCCCATGCTGCCTATATCATAAGCTGTCTGCATGTAGATAATGTGCCCTCAAAGACTGCGTTGACTTCTTAGTGGTAGGATGCAAGAGATTCATTCATCTTATTTTCTCACTGGCACACACTGGCTCCTGCAATTTGACTCAAACTTGAAGAGAAAAAATGCTTTTCACACCAGCAAATGACTGAACCTTTCATTCATATCAGTTCACAAAAGAGGGGCTGATATCTGTGATCAGGGCAAATTTGGCAGAGTGCTCATGTGATCACAAAACCACATAAAAAATAAACCCATAATAGTTCAAATAAGTGCTTCTAACTTTTTTCCATTCCCTTTTTCTTCTTTTTTTCTTTTTTTAAACAACTGTCAAAATTACATTACCTGTCCAGGCTTCAAATGTGGTTTCTTTTGTGGTATTTTTTTTTTCTTTTTTTTTCTTGTCTTTTCTTTAAGAAACATATTACTCTAAATCAGCAGTTCTCAAGCTTCACAGCTCATGTCTTCCTACATTAGCTCTGTAATCAGGTTCCTCATTTTCCCACCTGAAAATAGATAAACTGGGCGCAGCTCTCTGACAACCAGGCCGTCCCATTCAAATTCTCTGACCAAAAGCAAAGTCCAACCACAGGGACATCAGTCATCACCAATGCAGTCACTGAGACCTAGCAGCAGGAGGCAGAGGGCAGGACAGGAATCCCACAGTACTTAGAGAGAACCAGAGGTGGCCGGTGATCCCTACTTGTGGGTTCGATGTCGCCTCGCACGTACCTACAGCTGTCACTCCAGCCTTGCTGTTGCTGACAAGGGGCCTGTCCAGCTCTTGATGAGATGGCCAAAGGCTGGTACCATGCCCCTACTCCTTTTTCACAGCCAAAATGGTACAGGAGGCTGAGAAATTTAAATGTCAAAGGTGCTGCAGCCAGTGCTTCTACAGGGCAGACAGGATGAAGCCCCAATTAACCAAAAAGGAAAAATATTCTAAAAATAGATAGTGCTCAGGACTACCTCTGTTAATAAATATCATCATTTTGGTGTTATGGATGAAACTTCCTGCTTCATTAGTTCATACTTAGATAGGTCTTGTAGAGGGTCTATTTAAGTAGTAATGAATTAAGTACCACTTTAACTAAGCTCTTAAGAGTGGGCTTTAGTAGGATTTAATCGTCTGTTTAAGGGCTTTATTAAGTAGGGATGTCCATAACTGCACACCTAAGTTAGTGTTGAATTAGGAACGTAATCACATTTGTTAAGCATATAATTATTATTGCCTTAGATGTTGTAAAGACTTTCAGATTGTAAGTTAATCAACCTTGGAAATAGCAGATTCATTGCCCGGTCTTCCTATTTGTTTACAAGTTTGTGAATTCGTGTATGTCTGTCAGAATGCATGCTTAAAAAGATACTCACTTCAGGGAAAGACAATTCCTCCTGGAGAAATCTTCTGAACAAGGACAACTGTTTAAGGTGTAGCAACGTGCAATGAAAAGTGAGGAGATGAAGCACTGATCCTGTCTTGCAGATGAGGCAAGCTGATGAGAGGAGCTTTTGATTCGTGTGGCAGTGGCTCACTGACGTGCAGTCACACCAACTGCCTATCTGCCAATCTTTGCAAAGACTGATAAGCAGATGTTAGATCAGCAAGCTGCATCAGACTTGATAGATGGCTTGAAGCAGTTCTTCTCCGGCTATTCACAGTGCTGTTCCCACTGAAAAAAATATGATGGAAGTTCACTGGCAGCTGGTTCAAACACCTTCTCAAGGACTTCAATAATGTGCGTTCATCTTGCTTATTGACCCATTTGTCGTAGCCAACTAGACTGCTTTATATTCCACAATCAGAAATCTGCTTAGCAGGAACTATCCACAAATATATACCAAGCATCCAAGGAAGATAATGCCATATAACTTTGCAGTTTTCCGTTATATAATGTAATTTAAAACTAAGGCAGCAGGGGGAATACCTAGTGAGTGGGCATTACTTTCCTTCCCATATCATCTCCCATTTTGTGGCGTGTGAGAGTTTCTCTGTGGCTGAGAGACGTATGCCAAGGCAGAGTTTTTTAGTCCAATATGCCGGTTCTATTAGTCCAGCCATGTGTCATGACCAGCATAATTGTGTTTGCTTGATAAGTTTGAGGAATAAGTGCACTGGTCTCCATCAGCTCCAAATGATCCAAGGCTTTTAGTTAGTTTAGCAATTAACCTCGGGAATTATTCCAGTCGCTCAAATATACACAGTAGAGCGCAAGTAGATGCATAGCCAGCACTGGCTAAATATGTAAGCAGTGAACTTTTGAAGCATATAATTTACTCAGTTATAACGTTATACTTTGGTGCATGTTTTAGACTTACTTAGCTGTGTGTATTATTAACCCCTCTAGACCCCTCTGTCTGCCCTTATGAAGAGTGTGCCACAGCAGACCCTGACTGCCAGCTTTCAGTTTCTCTCACATGTGCTCCTTTCTCTGTTTCTGAAGCTTTCTGAGGCAGACTAAAGCAGCAATCTGTGCAAATGACCAGTGGAAATATAGGAAGGCCCTTTGTGTGGGGAGGTAGAGAGTCTGCAGAAACACCCAGAATCCCAGGGCTGGTGCAAAGGGTGAGGGTCTCTGCCTGTGTTTCTCTGCTCAAGGGCTCCTGTGCTTGGCTGTATAATACTCGTGTTTTGCTCATTTACATCTACTCAATCTGAAGTCACAGGTGAAGTGTGGGAACTTTCTGTGAATCCAAGGGGAACGATTTTTTGAAAAACACGTGGCCTGACCTTCAAAGCCTGGTTAAGCAGGTTAGAACTTACAGTAAGTGTCTCATACAACCAGAGGCCTGGAGCTGCCCCTCTCTTTTAATCAAGTCTGTTGCCTTTCTTCCTGATCAAACGAAGGGACTGATCCTGCTGCCCTTTGTAAGCAGTTAACTTTCCATAGTAGCTTGCATAGCACAGGGTTGTGCTTATATCAATAACAGTGCAAGAATTAACAAAAAGTTTAGCATCCATCTGTTTCTATTCCATACCTCCAATCTTCGTATTCTTAAAATTGGATCCTCCCACAAGGTGATCTATATTCTATAGGCAAACATCATCTTATGCAATAAGCCATCACAGCTTCTATAGGTTATTTCACTCTGCTCAAACCAAGGCCCAAATTAGCACTAGGTTTCTGATTGCCTGACCATTTCTTTCAATGCAAATGCGAGGCATAGAAAAGCTATTGTTAACCAACGTAGGGTAATTCTTCGTGTGAATTATGTATGAGTTTAGTATGCACATCTGAATGCCTCTCAGTTTGTACTTGTGCCACAACAGTATCTGTATTTTGATCAGTACCGACTCTTGACACAGAAGTTGCTGAAAAATCTGTCGTTTATTTTATTCCAATCAAAAGGAGATTCGGTCTTTCAATTTATTCACAAATCATTGAGACAGTTTGATGTCTTTGCTCGCTTTTGCAACCTAATACACTTTGATATATACATTTTACTTTAAATGCTCTCTGAATTACATCTTTTGCTGTTTCATTACTGGGACCTTGATATGAAAAGCAAGCTGATTGCCATGGCAACCGTGCCAGCCTGGCTTTGCCTGAGGCCACTGCCAGAACACTTCCAATCTCCTCTCAGATCTGACATGTCAAAGACCAGACTAATGTTCCCTTTCCAATTCAGGAGATATTTCCCCGTTATAGGTGCATCTGTAGGCAACTGAGCATTCTGTTACCTAAAAGCAGTATGTTTTTCAAGTCGAAACAAGGTGAGGAGCCAGGGAGGAGCTGGGATCATCTGCAGTCATAGGCTGAAAAGGAAGAGTGAAATGTTTTGACAAGCATACACTGGAAACGGGAAAGAAAATGCTATATGAGGCTATTCTCCAACAGAAAAACAAGAATGGGTTTTGCCAGTTCTCATAAAACCAACATTTTACTTGAAACCGCAACTACTTTAGTCCAGAGATGGCAGGAAGATCTTTTGTTGTTGTTCCTCTGGTCTCTCTAGCTCTCGTAGTTGCTGGGACATGTGAAAATATGACCACTGGGGTACACACACTGCTCAATAACCGGAGCCAAAAATACCAAATATCCCCAGAAGTTTTAAGATTTGTGATTGAAAACCAAAATCATGAGTTTGGGAACAATTTCTTTTTTAAAACTTCAGAGCCAAGAACACTGAAAGTCACCCCAGAGAGCTTGAGCTGACAGTCCTTTCATGTATTCGGTAGCTAAGAGGCAAGCGAAGGTCTATAGACCTAGCTAACAGTGAGGCTACGCAAGGTCGGGTGAGTTTTGACAGCACGGTGCTAGATGTCCACAGGTGTCTTTAAAGATGTTGCTTGCAGGGCTGCTGAAGGATCCCAACAGCACACATTTTACTTAACTCCAGCCATACTGGACAAATGCTTCAGGAAAAATGTCAGTACTGATTCCACCTCACTCCTGGTGTTCACTCGAGGTTTCACTGAAGGCTTTAAAATTCACAGTATCCCAAAGGGAATGTTATAACTGCTCAGTGTGATTTCCTGCAAGACAGCACATAGGCACAGACCACGTTTGATTTACTCAGTACTGGTAACTTTTGTTTGAGAAAGATGTTTTTTTAAGGAATCTCCTCTGCTCATTCGCTGTTGTTTTTCTGCTGCTTCTGTGCTTCTGGGATCAAACACAGACTGGAAATGCTAAAATGCCACAAGAAAAGCTGTTGTTCTTGTATTTTCTGGCCAGATTTGACAAAGGAAGCTCTGGATATCTCATGAGAAAGTCTGTTTGGGTCCTACTGTTGTTGGCTTGGTGTTACAGACGTGGGAGTAGAGCCAAGTAAACACTTCACAACAAATAAATCATACAATGAACGTCACCGTTTCTGTACTTATGAATTGTCTGGAGGCAGATTTGAAAATTCTCAGATGTATCTGTTCTCACAGTTATCCATGAACTTTTCTAGTGGATAATTAGCAGTTGGCAGTTCTTTCTAGTGTGAGCTGTTCATTGCACATTTTGCCATTCATACCCTAATGACATAAAAATGACACATGAAAGTGAGGGAACGGTGAACACAAGAAGATGCAAAGAAAGGTAGAACATGTTTTGAAGCTAAATTCATGAAGTTTATAAAGTCCTTTGGAGGTGTACAGTTAAAATTGTTTGGGGAGCATAAGGAAACATCCTTGTGAGAAAGAATAAATGTCATAAACAAAAGTAAAATTCCATTTTGCCTGCACAGATGCATTGATCTCTCTGGAGGTGCAATCTTAGTGTCTGATGCCAGGGCCTCCAACTCTAATCCAAAAGCCATGACCCTCTCAAAGAAATAATATATTCCACTGTTATTAAGATAACAATACTCAGAGGGTTTTTCCTTGACATAAATGACTCTGAGAGTGAGGACATATGTGGCCAAGGTAAGCTCATATCCAGGCATGGCTCCAGTAGTGTCTAAGGTCAACTACAAACCTCCTCCATGGTAGGAGATGGATTTACTAACTACTTCATTCAGTTCTATGCAGAAACCCACATCCACATTATCCTAGGAGTCTCAACTGCACCATCCTTCACCCTTTTTTTCACGTTCATATTCTTTTCTCAAGTTACTTGGAAAGTAATATGAGAAAGGTACATAGATCACCCCCTTCTCCCTTCTTTCCCTTTACTGCTTATGAGAATGAGAGAATTGACATAATCATGCAGCAGTCCAGGTTTTGATTTTCTGATCAATGGAATGATTAGCTGATGCTTAATCAGCAATAAACAGCTTTATCATATTTTCAGCCCTGTTCCTACAGAACCACTTTGTTGCATGCTCTTTACTTGGTCTTCCCCCTCACGTGACATTTAGCCTGCCATGGTTTTGGGTCAGGACAGCCCTAAAACCTATAACGATGCTCTCTATTAACTCCCCTCCCTCCCCAGAGAGGAAGAGAAAATGAATAAGAGAGAGAGACTTACTTAGAAAAAGAAACTAGAACAGCTTTAATGTAAATGCAAAATAATAAGAATAAAATGGAATATATACAAATATATACAAGACCAGTATTGAATCCTAAACCCTCCTGATGGCAAGTACATCACCGTCACCACTGACATGGAGCAGGCACCAGGAAAGTCCCAGACAGGGCTCAGCAGCAGATGGGAACTGTGTTCAGGAGCTGGATTGTGGTACTGGATTCAGGAACACTCTGATCAGGATCAAAGGCAGAACGAATAGAGCTCTCCTTGAATTCCAGCCTTTGAAGAAATGGGGAAGAATCTGAGCAAGGGCCCAGAGCAACAGACCCCGAGCCGAGAGCAACTGAGCAAGGGCCCCCAGCAGCCGAATATGGCACCTATGGGATGGAATATCCCATTGGTCAGTTTAAGGGCACCAATCTGTCCCCTCCTCCCTGCAGATGTGGACTTTTACTTTCTGCACCCCCTCAATGTGGTGCACAGGATCCAGCAGTGGCCTTGGTCTGCACACCAGTCCCTGGTACGAACTCTAAACACTGAGCGTTATCACTGCCAGAAGCAGCACTGCCTGGAAAAACATGCTGCTCATTTCAGAAGGTGCAGTTAGTTAAAGGAACTCAGCTGAAAAGTAAAAATCACTGAACAGAATTGTTCTGTTCTGACTCAAACCAGGACATAGCCACATCACTGATCCAAGACAGAATCCAAATAACTGCTTTTTCCTCCTGATCTTCAATGGATTCTTGACTGACATTCAGTTCAGCAGGTATGTATAAATCAGTTTAAAGATGACAAGGAATCTTTTTATGTCCGCAGGGACAATTACTCATTTCATGAACAAATCTTCACGGGTAGAAGTTTGCACGTATCTATTCCAGTTACATTTTCTTGGCAGTCATAATGCAGTTCCCAAAATCTTTCAATAACAGAGAGTCAGTATAAGCAGCACCAGTGAAATTATCTCTTCCTTATCCACTGGACAACATATTACTTCTTAATAGCAATTAGAGGCAGTAAGAGGTTCATCTCTCTTCGATGACACAGGCACTGTATGATTGAAGTAAACAGTTTCTATCCCAGAAAACTTAGAGAGGATTCCAAAGCCAGAAAGAGCCATGACAAGAGGGAAACAGGAAATACTGACAAGGAAGTCATAAAAGCCCGTGGACTCTCTATGCGCACAACTTCATGTGCCACAACGTATGTAGAATGGCAGAAACACTTCTCAGTGACACCCAATTGCTTCTACATCTTCCCAGAAAGTCTGTCACCACGACTCATGTTCGGGTCAGTACTTACAAGACCCAGTTAAGCTAATCAGTCTATTCAGGCTCCCTGAAGAGATCACCCAGAGAGAGAGACTTCTCTTACAGACACTGCAGAGCCTTCTAACACAATCGGTCTCTTGGGGAGATTAGAAGACAAATTAATCCCTTACACTAGATGTCCCTAGAGATGTGATTATTCTCCCTCTCACCCGCAATGTGTAGTTTTGTGGTGCAATTTGTTGCCCAAGTTTCTGTCCGTCATTTTTGTCCCTTACAGTTCTGAGATGCAATGAAGTTGCTGTCACTGCCAGACTGGGCTAAATCTGAATGAGTGACCTTCAAAGTGAAAGCCTTTGTTCACTACTATTAATCAGTCCCTTGAACCATCCACTGTTATGGACAATGATCCTTTTCCATGGTCACGGATTACAAACCCTCATTTACAAAATCACTCTCACAGAGAGCTTGCCTGAAGGTTCAGTAAAGAAGTCTGTAACAGCCTGGCTTCTGGGCCACAGCACGTGGAATACAAAACCAGATTCATTAGTTCCCAAGTCTTTTCCAGGTCCCCTGCTACTCTCTTTAACAGGGTAAAATTATGACACTATTATGTAAAAAATGTTTAAAAAATCAGTGTTGATTAATAAAAGTAATTTCAAGAAGCTGTACCAAAGAGCATTCAATTTTAAATTCATTTCCCCTGCTTAATTGTCTGAGAATATCTGAGTGATGGTATGGGAATACGAATGTGTTGCCCATTCAATCCTAGACGAGCACATCTTCTTCGATGGCAAAAGCCCCTCACCCAGCACCAGCCCACCTCCAGTTTACAATTGCTCAAGGGCATCTGACAGGGATGATAATAGTTTTGTTGCTCCTATTCTGCCACCGGGCAGTGTTAAAACTCACTTTTTAGGTGAAGCACTAGATGCAAGCACACTTGTAAAATAGCACATGAGAAAGAAACGAGTAAGCACATCTCAGAAATTGTACTCACTTCATAGTAGTTGTGAGACTCTTACAACCAAAAGCAATAAAAAAATGTGTATGGTCTATTTGGTCACAGAGAGACAATTTTAGCAATCACTTTCCTATTAAAAAGAAAAGCAAAAAAACTTCTCCAGCTTTTTCTGTAGTGTTGTTTCAGATCCTTGCACATGATCTTCTGAGTGACACTGATAGCTCTCATCTTGTCCAAATCACACAGAGCCTTTCAGCACTGTCAAGGACCATTATGCCAGCTACAGCAATTATTTTCTTGGGAAAGTAATTATCTGGAAATACTCATTGTGGTTTTTAGCTTTCCTAGATATTAGACAGTCCCTAAAAATAAGAGGTACTGGTGTGTACTCCGGACAACAGCTGAATACCAGCAGGATCCTCAGCATTGAAATCAGCTGGAAAGGGACTCCAAATGCGGACACTGGAGCCAAACATCAGAGTTTTGGAGTTCTTAAGGAAAAAAAAAAAAGAGTCAGCTGCTTTTTTAACTATAGTAACATTTGGGCTCAGAAGTGTCTTCAAAGTCAAGGTCATTTTAGCATGCTCCCATATCCAGAAATAACTTCAGGAACATCTTTTTCCAGGAAAAGCCTCAAAATGCCCTATAGACTGACACAGGACCAATCTGACCACTTGAGCAGTATCCCTCAGGGAAGGAATGCTTTAGTTGTTTAATAGTGCTTCAAAACAGTGTACAAGAATGTAAGATAGGAAGCGAAAATTCAGGGAGGAAACAGAAGGAAGAAATAATGGCACTTTTTAAGGGAGCAAAGGTATATAAAAAAAAGGCCAAAGCTCCAATCTAGAGTTAAGCTTGAGTTTACTATTTTCCACTTTTGTGCCACAGCTTTTTTTCTGTAAAACACAACCAATGGTATTTTTTTCTCATATTTGCACAATAATGTGGGATCTACTCATGAAATACGACTGTAAATATAAAGTCTTAGTAAGATCAAAATCAGTTAAAATAATGATGGTGAAATTAATTGCACTTTTTGTGGCATTTTAGGCAAGACCTAAGGGGTGTGCGTGTACATACCCTTAATCTCCAGTGCTCAAAAGGAGAAGCAGTGTTTTGCTTTCCAATTTGTGTCCTTTGGAAGCCCCTTGAAAATTTCCGTATGGGAAACTGAAAGCCTAAACCCTTTGATTTTATCCAGCATCCTTGACCATCACGATAACAAGATGTTCAGCAGAGAAACAAAAACTGTGCAGGAGAAAAGGCAGGTTCAAAGGAGAGATGAAAGTGGCTGAGAGGGAGGAGGATGTCCTAATGCATATACAAGGAGTGTTTCTCAACTGTAGAGAAACTCAAGGACAGAACAGGTAAAGCCAGTCAGGATCATAGGATATGGGGGAAGGAGGAACAGAAATAGGTGGCAGCATTTAAAGAGAGATGAAACTGAATTCAGGCAATGCAGCTGGGCCTCTACAGGAATAATTATCTAATCAAAACGTATTCTGAAGAACTAACCAGGGTTTTTTTAACTGCCACCCGTCAGTCTTACCCCCAGTTCTGTGTAATAAAGCAGAGCAGATTTCAAACTGTGCCACCCCAGCTGTGCGTGGGAGGCTGCTGCGGAGCTGACGTGATTAGAACCTACTCCCAGATGACACCACTTATCTAGAGTGCAATGCCTCTTACATGTTTACTGAAAGGCAGAAAGAGACAACCGTGGAGCTAAACATTGTTGAAAAACTGATCACTATTCTGACAACATCAATAGGAACTATTTTCACAGGCTCTTGTATTCTTTGTCTGAAGATGGTAAATAGTGAAGCAAAGAATGGCAATTCTCTGGGACTTCTGCAAATGTGCATAAATCACAAGGCACTGAATTTATTGTTGAGCAGCTTTTGTCTGCTTCTGTTCCAAGGGTCTGCTGGTACCGAGATTCCCATGGATAACCGCGCACTCCAAACCACTGGTCACTGTCTGTGGTGAACACATTCAGTAATAATAATAACAGCAACATGCCTGAGGTGGCATTACTTGCACCAGAGCAGTAGTTCAGGGTTTGCCAACAGTCAGAAGGTTTTCACAGGTGCAAATTGAAGTGATCTGAGTGCGGCTCACGTGGTAATTGAATAGTCCAAGTTGCCAGCGTTTACTCCCCACTGTATCCTAGTTTGGATCATTCTTTCAAGGTATCAACCATGCTTAACACAAGGGATATAAGGAATCTTAACAGACAAGGGGTTTGCCTTTTACAACTCCCTGTAAATCTTAATCAGTACCAACACTAGGCTTGGGACAGTTCAAGATGTCCTGGTGGCTCAGATGCCAGTACGAAATTACTTAAAGTCATCTGATCTTTCAATCGTTTATAATATCGAGAAGCTTTCCAATTAAGATTTCCTGCCCTCTTCTCTGCCTGTGGGTGATACTTTTATTCTCATCGTCATTGAAACTCTTTGAACAAACTATTCAGCAGCTTTTAAGACTGTAATAAAAACGGACAGTCATTAGCATGTATTTGCAGAAAAGCCTGAAAAGAAACATTAAAGCAAACGGTATTGAAAATCAGCCACTGCAATGGATCCCTCCTTTTGGAAGTAAAACAATTTGGAATCCAAAAGGACTGTGAGACAGAACTGTGAAGGATTTTTCAAACAGCAGAGTCAGAAAAAAACCATCCTGAACACCTCTTGCAGCCTTCCACATCACAGATATTAGGGCTTTCCTGATTCATTTCTGTTTTGCCTGATCTACAGAAAACATCCAATCTGGACCGTGACATTTTGGAGGTAGAGATGCAAGTCATAGTACCTGTTGCTTGTGCTTCCTTACCATTACAGGTAGAAATCTTTGCTCTGTTCTCAGATCAAACCTTTGGATGCCCCACCTTGGTATCTGCCATAACCCCACACCAGTGAGGGCCAGCAACAAGCTGCAAATGGGCTGGTTTTGCTAAAGCTGAATTTACTTTGAGTAGCATCCAAGTCCCATCCTTCCTGTAGTTGTATCAGTGTTTTGCAGTTTTGGACAAATGCCTGCAGAAACATTACAGAATCATTATATTTACTCTTTTCACATTTTCTGCTGAAGATGGAGTAGTAAGTGATATTTTTCATTTACTTTCCAGCACACGTTAAGCTGCACACTGTTAAACTGCTGCTTTGTGCCGGCACAAAGGTGGCTTCTGTGCTCCCTGCATGCAGTCTACAAACCTTTCTGAAATCCTCTGGGATAAAAGGAGATTTCCAACAAAGTTTATTGCTTTTAATTATTGATTGTTTAAAAGATGAATGAAATAGGACTCGAAAATCTAGTCATGTTAGGCAACCTGAGCAAACAAAGACATACATCTGAGACTGCCATGCTCTGAGCTGTGACAGGTTCTGATAAAAGGGCATTGAATATTTGAGGTAAGGATTCCTCTTGGAGATGTGAATTTAAGAAAAGCCTTGTGCCTGGATTTCCCCCTGTTTCATTCAGGAAAGAGGAATCAAGAGAGAGTCCGTTATGCAACTGTTGAGGTACATTAGAACTGACTTAGCTTTCCTCTGAGGCTTTGAGTGCCTGTGCCAGGTCTGAGATTCCAAGCTAGATGTGTCTTCGAAGGTAAACCATTTGTTCCTACTGGATCTTTAAAAGATCAGGATGCTGTTCAGTACACACTTACCACAAAACCTTCAACACACACATTTGAGAGCCTCAAATAGGATTAGGGAGAATTCTCCTCGGTATTATGTAACATCTGGTTGTACAGTTACCCAGTGTGCTGCAGTTGAGTCTGGCACCTTTGAATCCCATAGGAATTCTGTCACTGAATCCATAAGGTTAACACTTCTACCCTATGTTTTTCCCCAGTCGGATCTGATACTGGGAGAGAAGGCAGTGAGTTTGATGTCAGTGTTTTGTTTTCTCACAAAATGCACCATCTCCCCAGTAGAAATACGGCTTTGCCCTACAAATCCCAGTCAAGTAAATGAGTGAAAATACTTATCAGTGTGGCTCATTTGTAGGACTCAGAGTCAGCCCATTATTTAGAAACAGTGAATTTAATAATGTCTTGCTTTGTCATTCTGAGTAATTTAGTCCTAGTAAACACACTGAAAAGTTGCATTTACATTTGAAACACTTCTTGATCAGGACTCCACAAAAATCATAGAACATCATTTAACAGTCCATTTTCCTGGTCTGTTTTCTTCCTCCACCCCACCAGCCCAGTGTAACTTTTCTGTAAACACATAAATCAGCACCATCTATATTCATTAGGTTACTCGACTTGTTCAGTGCAAAATTACCCGTTTTGCATGTTTTTTCCCTCTTCTGATTAATATAAATGACTTAAGTTAATTATGTTTATCTTCATAGAAAACTGTATTTGTCAAACTGTAAAAGCATCAATAAAAATAAACATGTAGATTTTACAAGGGGACAGATGTGCCAACAAGACCTACCTGGCTGTGTACCATCACAAAGTCTTATTTCAGAGGTAGCTACTGTCCCTTGTCTCTGCCAAGGAGGCCTTACCCTAGATTCGTTGAGAACACTGGTTTGACCTGAGATTGATGAAGTCGGCAGAAAATAATTAACCTGCTTAGATCTACACCATTAGCCTGGAGCAAACATGAGCCCTTTTCCCTACCTTGCATTAGATCTACGAGAGCTTTCACCTGGAAATCTCCCAGAATCCTGCACCAGTTTGATGCATCTACAAGGTCAGCTTTCTTTCTTTGTTCCTCATGGTCCTAGATGTTGAAAGCTTCTGAAGATGCCCATTCTTTAGAGATTTCCTCAGCTACAACTACCTGGTCAGTTTTTACTCTGAGGGACACCTCGTAGCACAAAGAAGAAAGCATTACTCTGCTGTGTTGCAGAGTAGGTGTCACTGTGTCCTTAATCCCCCAAAAGCAAATTAAATTAAGGAAGTTTTTTGCAGAATAATATGGACAGCTGCACAGCTGTATAAAAATTATTTTCCACAATACACTTCCCGGAGGAAACTTCCACTGGGCTGTAGTTGCATCTCAGCAAGTTATGCCTCCATGCAGCCAGATCCAGTATAAGCTGCAGACTGCAGAACAAAATTAGGAGGCACATTCTTTTCATACTTTTTACAAGTGTATGTGTGGTTGCACCTGGACCCCATCCTTGTACTGAGCAGCATGAAGTTGTGTGACCAGCTCATGAAACTGTTTCTCTACTGTGAGGAGCAGCATTTGCATTAGAGGTGCTGATTATCTGCCCACCTATGGCCTTATCTGGGACAGGAAACTTCTGAGGAGTCTTTCAGGGCTGGGAAAAAGCAAAAGAGCATATCTTTGTCGAAGCATCCCTCCAGCCTCCAAACACTCTCAAGTCAGGCCAATTATTAAGTCTGAGGATTGGGACAGCTTCTATCTGTTCCAACTCAGTTCTCTCACCCTTGCTTTATTCCATCTGGCCAAAGCAGCTTTAAATCTGAGCAGGCCAACGTGCCTGGCAGAGGATTTACTCAGCCCAAAGCCAAAATAATTATTGAAATCTTTTAAGGGAGGAAAAAATAATGTTGGCATCTGATTGACTTAATTCTCATTCAAGCAAAAAGTCTGCTGACCTGTAATTAGAAATCATTTTTACATTCCGGGGAAACAAGGCCCAGAGCGAGTTCTCATCTGGGGTCTTAGACAGGGGACTTTTGCTCAAGAAGCCCCCATTGTGACCTGTAAGTGTCCCTGAAAGCTAAACATGGAAGATAGCAAAGCTCATACATCTAATAACTAATCTACCGTCACTGTTTCTAGCACAGACACAGATTTTCCTTTCTTACCGTGAAGTGACACTTCTCCATCTCTGATTGAACAGCTATTCAACACAGCCATTCAGTGTTTACTGCACAAACACCTTGCCTTAGCTGCTCTAAAAATAACATGAACAGAAATGTTTTCTTTTCCTTTTTTTTTTTTTTTAATTCTAGTCCCATTTCTTTGTGTTCTCATAAGCAAATCCAGCAACACACCCTGCTGTGATTAAATTGCTGACAAACCCACCACTGTCACCACAGCCAAAAATGGAGGTTCAACATGTTCAGCGATGTTTTTATTTCACCCATGCACCTCCAGTGCCAGCTACGCCAGACTCACCGCGCATGTGACAGAAATCATCTCTGTGTCTCTACAGCAATCAACCTTCCTGGATTTCGGGATAAGTGCTGTTAGAGAATGATGCACATAAGAAATCTGGGACATCTCTGGCCACACCAGTGGAGTGGGGTATGATTTGTAGAAAAAGTAATCTGGTTTCCAAATCAGCATTCTCCAAAGTATGAGCTTAGAGCAAGAGCCGTCCAACTGACAAGGGGAGTTTCTGCATTGGAGCCAGGAAATGATATACTGAACTGAGACACTACAAATAGGGATCTGAAACCAAATATTGAAGATTTTTACCCCTAGTCCTTGTAGATACTTTTCTCTGCAGCTCCTAAACCATGTTTTGAAGAAAGGAGAATATTATAGCATTAATAGTGGAGGGATTCTGGGGTACAGGGAAGTAGATGTATTTTGAAAGGCAAAACTGGGAATGACACACCGTATTCTTCTCGACTTTCACCTGAAGAAACCTTCACAGGAGTGGCTTGTCCAGCCACAAAAAAAAATATCAGCATCACAGCTGGCAACAGGATCAGATGATCCCTGCTTCCTGCCCAGAGATCTCTCCACAGGACCATATTCTTTCTCTGCCTGGTTTCTAACACAACCCAAACAATATGTCTCTGCAGGTCTTACATTCTCCGGTTTCTGCTATAATTGATATTAATCTCCCAGTGTTGTAGACATTTGCAATGCACCAGATGGGCCATTGTTTAATTAATAGTGTTGCTTTCATTCAGCCTGAGCTTGATTAAATGAAAACTCCATCTGCAGGGAACCAAAACCTGCAGGCAGGATGTAGGAGAGAGATGCTGCTATTAGCTTTGATGATTTTGAGAGAAGAGGTTGTATGGGGTGAGGCTACATTTCCAACCATTCTGGGGGAGGAATAAGGGATTTTCTGTCTCTAGGTTGGCACTAAAAACTTGGCATTAAACAGCCTCTAAAAGAAAGGGAAAAAGAGTGGGTGATTATTGTTGGGGAGAGAGAAACAAGAAGGAAGGCAGAGGAGAGTTACAGTAAGCTGTGCTCTGCCTAAAGGGATGAAACCCAGGGAATAGCAGGGGACAGAGAAGGCCAGAAATTATCTTTGTGCCTCCAACATTCATTGTTGAGTGACCATGACCTGGAGCCTGTGTTCCCATCTAGCCTTGGACAAGCTCCCTACAACCACTGCAGACCTGCCCTGGGGTTAAGGTCGTTTGGCCATCTAACACACGTCACCATCCATCTGGGACACCTCCATCCTTGGGAAGCAGCACAACACAACCCAACTTACTTCTTCACTCAGAAAACTAACATGTGGCCACCACAACCGCAGCAGGAGCAAAGCCCCAGCAGAACATAACACCAGGGATCAAGAGAGAGTAAGGAGAAGGGCTGCCAGAGAAAGAGCTGGTGCCAGGTCAGCTTGAAGCAGTTGACCTGAGAGCACCACGGCCATTTCAGTGTCAGTCAGCTCCTCCAGGGTTGGGCTGGGGGAACGCAGCACCTTTTTAAGGCCTGTGCACACTAAACACTCTGCAGGGTTTGGAAGTGGCTTAGACCTCCGTGCAGCACAGCACCGTGCAGCTAAATGAACCAAGGACAATTTAGTTGCCTGAGCATAGTCCTCTAAATGCCTTTGGTACCTGAGACATTCATGTGATACACCTGACAGTCCTACATTTATTGTGTATCAAGCAGTTCTAGGGAAAATGAATTGCACCTCTCAGTGGGTTTTGGGGGTATCTTTCCCATACTGCACAGCACACATACACAGCCTAGATATCTTTACTGCTGTTTCTAGCATCCATCTTCTTTGCTGCAACCTCTTGTTACTCTTCTAAAACAAAACCAGATGAGCTCTGAGGCTTGATTTCAGCGGGCCAGAATTAAATGGCTTGTAAAGTATATACCATCCTCTGGCAATTGATCTGCATTGCAAATCACGGAATGCTGCTCTTGCCCAGCCCTCAGAGAGACTCCCTTAGTCCAAATTCCAAGGGTCTGCATATTGATACTGATAAAGGCTTGTACTCGAGCCTTCCTGACAATCCAGAGGAATTGTTGTTGTAACTGCTGCCTTTAGCTCCTTGCATTTTAGAAGGATTTTGAACCTCAGTGTATACAGGTGCTCATTGTCCCTTTCCATGGAGAAGTGAGACGCGATCTCAGAGCGGTAAGGCCCCAAAGCCATAAACAAGGACTGACTCGTATCATTGCACCTGCAATGCAGATCATGACCACAGATGGTAAACCTTGAGCCTTCAGAATCAGTCCCATTAAGACGTGGCAAAATTAAAGCATACTAAAAGAGGTGGAAATCCCTGAACCCTTTGTTCATTCTCAGGCCACAGAGGAAGGCTTTTAACTTAAGATAAGCAGAACACATGGGTGGTGATCTCTCAAAAGCTCAAAATCCTGAGAAGTCTGAGACTATGCTTTGCTGGACTTGCTCTCCATCTCTATACCTAGCCATTAGGGAGGTTCTAGCAGCTCTAGACTGCCACCAAAAAGACAGCTACCAAAACCCATTGTATTAAAAAGAAGTGTTACAATTTTAAAAAACAAATTAAATTTACAAGGTCTAAATAAGGTGTATATAAGATTGATTGAGGGACAAACAGGCTAAAACCAGCGCCGGGTAGCTAGGCTATTTGTCAGTGTCAGAATATTTGTCATTTTCCAGAATATGGTCTGCTTCCGCATCCCCCAAAAGGGGATAGGGAAAAGAGGGTTACCCTCTTACAAAAAGAGAGTTGTCTTTTTGTAAACCAATTAACCAAACGCTGTTGTTGGAAGATGACAAACATGGCAGATATCTATACTTGAGTGGTACTTCCCAAGCAAAACAAACAACTTAACCCACAAACCCAAATGCTATACAGAGAACTTTCAGACCAGCTTTGGTCCTCCCCTAAGCGTATGCCTGGATTTCCAACGGGTTTGAAGTTTGTACGCTCCCAGAATTGTCCCCTGGGCTTCCCAGCTGGCATAGCTCCCAATCCTCCTTCTGCTTGTTTTCTTTCCCCCTCCTGTGGAATTTTATTTCAAGGAATTAATTACTGTCATCTTACATTATCCTTGACTCATTACTTCCAGATGGTTCTATTATTTTATTTTTTTTCCCAGCTCCACACAGAAGTGTTGTGGCCATCACTGAAAAGGAGCTGGCAGCAGCAGGGTAAACAGTCACCCATCTATGCAATCAAAGATTCTAAAGACAGAAAAACCTTCCCAGTTTTTATTCACTTCTTCATTTTGTCTCCTGAAAGGATGGTCCTCTTTTCTGTACATTCTCTGATCCAGCATTTCAGCTTTCCTCTGACTGACCGTATACTCTCCAAGCATCTGATTTTAGTATCTTTGCTTCATTTCTACACTAATAGATTTCTTGATAAGGAGCTTGCTGCTATTTGGACTGACTACACTTTTGCTTACTCTTCATATAGTCTTATTCCTCTCTTCCCAAAAGCTGGGTAGCTGTCATTACCCTCATCGTGCAGGTGGGTTGGGGAAGGAAGAGACATTAAGCTAGCAAAGATAGGAGCAGATATCACAGCTCCTTCAGACACAGTTCTGCCACCTCCTAGCCCCAGCCCCATTATTGCAGCTGCAAAGTCCCATGCATGAGCCATAGCCCTCTAACACCGGACTCGTGTCTCGCTTTCCCCAGCAGCTGGGGCTGTGTCTTGCACTCTGCCTCATCACTGTGGCTGCTCTCCCATGCCACGATCTCATACACCACTTTTGTGCAATGGGCTCACTCCCTTTGGCATGATCCCTTGTGGCAGATACAGCCACAGCACTGGACTCCATCTCGTAAGTTAGGAAAGAAGTTGCATAAGATGTTTGTGTTATTTCTAGTTATGCCTCTGCTCAGCTATGAATGTAAGACGTATCCTGACCCCTGTTTATCCCCACCTCATCCCCAATCATGCTGGAGCACGACTGTGTTCTAGAATTAAACTGCATGGAGAGATGGAGAAACTTTTCTTGTTGTAGGCCTGATGTAATTTCTGCAAGAGCAGACTGCAAGAATACACCAGCATTAAAGGTCTTGTTTTATCCCATGTCTTCATGGGAGGCTCCTATTGCCCTCAACATCTCCTGTAGCATTTCTACCTTTTTTTTGAAAACAGTAAGTGACATTGCTAAGACAGAGATGGGATATAATTGCATTGCAACAGAAATGCACAGGCAAACTGACACTTCTTGTAGTGCCACTCTACAAAACTCTCTGAGGAAGGCAACAGATCAGAGTCCTGCTGCATGAGACCTATCTCCCTGCGTGATCTGTCATGCAAGGCACAAGTCACCACTAGTCAATCATGGAAAGAGAAATAATATTCAGAATCAAACTTTCCATGGGACTCGCAGCAGCTGCACCTCGTTGGCAATCCCTCCATGCACCTTGAGATCTATTCTGTTCCATGCAAAACAGTGGTTAAACAAAATCCATGAAAGCAAACATTTTCCCAATTTTGCTCTGTTTGTGTGCTTGTGTTGATGAATCATTCATAAACTAGTCAAAACATTAAATATTCATAAGTACGGATTGAAGATAGGAAAATCAAATAAAGGAACCATTCCCAAGCTTCACTCATCTTGCAGGCTCATCCTACTTGTAAATTGCTGCTTGCTCCAGGTTTTCCTAGTCTTTCGGATGTGGTCATCTCCTATGCACACCTCTTCTGAAGGCTTTAATAAACACTGAAATACTAACATTAATATTTCAGTCATTATTCTCAAGCTCATTAAGTTTCAGATACCGGGTGCAGCAGAGATGAATGAGGCAGTTCATATATCTTGCAGGGGTGAAGTTATTTGTGGGTTCAGGAAGACATTACTGCATTGGTTATATCCTGTTCATATTTTGAAGATTTTTTTCCCCAATGGCATAGGCAAGAGACTAAAATTTTATGTGTTTATATATCATGTATCTTAATGGAAAATGAGATTCTTGGACAGAAGAAGAAAGCATCAGGGAAAAGTACTGACTTGCTCCAAACACACACAATTCAACTCATGTTTATAAATCTTTACCAGTTAGTACAGATAAATAATTTCCAA
The DNA here is from genome assembly GCA_013396935.1 of Baryphthengus martii. Classification (NCBI taxonomy): domain Eukaryota; kingdom Metazoa; phylum Chordata; class Aves; order Coraciiformes; family Momotidae; genus Baryphthengus; species Baryphthengus martii. The sequence continues at coordinate 854,401 of VWZK01011718.1, read as the reverse complement.
AATGTAATTTGTTCACAAATGGCTCATTTTGGTGCCCAGTCACTCATGATGTGTGAATAGTCATATGGCATAATTTTTGTTCTTGGACTCAATGACTGAAACTTGTATGTGAGATATGGCTCCAACCAGGAAACCAGTGAATGACAAACAGCAAATAACTCATTTCCAGAACGTATTCTTGAAACATTTACAATTTGCAAACATTTTCATAAATTCCCAGCAGCCACTGGTATATTGGTGAATAATGAGTTGCAGTGCTTCCACAAATAACCATGAATCTCATTTAGGAGGACAGAGTCATATAAGTTTTCTCATTATTCAACCAGCCATACTACACAATAACTCTGGAGCAACCCACTAAATTCCAGAGGCAGGTTGATTGTTGCTGGCAACGATGTGTAGAACAGTCTGGGTTAAATTATCAGATGCTGGTTCAATTTGCTGAGGTTGAGCCCAATTCCCTGTGTTTGGAAAATTAACTATCAAAGCCAAAGTCAAACACGGCCAGATCAAGCCAAGAGCATTTTACTCTCATAAGAGAAAAGTAGGGAACAAGGCCCTTCTGAGTTGAGCCTGCACAAACTGGGTATGGAAACCATAACGAGTGAGGTTTGCAAGTCTTTTTCTGCATACATCTCCACTGACATGATGATAGAATCCCATCGGTTTTCAGAGACATTCTTTATCCCATAGAAACACAGAATATATCATTTGCATTTTAGCCCTCCTACATGGGTGGGAAGAGTCCTTAATATGGGCTCCTGCTGAGCAACGTTAACACGAAAAACACAGACCCTTAGAAAATAAGACAGTTTGAACACCAACAAAGAACAAATGTCCAACGGGAAAGAAAAAATAAGAAGAAAGGAAAGAAAAAGAAAGCGTTCACTTACAGAAGTGATTGTAAAAATAATTTCCTATTTTCTAGGTTAGGGATGCTGGGATGAAGGTCGGACTAGATGGCCCTGGAGGTCCTTTCCAACCATAGCGATTCTATGATTCTATGTTTTTTCCATACACGCTCTAAATCACACTCCCACATCCAACCCACAAGAGGTAGAGGCAGCAAGATGTTCTAAGTGTTCAGATAGTGCTTCCAGAAATTCGCCAGAGGCTGATACAACAACAGTGTTTATTTAATAACAGAAGCACAAAACCAATGGAGCTAGGCAGGGTAATGAGCACACGAACAGCTGCAGTCACAAGGGGGAGGGTAGATTCATGGAAGAATGTGAAGCTGTGGCTGTAGTGATCTCTATGGGACCCCAGGAAGTGACAAAATAAAAACTATGGATTATGAATGTAGAAAAAAAAAGTGTCTAGGTCTTTATCACTCGTTAACATCAAAAGCCACTTTCCTAAAGCAAGTGGAGCATGTGAGCGGACTAACATCATCGTGACATCTTTTGGGCACTAAAGATAGGAATGGGAAGAAGAAAATGGTCGGTTTTCCCAGCTATTCCAGCTCAGCTCTGCTGTAAATATGATATAGGAAATGGGGTAGGATAGAGACCTATTTTTCTTAGGGAGGTAAAATAGAGGATGTGGGCTGTCTCTGCAAGTGAAGGCGAAACCAGGAAAGCCCAGAGGGTAGCTCACACCAGCTGAATTAGATGTGAGAGGATGCCCATGTCTTTCCCAGTACACCGCATAATTCTACATTTGCTGGAGTCTCTCCAGCGAGCTGGTTTCGTGGGAGCACAGAGGTGGTCCTGGAAATACTTCAGGCTTTTCTCTGCTCCCGTCACCAACAGCAAACATAGCCTTCCCTCCAGACCCATCTACCTTTGTACGCGGAGAAGGGCTCATGAATTTTGTGTCTCATCTTATGAACACTTTCATTGTGATTGTCTGAGATCTCTCCAGTGCCCAGTAACTGTGATCTGCGAGCTCAAGAGGTGCTTGGCCTCTTGCAGGTTTAGACATAGTGCCTGGAGAACTGACAGTGGCAGCAGCTTTGAGGCCAGATACCTGGCTGTTCTGAGTTGACATGAAGCTCTTGAAGCCAATGGCACTCACCAGTTTACACTACATGGGGACACAACCTTATTAATTTGTATTGGGTTTGCATGGCAAGGTTTTGGTAGCAGGGGGGCTACTGGGGTGACTTCTGTGGGAAGCTGCTAGAAGCTTCCCTGTGTCCGATGGAGCCAATGCCAGCTGGCTCCAAGACTTGTCTGATGCTAGCCAAGGCTGAACCCACAGCAGCGGTGGTAGAACCTCTGGAATACGAAGGGGAAAAAAACTGCACAAAAGCAACTGGAGCTAGAGAGAAAAGTGAGACCATGTGAGAGAAACAACTCTGCAGACACCAAGGTCAGTGAAGAAGAGGAGGGAGGAGGTGCTCCAGGTGCCAGAGAAGAGATTTTCCTGTGGCCTGTGGTGAAGATCATGTTGAGTAAGGCTGTCCCCCTGTAGCCCATGGAGGTTAACGGTGGAGTAGATGTCCGCTTGCAGCCCATGCAGGACCCCATGCCAGAGCAAGTGGATGCACCCAAAGGAGGCTATGACACTGTGGAAAGCCCATGCTCGACCACGCTTCTGGCAGGACCTATGGCCCCATGGAAAAGGTGACAATGCTGGAGCAGGTTTGCTGGCAGGATTTGTGACCCTATGGGACACCCACACTGGAGCAATCCATTCCTGAAGGATTGCTCCCCATGGAAGACACCCATGCTGTAACGCTTTGTGAAGAACGGCAGGTCACGGGAAGGACTCACACTGGAGTTCATGGAGGACTGTGTTCCATGGAAGGAACCCCATGCTGGAGCTGGGGAAGAGTGTGAGGGGTCCTCCCTCTGAGGAGGAAAGAGCAAAGGAGATAGTATGTGATGGATTGACCACAATCGCTGTTCCCCATCCCCCTGCAGCACTGGATGAGAAGGCGGTAGAGAAAATTGAAAGTAGAGTTAAGTCTGGGAAGAGGTAGAGGGAAGGTGTTTTAAGATTTAATTTTATTTCTTATTATCCTACTCAGATTTGATTGGCAATAAATTAAACTAATTTCCTCAAGATGAGTCTGTTTTGCCCATGACGTTAACTGGTGAATGATCTCCTTGTCCTTATATCGACCCATGAGCCTTTAATTATATTTTCTCTCCACTGTCCAGCTGAGGAGAAGGAGTGATAGAGTGGCTTTAGTGGGCACCTGGCATCCAGTCAGGGTCAACCCACCGCTTAATTTTCTCAGTTTTATCTAGGAAGTGCATCTATTATACTGTCACAGGGGAGTATGAAAAGCAGACTATGTAAAACGCCACTGCATGGACTGATGTTCTTTAGATGCTAACACAGCTTCAGCTGTCTTGTCTTTGTAAAAGCAAGCTGCTAAAGAAGGTTTAGCACTGTATCTGGTTCAGCTGTACAGTAGGGTACATCTCTGGGGTGACTCTCGTTCCTGCTGCTCTCACCCAAATAAGTGTTTTCACCTCCAAAAAAAAAGAGCCGTTCCCTCCACTTGGTAGAGACAGTCATTAGTGGCTAGCTGGTCATTAGTACAGCTCTGTATCCTCTCTGCTCTCCTGCCACAGACCTGACCTGCAGACAGCAACTTTCATATTAACCACCCAGATGTATTCAAACTCAGGGGACCATACAGTCTGTACAACATACAAGACTCGGATGGCCTTAAGATCTGGGGTAGACCCACCCACTGGGACCATGGGACTTGCAGAGAGCTGGAGAGGAGGGTCAGAAAGTGACAGTTGTTTAGCTTAATCTTTGGCATTTATTTAAGAGAGGATAAATTGTTTTACAAGCAAAACCAGGGGAAACAGAAAGAACTCATACTGCTGTGCAAAGTATACTAGGTAATACAACAACTACCTTTTCAGGCCTTTCCTTTAAGCTGTCAAGATAAGGATGCTACCATAGAAAGGTATTAGTGCCCTCAAGAAGTAGCCTGCATTTCCAGTGGGGTGTGGATCTCTTTTATTCTGTATTAAAGCAAGAAAAGAGAGTGAAAAAGATTGTTACAACTGAAGCCATCTTGCTTTGGGATGAATTTACAGGTTATTTACCCCTAATCTGTGGCACTGCCTGAAGTTTCCTCTTGTGGTTCAGCAAGAGAAGCAGAGACTGTAGAGACAACAGGAATTTTATTATGAAAGATAAAGCAGTATAAAGCTGACAACTCATCGTGGCCCACAATATGCTTTGCAACCACCACCACCACCAAAGCTTATAAAGGCTTGGAACAGCACCAACAAAGGTGCTGATCTGTCTTGAAAAAAGTGCGTGCCCATGTGATAGACCACCAGCTTGTGGGACACAAGGCAGCTAGTGGTGGACAACATGGCCATGCCAAAAGCCCCAGGCTTGTGACGGGGCTGGAAACACAGCAGAGGTGTCCAGCTCCAGTGATCATCGGCTGAACACCACTGCTACCCAGAAATTCTGTAGAAGCTTGAATCTAGCTTTGCAGTGAGGCCCTCCATTAAACAGTATCAGCCTGAAATGGACACTGACACATTTTGATCCCTTTAGCGTGGACCAAACCACTAAAAATATGTTGAAAGCAGTTTAGAAACTGTGCAGAACAAGAAGCGAAAGTGCATGACAATTTTTTTCTAAGAGGTAATTTGTCTGCATTGGTGAAACAGCCCATGAGAGGGAGGAGGGAGTTGAAACTGCTATTGCTCATACTCTGCAGAAATGGGTTATTTTTCCAAGATTTTCATGCTGCTGACTTCCATCCTGGAAATCTTTCTGAGATTAAGCATTGAGTTTCTTAGAGATAAAGAGGAATACTGAGAGATGGAATGGAGACTGGAAAAAACCTTTCTAAGGCCCATTGACCAAAGAAGCACCAGGAAAAAGCAGCAACAAAACCCCTCTGCCTTCTAGCTTCTTACTTAGCAATACAAATGTAGTCTTTTCCATCCTGCTGCTCTACATCCAAGCCTGTATAACTAACGTCCCACTAGGGGCATGGAGAGGGTCCTGTCAGAGTCAGTCTTGTTCCTGTGGGGTTTAGTTTGTTAGCTTTTTCCTGAAGAAGAGATATGGCCTTTTTTTGATCTTTATTCTACTTCTATAGAATTCCTTCTTTTAAAAAAGTGATTCAGTACATCACCGTCCCGCAAGTGTGAGCTGGTAAAGTGTTCTCTGCTTTGCCTCTGGAAAGCTCTTAAGACCAATCTGCCTTTTTCTTTCTGACCCTCATTTTTCCCTAAAGGGATTTTAGGCCACTCTGTTCTCTTGTCAGCCAAAGGTGCTGCACAATGTGATGCTGTTTACTATCAAGCAATATCTTCCCTCAGTTCAATGCGGTCCATGCCTCTAGTCTGCCCAAGCTTTTATGATCTTTTGTCTTCAGCAGATCACGAAAACAAAGTATTATTGCAAGTGAAAACTGGAAAGAATACGAACGAGCCATTAGGGCTGCAGCAAAGTATACAGCTCTTGAAAACTAGCATCTGACCAAACATCTAGGGATTTTAACTGCTTCACATCCTCCTTTCTCTCAGAGCCCAGATACACTTCCTTAAAAACAAAAAGGTGAGCTAGAAAAAATACAGCACCCTGTCTTACTTCAAAGACAAACAGAACAAATGCCATTAGCAATTAAGTTAAATTTATCCCTAAGCCAAGGACTCTCATTTCCCATGTAAACCATATCTCCTCCAGCAGCAAGACCATGCTTCTCTGAAGTCCACTGTGTTGCTGTTATTACTGATGTTGACATTGCAGCTACTGATGAATCTCAGAGAATATTCGCTGCACCCAGGTCCTCTACGAGAAACCCTCCATCGAGGAAAAATCATGTTCGAAGTACTGTACCATCAAAGTAAGCACTGCTGGCTTATGTCCTGATATCTTAGCAATTTTAGGTAGCAACTGATAGTACTTACAGTATCCTCACTGTTCTGGCATAACTGTCCTTTGATTCATACTGTAAAAGGGCAAGAGAAGAATTTGGACAGCGTGCATGTAGCCTGACTGCTATATTGGCTGGTGATTCCCTCCCCACACTACTCAGAGAGAATTCCACAGAGAAAATAAAGCAGGAATGATGAGGGAAATGCACCTGTTGGCTAGGCTAGATAAATCTGAGACAGAGAAAATCAGAATGTTCTGAGTTTCAGTTAAACTGCAATGGACCAGGGACTTCCCTCATTACTTATTCCATGAAGTCACTAGTACTCACTGCTGGGCACTGAGAAAATAAGTGCAAATATGTATTGTCTCACCTCTCCTGCTCCTGTGCCTGTCATCTTCCTGCATTCTCAAAGACAGAGACAAAAATCAGTACCACAGCCCTGCAAGGCACACAAAGCAAAAACTAGTATTTTGCTCTAACGCTGTGCATGGAGCACTACTTCCATCACACTCGGCTTTCATACTGGTTTTCGCCCAACATCACCATGGGAGAGAGGCCCATGCAGAGGACGCATATAGATCAAAGTCTGACCAGGATGTTGGGTTAGCGAGTCAAGTTCACACTGGTTTTATTGGTCCAAGCTTTGATTCAAAGTTCCTGGCAGTTTTGGTTGTTCTATCAATTTACCTACAGTATCCATAAGCCTCTTCTTCTCATGCTTGCTATTTCCATCTCTGAGCACCTCATGCTACAGGGTATTCCTCTTCAGTTCGTGGGAAAGGACAATGAGCACTACCCACTTTACAGAAAGGCAACAGAGGCACAGAGGGTAACAGTACTTCCTTTCAAGTTACACATCTACAGGTTAAACAAGGTAGATACTTACAGGATCCAGACATTCTCAGCTTCTTTTCTGGAAAAAAAAGCAAAATCAAAACTGAAACAACAAACGGAAGTACTTTTAGGGCAATGTAGATCTCTAAAAGCTCAAAAGTTTGACTGATTTTTCCATTTTTTTCAAGTAGTGTAATAAAAGATATTACCTTCTTCCTATAAAACCTGCCTCCTTTTGTGAGTATATAATAGAGTATGTTTACCAGGTGAGACAGAGGTCCTTCATGGAACAGAAAAACATTGTCCCTGGTGATTTTCCAGTGTCATCAAACAGCCTTCAAGCAGTGTGGAAATAAGCCAGTTCTTGGTTTCCACAATAGCTCTAGCACAACCACAGAAACAAGCAGGACCTTACACTTGTAGACCTTCTGGGATTAACTCTTTGCTTGGCACCGGAGCTGGTCTTCTACAGCAATACAAAGTGACAGAGACCCGCATGTGCTGCATCTGTACTTTTGAGAAAAAGACAACCTTGCCATGACTTACAAAGGAAGGAAGTGGAGCCCAGAGAAGATTAAGAGTGGAAACACACAATATGGAATTTAGAGTGCAGGTGGATGGGATCATGTTCCTGGTCATTTTATACACTGAGAAAGAATGACTTTGTGCTTACCTTGTATGTTGATTGGAACATCATGAGCAACCACTGCACACAATGATAAATTTTATTGTCTCCACTCTGACCAGTCACTTGTAAAGCTGTGGACGGATTGTGAAAGAGCCATTATATCAAGCTGCTGAAATGTGAGACAGCTTATGGGCAATTCAGAGTCTATTTAGACAATGAATATTCATGATCTATCTGGACAATTTCACATTCATGCTTAGATAATGCAGATTTACACTCACACACAACAATGATTTGCGAATATTTATTGGTGAACACCTGGACAGTATTTGACATAGCTGTGAATATTCATTATTACATCTGAAAGAAGAAGGCTCTACCTGAAGTTTGAACTACAGACACAAGAAGTTAATCCTCAATATCTATTGTGCCTTAACGACAATATGCAACAGCCAAAAATAGAATAAAGGAAACAATTAGAGGTAGGGATCTGATCACTCAAAGGATTTATAAAAAGCCAGGAAGCTTCTCTGAGATGGTAAAAAAATTCCTGTTGTATAGTCTTCTAACAGAAATTAGGTTTCTGATATAGCATCTTTTCTATATGAAAAAATATCCAGGCTTTTTTTTTGTTAAGACTGGGGGGAAGAAATGAAGGGGGGGAGGGAAGAGTGCCTAAAAAAACACATATGCATGTGACTGAATGTGTGTGCCTGCACTTGTGTCCATGTTTAAGGAGTCTTCATGCCAATCTAGCTTGTGCCCTCAAAGTTCATAAGTTTAAGTCCATCCTGCCCTAATTCAGATCCATTGTGCTTGGTCCTCATGGAGAGGTTCTCGAAGCCGGCTGAGATGAGATCAGATCATTGCCTGAGGCATGTGTTCATCCTAGGAGCCTTGTGTACCCTGAGACAGGAAAATCACAGGGTAAGGATCAGGTTTGGTGATAAGTAGATCTCAAGGCCGAGAAACAGACTAGAACTCCAGGAAAGAAAAGACTGTAGCAAAGAGGCTCTGGTCAGGGGAAGGCCAGCTGCTAGATTCCTTTGTGCTTAGCAATATCAGTTGTCCTCTTAGGAGGTGAGAGGAACCTGACATTAGAGCTCCCTCAAAAGGAAGGAAGAGTCTCTAGCTGAGAGTTTACTTAGGCAGGGGGAAGACACAGCAACCAGTAAACCTGTCCCTGCTGACAAGTCACTTGTGTAAATTCCCAATCTTAATGCCAACTTCTAAATACTTCTATATCCAAGCTCTAAAACTAATCACGATCTCCCTATTCATAAGATTACCAAAATCTTTCTCTCTCTGTTATTTTCCCTGCTGTTTAACTCCCTCTACAATAGCTTATTAATGCAGGAGGAATTAAAATCTTTCTCGCCATGTTCACTGGGAGCAGACAAAGCAGTGATGGACAATTTCAGAGGCTCATTAGCAGGCGAAGCACAGAGCTTCAGCTGCATCCACTCACATTTGGCCATGCTTTGTCACTTTAGAGAAGGACAGCACAAAAGATGTGGGGCAACAGAAACACAATAAATGCCATCACCCTTGCCTTGATGCTACCCAACAAGTGTTTTCTAGAGCCTGATACTGTCTGGACTAAGCTGCATAGCAGACTCTTTGACCTAAATTCATTGAGACAGCTGAAAATTATACCAGTTGAAAATAAAAGCATCTCCAGGATAGTAAATAGCCCACTTCTTTCCATTTCTTCGAATTATCTCAGCATCTGGCACTTTTCTACTGAGAGTACCTCCCTTTGAGAATTTAAGCTTTGCTGGGATACTCAAATGGATGACATGCAGCAGCCAGATGCCAGTGTTGGGTACTCATTTCTTTCCTAGGTAGAGATGAGTTGCCTTGGTTCCCCCCGTTCCTTCCTCGGGTTTTGAATCTCATGGTCCCTACTCTCTCTGGTGTTGCCTCTGCCTGCAATGAAATCAGATAACCTGAAGAACTACCCCTTAAAAGTGTCTGCTCTCAGCTCACGTTGAACAAACGGCCTTTGTGAGATGTCCTTCAATGAACTATATCACCGTGGTGGGCTGAAGAGGGACAGGTGAACAGCTCTGCCTTCCTGATCTCCAAAATGAGTTCCTCTCAGCAGCAGCTGGAAACGGAGCAGCTGCTGGTGCTCTCCAGATCACAACCGGTCTCCACGCAGAGCGCTGATACAGTGGGGGCTGCGAAGGAGGCTGAGTCAGCTGCACCAGATTTCACCCTGTATGCAGAATGTGAACCGTAAAGAATTAAACAACATCAACCAAATCAAGTTAGTATCCATCATTTCAAAGCCGCCTGAGTTTCTAAGGCAGTCACATGATTACAGAAAGTTGCTTTCACAGTCTTTGATTAATCAGCACTGGAAATCGAATACAATTTGATGAAAATAACCTTTTCTGCCTTTTTTCAACTTTTGCCTATTTCTGTCAACTGAAACAGAATAACTTCTCTATCATTCAACAGTGTCTTTTGCCCAGTTTCTAGCAACCACCACCTTAAACTTCAGAAGAAAAGCAATGTCCTTCCCCTACTCTCTAATTTCTGAATAGCTGTTGGATATGTTATTTGTCTCTTCCCTTTCAGAAAGTTTCTTAGCAAGCTTCCTTTTAATTAAAAAAAAACCCCAAAGACAAAGAGCAACGTAGAAAACGTGGAACCACAGTATTATTTGTTTACCAATGCTTCTAGGCCTTCTTTGAATTTCTATATAGATTTTTAATACCTTAGAGCTGGGACTGACTCTCTCCATGCATCAGTATAACTTACGCTGCAGTGAAGCTCCAGATAAGGTAGAAATTGCTCATTGATAAATTATTAATAAAGAGTGGATGTTACTCTGGCAGAGTTTAACTCTGGCAAATAGACTGTTTTTCACAGATGACTCTACCCATTTTTTGAACCCAGTTGCCTATCTACCCCATGACAATTAATTCCTTCTATTACATACTGAGGAATAAAAGTGTATGCTTTATTGCTTCAGTAAGTTCTGCCCTTTGGTTTTACTGTGTGCTTTCAGTGCTTCTTGCCAGGAAGTTTACTACGGGAATCCTCATGTTGCTTCTGTCAAAACATTTTCTTTAATAAAGCCCATCACCTGACACCTTGCAAACACTGTTTCCTCATGATCACACAGGGTTAAGTCTTCAGCTAGATATACATAGTCCAAGGCTTGATGGAAATCCCCTATTGAGATGCTGCATTTGAGGAATGTGTGCTAGTCATGTGTGCGAAATAAACACAATAAATACCAGCAAGCAGTGAACATTGCTATGATTAAATGCTGAGAGTCCACACGTGGTTACTCTTTTTCTTTTTTTCTACTGTTCTGTGCCTCAGAAATGTAAAGAGTTAGCAACAAGACTGTAATAATTACAGTATCTTTAGAAATAAGCGCAATGGAGGAGAAGGATGAATTCTCACACACGATCTTTTCTTTCCAAGCCCACAAGGTACAACCCATGGCAACACACAAGCTTGCATGGGTTCTGGGGATTCCTGAAGACCAAAGGAAGAACCACTGTTTGCCCTATTACTTTCATCTTTAATAAGAAAGTCTGTAGAATTAAGTGTCAACCTGCACCACCATTCTGTTCACAGCAGCTGTCAGCTACCACGGTAGCAGCTGTGTTCACCTCAGACAGATAAAGGAATGGAGACAACCTCTGCTCAAAGCAGGAGGCGTCATCCCTTCACAGCTTACAGTCCCCACATCTGCTTCCTCCAAAAGCAGCAGCAGTTCCAATGTGTGTTTGACCAAGAGTAGCAGTGACTATCAGCCTCCTCCAGCTACTGAGCTTCTGCCTGCATCTCCACAATCACATTTTGTCTCAGTTTTAATGTGGCCCTGCTGGAACAGGGGCCAGCTGAGCACATCACCTGAAGCGTGAGGAACTTTAGAGCATTTATCTTCCTATGACACCTGAAACAAAGCAGGCTGGAAGGCATGTATTAATGAATTTGTCCGCAGTACAGCTGGTCTGGAAATGTTTCAGTGCAATCAGCTTTTCATTGGAAAACATTGATTTGTCAAAGCCACTATTATTCTTGGGGTAGGCTTGAATTCAACAAAGTATTGGGCCGGAAACATTTTTGAAATACACAATTGCAGTGTCTGGGAGGCAAAGAGGAGGAAGGATGGAGAAGGCACAATTATCATCATATTGACTTCACAAGGCCAAGCCCATTCTGTGGGTAAACATCTTTGTCCCAGGATGCTGACAGGGCTCATTAGGGGGACAGCAGTGGTGGTGATGGTGGTATTAGAACGTCATGAATAAACAGAATTCAGCCTCCGGCCCTGCCAACACACTCTGCAAGCATCAAATTCAGGCTCACACCAGGAGGGAGATAAAGTACCACATTTACTCATAGAGTCTTAATAAAAATGCCATTCAGGCTTTAATTAACATACTTCTTTTTTCACAAACTCACCCCACAGCTGCAGCAAAATCTGTTTTTCAGCATCCTGTCAGGGCCAAATTCTACAGTAGGTTGCACCCAGGTGCATCTGCAGGGTGGCTCATTCAGACTAAGCCAGTATTTACACCAGCACAAAGCAGAGCAGAATCTATCCCCTTGAAGTTCATCAGAGATCCTTTCCCTCCCGCAGTTGAGTTTTTATTTTTAGCTTGTCAGCAGTAGAGAAAAACAATAAAAGCCTCATATTGCTCCAGCCAGATGGCGATTCTGTTTCCTCCCGTCTCGCTGACTGCCTGGTGAGCTGTGCCTCTGCATGCGAGTGTCCGTATCGATGCCACTTCTTCTCTTCCTTCTACCACGCTTCTGCCTGCCCCATACACTCTAGTACAGAGTAATGGTTTTGAAGAGGGATTCTGGAGGCTGCAGGTACAACGGGGCCAAGCCTCTTCCCAAGGGCAGGATCCACTGGCAGCTCAGGAGAACCACAGTCAGACATCTGTTGTTTTCAAGTAGTCTCTACTGAGATACCCAGCTGGGACAGACCTCGGCTTCTTCAGCTCCGTGGTCTGTTCTGCTTGGAAAAGGAAAGGGAATTCAAGGAGGGGAAAAAGGGATGTTCAGAAGAGGAAACAAGGTGCAGGTTGATCATTTTATCTGCATTGTCTGGGTGCCATCAGAATACATTAACTCCTTCATTTATCACGGCACTATCATTAGAAATCTCAATTATTTCTGAATGCCACACTGACAAAATGTTTAATTAGCTACTTTGTTGCGTTAATCACTTCTCAGATACAAGGAAGAACCAGAGGCACCAGTCCGGGGCCCCATTATTTTTTATAGACATGTGTGGAGAGTGAAAGAAGCTGTAATAAATGTTCCCATCATTACCCAGAGATAAAGGTCAGACATTAACACAGCGTTCATATATCTTAAGCCTTTCACAGGGAGCACACACCTGCCAGCTACAGCCCCCTGTACCGATGACAGGAGAACAATGTGAACTGACTGGAGAGCAACGTGTGGAAACAGCTCAGGGCTTTCCATTTCCCCTCAGAGGCTGATGCTGCTCCAGTGCCCTGGGGAATGAGCAAGCTGAGCAGTTAAGCAGTTCGCATGTTACCATCAGGAACCTTTTATAGGTAGGTTCTCCCAGGGTTTTCATGAAATCTGACTGCAACTGCAGATGCTATTTTAATTTACATTATTAAATGGACTGAGCATGGGCCTGATGATACTAGAAGCCCTTCTGAAGGGCTGGCTTTCCTTTTTGCCTTGGAGTCACTTAAGGCGCTGCTGAAAAGCCAACAATCATGGAGAAGCATGACCACTATTCTCACATGCCTCAGAACAGGCACAGCAAGAAAAACAGTACATGGATTCTCCACCAGCTCCTGCATAGGTAGAGCACCACGACGGAGACAAGTTTGCTTCTGTGCCCTAATTTCCAGAGCCTTTCCCCTGGTTTCCATCCAGAGGCAGCAGGCATTGCAAATAGCAGTGAAAATAAGTCACAAGGTCATTTCTTGTCATGGAAACACATGCCACTGGGTAGCGTGAGGTTATCATTTCACATCAATCATAGCCACTGAGTGACTTCAGATTGCAACAGATTACCTCAAGGCAGGACCATCTCGCCTGCAACCCAGTTTTGAGTGGACACTTGGCATTTCAGGCTCAGAGGGCAACACAGACAACACTCTTTCCAACATTTAAAATCAATCAACACACTCATTCTGTATCGCTAGAGCTTCCTAGTGGCCTAAGTGCATGGGTTCCCTGAAGCACCCTATCCAGGGCCAACAGGTGCCTGCTTGCATCAGGTATCTGTTTGCATCCCCCAAAGGACCCAATCCATCAGATGTCCTCCTCTCCCACCTTCAGTTATGGTGGGCACAAAACACAGGAGTCACAGCGAAAAACAGGCGAGGAGGATATGGTGGGCAGCTGTAGCCAATTTTTGGATCAAAGTCTTGTGAGAAAACTCACTTCTAGTTCTCCTTACTCAGCCTAAGAACTGCAAAACCGCACCTTTCCTTTGCCCTGCCCTTGCCAGATGTCTCCTCTACTTTCACAGAGAGGAGAGGGAATCAGAGTCTGCAGCACATTTCTGAGACACTTCCATACAAAAGGCGTGTCCCAAGTGTCAAACTTTTCCCCGGTGCTATTCATGCATTCATCCATTGAGTTTTTTTTTAAAAATGAGTAGGCCTAAGGTTACAAATGCAGCAGTGTCTATTTAAGAACCGCCTAGCTTATTTTCAAGCCCTGGCCATTCCCACAGTTCTCTGAGCATTTGAAAATGACTCACATTTGTGCAGCACCCAAAATCTTTCCTGGTGCCAGCAACCCTCCTTCCACTGAGGCACCAAACCCTAAGAAATGAGAAAAAGATTTCTGGATGGACATGGTGTTTCCAGATCAGAATGTGGCAGGGTATCAGAGAAGACATCTTCTACGATGTGCTTCACTGCCTGGCTAATTGCTTTTACAAGGTCATGCAGTAGGATATTCATTTCAGGAGTTGTCTTCATAACAATTTACAGAAAGAGAAGAAAAAAAACTTCAGTGATTTAGCTGAGGCCACATAAAAAATAAGAAGAATCTAACTCAATCATTCTTTCAGAAGGACAAAGTCATGCAAAACAGAGAAAGGCTACGCGTGGAGAAAATGGGTTAAATTTTGACATCTCTGTAATTTCTACATGTCTGTCTTTAAAGCACTTTCCCATACACAGCCTCGGAGCAAAAGCCATCGAAAGTATCTGATTTCTGCGGCAGACATATTTAATGGAGGGAGATGTTCTGGCTCACAAACTCCAATTAGTTCTAATATTAGACTTGTCCATAAAATATACAGTCTCCCTTGTTTTCCACAACCACATCGATAAACATTATTGTACAGGGATATAAATATAACTCATTAGTTTGTTGACACTCAATAGCTTATCTATATATGTAATGCCATCCTGTCATTATTGATGCTTTTTTAATGGCATAGTGTCATTAAGCAGTAATGTTTTACTTCTATTAATATCATTTGGGCTAGTTCTTAATAACTATGCCAGAGTGACTGCAGCAGCATCTGCAGGACGTAGGTGAGTGCATTATATATTTCTCAGCACATCATCCATAATATTCAGCTTCCTCCATGACCAGAAAATCACAAAGTTCTTCCAATTCCAACTGCTCGCTTCAGGGCCCATGGAGATCTGTAGATGAATGTCCTTCCCAAAAACTTGCCTATTTGATTCTCAAAACACACGATGCAAAAATGTAGTGGCAGATTACCACGGTTCAGTGGCTCAGCGGTCTGCTCTATCACACTCAGACGTAGGCAGGAACTAGCTGAATGGCTCACAGGGCGCCACCGTACGGAGGATTGCCCCCCCACATGCTGGGAACAGGGCAGGAGTTCAGCATTTCTCCAAGGGTATCTTGATTGCAACATTCTGACTTTCTCAGTGGCCTGCAAAAAGTTTCCTTAATTTCTTCCTGGATCTTCTTTTCTGTTTTTCTCTTGACAAGTTCACATTTTCTTTTGAAAAAAAAAATGTCGTATTTAGCAAATCTGTGCTTTGGCCTCTGTTTTTGTGTTAATGTCCAACAAAAGTCAAAACCAGTGAACAGACAGCGTACTTGGCTGCTGTCCTGTCACAAGTCAGATTGCAGAGGACCAGCTTCTAAGGACAAGATACCTTCCTGCCCTTAAGTGGCCTGAGCCTTTGTTTTCTTAGCTCCATCCCCGTTCTTTGCCATCTCAGTCAGAGGAAATTTGGAGATTGCTCTAAAGGCCTGACAAAAATATACTTCATTGTAAAGCAAGGGCAACAAAGCTCATGAAAGGCCTAGAGCACAAGCCCTACGAGGAGCGGCTGCGGGAGCTGGGGTTGTTCAGTCTGGAGAAGAGGAGGCTGAGGGCAGATCTTCTCACTCTACAACTCCCTGAAAGGAGGTTGCAGCGAGTAGGGGGACAGTCTGCCTCTTCTCCCTGGTGGTGTGTGACAGTACCAGAGGTAATGGCTGCAAGCTGTGCCAGGGGAGGGTTAGACTGGACATTAGGAAATCTTTTTTCACTGAAAGGGTTATTAAACATTAGAATAGCTTGCCCAGGGCAGTGGTGGAGTCACCATCCCTGCAGGTATTTAAACAGTGTTGTGGACCTGGTGCTTAGGGACTTGGTTTAGTGGTGAGCTTGCAGGGTTTGGTCGAAGGTTGGACTAGATGATCTTGAAGGTCTCTTCCAACCAAAGACATTCTGTGATTCTGTAATGTAAATGCAGGAGCTGAAGGAACCTCCACCTGAACTTTCAGGAGCAAATCTTTGCATCTGGCTGATGACAAGGAGCTGGCTGTGCACCATGGGCTGTTCAGGAGCTCTGTTGGGAGCCAGTGGACAGCACGGACAAGAAGTTCACTCGGCTGCAAGCAGAGCATTCGCTTGAGGACACTTTTCTCAACATCCACAGGAAGACAAATTGAAAGACTAAGAGTAAAAGACAATCTGCCCCAAAATAACACTTCACATTACAGGCACACAGATTAAATGCAATTGCCTGCTAACCATTAGCTATTTAATTTCATGCCCTGGGCAGTGTACAAAAAGGCTGATTGCTGATATCACTTACCCCACCGAGCCCAGTGAGTCATTCCTGACCTATACCAGCCTAAAAGAAAACAATTTCACTTTTTTTTTTGTTTTTTTTTTTTCCAGGAGAAATAAGACACCAAAAAGGAATAAGTGCATTTTTGTGTACATGGAATTGATCAGAGAAGGCTCCAGGCAGCCTTCCCCTCTCACAATGCCCACCCCTGGCCAAGTAGTACAGAGAGAGAGCCAAGCACCAGCCACCAGATAGTACCTGTGGGTGCTGTGGGGCTGTGGGGTTAACACCCCAGGCCCTGACTGCAAGGCTGACACATTACAATCTCTGCCTGGGAGCAAAGCCTACCTCGTAACAACTTTTAAACCCACTAGCACTGCCAAATCTAACACCTTACTGAAATCACCCAAGTTGGTAATTACACAGTACTCTCCAGGAATCCCTCCACAGCAGCTCTGCAGGTGAATATGTTATGTATGTGAGGGTGGGGAGACACTGCACCAGGTTGCCCAGGGAAGTTTCGAACGCTCTGTCAGTGGATATGGTCAAGGTCAGGTTGGATGGGGCTTTGAGCAACCTGGCCTAGTGGGACATGTCCTTGCCTGTTGCAGGGGGATTGAAACTAGATGATCTTTCAAATCTTTCCAATCCAAACTATTCTTTGTTTCTCTGGTTCTATGTTTGCATGGTATTGTGCTCAGCAGCTGGAAAAGATGCTGTCCGGTCACTTAGGTCCACCAGTTTTCAGTGCAATGGGAGGGAGAGAGGATAAAATAGCCTTCATTTTAAAATAAAGCTGCTTTTTAATGGAAACATCATAGCTTTGTATGTTATGTCACATTTCTATTAAACCACATAGCTCGTGTTACCAGCAGAAGGAATTGCTCTTCAGCTCGAGCTGTAGAAAGCTGTGTTTGGCATTACTGGTCCCTATTTTAAAACCTGTTGCTCTGCAAGACAGTGTGGGATGACATTAAATAAATCATTTTTCTGTGCGTGAAACCCAGATATCCAAGTTGATATAAAGTAAAAGCTACAAGACTTAAATAAAACGTGCAAAAAGCAGAGCTGATATTTTCAAAATCGGTGGCTCTTCCTATAGAAAAGCATGTTCGTGGTGATGACGTGCTATGCACAACTGTAGGCTCAGTGAAGTCAGGAGTGAATCAGAAGACCCTGAGACAGCCCAGTGTAGCTGTAGAAAATGATGATTGCTCAAGTCTGAAGAGGATGCTGCCATATGCCTCTGGCCAGTGCGCCTAGACTGGGTCCCTGTGGGGATGGGGAACTCTCCCTCTGCTGCCAGTGGACGTTTCTTCTCTAGTACTAAGACAGTCTGCTCTTGCTTGCTCTCATTCCACTGAAATCAGTCTCAAAATCCCTCTCTACAGGCAGGATGAAAGTTCCTGATCATGGGAAAATCAGATGTTTGCCTCCTCTGTTTTATCTTTACAAAGCCTTTTACAAACATTAAGCAGCGAAATGAAACAGCAAAGTGATCCAACAAGAGCAGTCATTACATTTGCGGTTGTTTGAGATGGCACAGCCCTGAAATGATTGAATGGTTAACAACCAATCTGGCCTTCTGCGGTTTTCATCTCACCAATGCACTAACAAATGCTTTTGTAACACCCAAACAATCATTTGAATCCTTGTCTGAAGCAGAAGACTTAGGAGCTCCTTTTCCTTCAGCTACCGTTGCAGCCATCGGATTGGCGCATCACATCATTTATTTACTTTACTGATAGAACATAATTGGGTATAATTGCTGAAGCATCTTAAATAATTCTAAATACAGGAATTGATTTGGGGATTAAATGGAATATGATAATTGCATAATTGAACAAAGTAGCTGGAGTCTTCACCCAGCTAAGTGGATTTCGTGATTGTGGCTGATTGCATCAGAATATAAATCAGTCTGATTTGCATGGCTGAAATCAGCTCCCCCTCCCCCCCTCTAGAGCTGACTTTAAGTAGGTCACATCCAGCAGAGCAGCACGAGGGAGTTGAGACCTTTGAGAAAAGCCCCTTTGTATTTGGTGCTAGATGATGGAGAGCTTCATGATCTCAGCTGAGCAGAAACTTATGTTCCTCTGGGGGGTGGGTGTTTTTCCCAAGGGTTTTGGCTGTGCTGTCACTGGCCAGGAGTTGTTCAACCTTACCTGGGCCTGGAGGGAATTTATGATGATGCTTTTTGCATTCTTAAATCTCTTGATAGTTTGTACCATGCTTTCCTGGGAGATCTCTCTCAAGATCACTCTGTCAAGGTAATTTTCGAAAGAAGTGATGACATTTAAGCAACTTCACCCCAGGGAAAGTTGAGCAGTTAGGCGTTTCATGAAAGGGTCTTTGTCTCTCTAGATGTGCTTCTAGTCCCAGCAGAGTTAATCTATAGCTTGGATACGTTACTCTTCTTGTTTTGTTGGTGGACTCCAATTTTCCAATGGGAGTTGGCCGCAAAAGCTGGCTGAGGCTGGAGTAAGGCTCTTCCGGAGGATTAGCTCTGTGGCTATATGCCAGTCTAGTTAGGAGGACTATTAATGTGTGCAGTCCTCACAAGTGGCTCTACATAAACTACTGGTGCTCTCTGTTGGTTTGTTTTTTTAATTCAGGAAAAACACACATAGTTCTAGGACAGGAGATTTACATTGTCAACATCATCATTTACAGTTTATAAGTAATAACATGTACAAATTAACATTAATTCCGTTTGGGAAAGCACTGTCATTCCCAACTCTTTTCTTTTTCGTTTTGTCATTGTTTCTGTGTATCTGTGTGTGTAATTTAGGCTCCATCTATTGGTTCACTACCTTTTCATGGCAGTTTTTATCTGTAACATTCCACACAAATGTTTATAACCACATTATTGCACGACTGCACTGGCTGTTAATCGTTTGTTAACATTATAAAATTAGGTATATCAGTTGTGTACCTGTATTTATTAAAAGGAACATGAGGAATAAAATGTCACCTCTATAAATAAGTTGTTTCTAATATTAAGAATGGCACAAAATTCTATTAACTTTATTAATTATGTGCATGCACAGCACTTTGTTCTCAATGAAGCAAGACGACATTTAGAGGAAGATGGAAGTTTCTTCTTCTGGATCAGTCAGCCTGAACTTGTCATCATTCATTCCTAAATCTTTTTGAAGGGAAAATTGTCCTTTTCCCCCCAAAGTGGCATATTGATTGCTTCAGCACAATGAAGATGTTAATCAAAGGAAATGAAAAGAAGTCTGAGGCTCTGATGTACTCCCGGCTTTCTCTTTGCAACATTTCTGCTCCCTTTTATGTTCATACATGACTGCAGTCCTGCCCATGTCAAAGCCGCACTAGCAGAAACAGAACACCCTCCTGGGACCATTAGACCCAGTTTCAAACGATAAGAAGGACCTGTTGTCCTTCACTCTGGGAGGGAGCTTTCTCTGCATAGGACAGGATGAAGGCTATAGCAGCTAGCAGCCCTAGGCTGCTCCCTGGCATTTGAAGCTGGAAGTCAGCTGGAGTGCAGTAACAGACTCTCTATGTGCATGCATAGATAAATACTTATATATATATATAGACAAACCTACACCCATAGTATGTAATAAATGATTCAATATTCTTCTTATGTAGAGAGTGGACATTTTGCCAAGATACCAACACACCAAACAACAGGTCGAGTTCATGAGAGCACAAGGAAATAATGAGGTAATTCTAGTCAGTATAAGAGGTGGAAGACCTCTGCAAATTAGGCAGCCTCACCTTTCTGTAGGCCGTACAAAGGGGATCTATAACAAGAGCCTCAGCAGAGGGTAACGAGGTAGTTGTGCATGTTTACATTAAGTCTTCCCAAAATGCAAAAAATAACATGGACAAAAAGAGCTTGCTGAGTACCTTTACCAGCAATGAAAGAGAGCATCTTTGAGGGCTGACCAGTTAAGGAAAAAAAAATATTGTTGTAGCAAAAGCAGTTGTGGTAAGAGGTCTTGGCATGGCTGAAGAAATAATACAGAGGCCAGCAAGGAACCGGAGCCAGGCTCCAGTGTGCTCACAGTGACTTATTGTCGTATTGTAAGTGATATATGCTGCATCAGCAGATTTTCATTCCATAAAAAATAAAAATTAAAAAAAACCCACCACAACAAAAAAACAAATAAAAATTAAAACAAACAAAACCCACCAAAAAAACCCAACAACCAAAACCCCCCAAAAAACCAAAGAGCAATCAGTGCTGTTAAGGTTAGAAAGGCATGCGAAGTACCCAGAAATCCCTTCTGGCTTTTTGCAACAAGGCAGTTCTGGAGATCACCTCTCCATATGACATGCATAGTGGGAAAAGCAGGGTTGGGGTAGGCATTTGTTCAGCTTTCCTTCCAACTGTCCCCTCTTTTGTTCTCTCAGCTCTGTGGTCTGGCTGCAAATGAAAAAAAAGCTAGGCAGTGAAGATCAAAGCGAAACAGACAGACTTCAAACATCTAGTTTTGCAGAGATAACAAAATTACTCTTTCGTTTTTAAAAATAAAATTTCAGTTCCAAGAAAACATCATGTGCATCTCTTGAGGGCTACCCAGCTGCTTCATTGGAAGAGCACAGGATCACTCCCTTACTGGCCTCAGCAGCAGGGGTGAAGGATGGAACACCAGCCTTACGGAACGCTCCCCTGGGATTTGGCTTGTATCAGGTAATTATAAGATGTAGCAGGTTTCCTCTTCAAAGCACTTTACAAATAGTAATTAATTAGCCCACAGTACTCCCCCTTGAGGGACAGAGCCAGTGCAGCCTCCATATGAACAGAGGGGAGGATCAGATGTAGATTAGATTACTTTCTCAAGACCTTCTGCGGAGTTAGTAAGAGGACACGTTCGCTTCAATCCCATGTTTGCTCACATTTAAAAAGACCCTACATGCTACGAACTCTGTTCTACAATAAAGGAGACAGGCAGATTTTGCTCTGCTGCACCAACAGTACAGAAAATGTCTCATTAATCTGGAATGTGATTTTGGACTACAAAGCGAGCAATGACAACAAGCCTGCATGTGCAGTAGCATACGCACTTTCAGTTAACAGAGCAGAAATAGTGCCACTTGCTTCACAAAGAAGAGCCTCGTGTCCTGAAGGCGTCTATCAAAATCTGGTATAATGTTGTTTACACACAGGTAGCACCACAAGTTAGGGGTTACCAACGGGCGGCTGGAGGACTTGGCGAGTGGTCTATCAGTGCCTGGGTTGGCAGGATGAGTCTCCCTTCGGTTTATGGTCTGCTCTGCAGCAACAGAGCAGAGTCACCCACTGGTAAGCGTATCTCTGAGGAGATAGCAGGATTGGCAGCAACCTGGAAGAGGTGAATTTTAATGAAGGGCTTTAAAAGAAAACCTGTTGGCCTGAAGCCTTCCGAGGCAATTTAATGGCTGGAGACCAGAGTCTCAAGGAAGGTAAATCAGTCTCCATCAGTTTACACTGACTGATAGTCTGTACTTACATGCAAGAGTCCTGCAACCTGTATTAAAATGTAGCTGCCTCAGCCAGTTTGCTGTACAAACAATATTATACATCAGCACAATGTCAGAGGAAAAACTAAGGATGATCGTTTTGTTTGAAAACTACAGGTAAAATTTAAAGTAAGAGGAGAATACGATTAATCAGTTTGCAGCTTGAAGATAAGACGTTACATTCAATATTAATAAAGAGTGAAATTTGCTATTTGGCCAAGTCACAACTCCATTTTGCTGTAACACCTGTCAGATGGCAGCACCGGTGCCACAGCAGTCTCCAGTCATGTCCTCAAGCATCTTTTCCTACCTGAGAAGGCATCACCCTCACAACCAACCCTCAACTCCACAAGTCCCCTTAGGCAGCTTGTATTTTTTAACTCATCCTGCACCTCCTTAGGTCTGTAGTACTAGTGGGATCACCACTCTGATCGCAATGCAGCAGAAGCAGAGGCAGGTGTAATTCAGGCAGTGCCTCAGAAGGGCTCTACTTGTCACGTGAAGGGATGAGCACAGGCATGAGTACAAACACAAGTATGAGAGCTAGCACTGGTACAACCAGAGGTCCTGAGAGTCTCTACTACCTCCAAGAGGACCATGGCCACAGCTCTCTCGTTCCCAAGATTAATTTTTAAAATCTTTCTGTCGCAAGGCTTGTCCTGCGTATTTATCACTTCATACTGTAGCCAGGGATTTCTTTTATGTCACCTTCATTTAAATGAAATGTCAGAGGTAAAAGAAGCTGCGGTGTCATGATGGTATTTCCAAAGTTGTATCAATTCTATCGATTGACCCCTCCTGCCCCTTGCCATCTATTGGGAGCAATAAGGTTGTTCCTCAAAGAGAATAATAATAATTCACATGGTCATGAGGTGACCAGCTCTCTCTGAAAAAAAACAACAGATAAAATGACCAAGGTGTTATTCAGAAAAAAATACTGGGCTTACAATTTCCCAAAATATTTTGAACTCATATGACATGAATCACCTGTCATAACGAGTGGAAAGCACGTCAACTGAACTATCCATCAGATTAAATAGATTGTATTATACAATAAAATAAGATTTATCCCTGCCATCCAGATTTACATTTTATTGCACTAGGACTTTAAGATGGGAAAACTAGAATGTGTTTCCTTTGTTCAGGCACAGTTGCAATCTAGTAAATACTACAGTCTCTAGATGTAAACAGTGTGTGTCTGCGCATGTGTTATTTTTTCTTTATTATATCAAGTAGTACTAAGTCCATTCAAAATTTCTTCCCATGTACCAACTTTTTCTGAGGCATCTGTGAATACTGTCTCTCAAGAACTGTCCTGAAAGAAATGTCAGACTCACTGTTACTGCATTTGCAAACAAAAATGGTAGTTTTCACCAGTCCAATAATGAAAGACTAAATCATGCACACATCGCCTAAGACAGTCCTGATCTTAAGAAGAAAACTTGACACTCAGATGTTTTCACTGAATCTTGAATGTCAAGGTGAAATGGTACTATCCTACTCTGAAATATCAGTGCCATCGCAGAGAACTCCTGACTGGTTTCAGAAACATGCTACACATGCAAGACAATGGAAGATAACTTCTTAGGCAATGAAGAGCAGCAGCCTGCAGATACGTTGTGAACTGATAATCTGCTCAAATCCCTTGGAAGAAGGGAAGACAGAGTCACCCTCTGCTGGGATCTCTGAACTGTTAGACAGCTGAAGCATCCCCTTCAATGTGGTGTGGGTCTGCTTCCCCTTTCCCCTACACCACCATCATGTCCTTAGTATTGAAATCACTATAACAGTAAATTTAAATTTATACATTCAAGTTAATACTTTGTAGTTTGTGGATCTTGGTGTGATAGCTCTAAAGCATGAATACCCCTTGACTGCTAAACTCCACACTTTAGAGGTTGATTTTAATTTAAGAGAACATTTTATGTTTTATTTTATATTTTCCACTCAATTTTGTTTTCACTTTAGCTGAAAAATGTCTTTGCTTAGTTTAACAACAAGAATACAATGTGGTCACTTGATGTTCTCCCCACTGAGGTCTTTCTCTAGAGAGGAAGTTGATATTCTCTGTTTGTGTCTGTTTGAAAAATCCTTATCCCAGTCATGTACGTGCTCAAACTCTCTCCACAAATTACAGAATCATAGAATGCTTTGGGTTGGAAGAGGCGTTTAAAGGTTATCTAGTCCAATCCCCAAAGCCACAGTTGTTTGAAGGGACATCATCAAATAAATATAAACACATTGGCACAGGTTTCAGTGTTAGCCACTAAGTGAAATGGTTTATTTCCAGTTATAAAGAGTCCCAGCAAGGCTTCTGTTAAAGCAAAGACATCTTTAGGGAGCTTGGTTTGTGCTATTTTAGCCTTGCACGGTTCATGGCCTCAGTAAAATTACTCCTGCCTTACACCTATATAAGCTATAGTGGAATCAAGAGTAAGATGTTTGGATTGATGTTTATTGGGTAATCTTTGAAGTGTAAATCACCTGTACCTGTTTCTCTAGCCTTGACACTACACTTAGATTTCCTGCAACTGCAAATGTTGGCACACAAAGCTGCCACTATAATACAAGCTTTTGTAAAATCATAGTCAGTGTTTAACCTTCAAGTATGCCACTTTTGAAAACAGATAGGTGCTATTACTAGGTGGAAAAGCCTGCTTTCTTGAAATATCAGGTTTAATAACCACTCCTCATAACAGAATTTCTTTGCTTAGTGCGAGGGAAAAGAGTCAGACAGACTGCAGCGAGGGCCAAGAGTATATTTCTCAGCTGGCACGTTAAAAAGTGTAAACAGGTACCTTGTGGTTACGACTCGAACTGAGATTTCCTATTCTTTTTTTGGTTTGCCTTATGTCCTTTTGCATAGGGTGTTAGTAGCCTAACTTAGGACCAGTGTTGAATAAATCTTAAGGGTGTCAGTTTGTGGAACTCAAAAAATCAGAAGTCAAATACCCAAGAATCGCAACTGTAAAAACTATGAGACTTGTGAAGCAATGCTGGTCTCTTTTGGTCTCCCTTCTGAACTGTGAGAATTAGCACATGGCTGTATTAGGCTTTCAGGCTTACTGTTACAATCTGAGAATTTCAAACCTTAATTTTTTGTTTTATTTTATTTTTTAAGGAGAGCAGAGACTTTTTCATGTAATGGCTTGTCTCCAGGAGCTGTGGCTTGGAGAGGTATCCTGCTGATCACAAGACTCCCAATAAGCTCACCAGTGATTTAAAAATTAATCTGTGGAGCAATCCAGTTCCTGGAAAATTATCATTAATTAATTAGGCAGCAGGTGGTGAGTTCCAAGGGGTTTATTAGTATTAATTCAAACTGGAAATTAGGAATAAAAATGAAGGGTCAAAATAACTACAAATCCAGAAGAGAGGTTTTCATTAGTCCTTTCAGTTCAGTGCCACAGAAGATTAATGAGTTCTGCTCCAGCTGAGATAGGCATCCCATACAGACCTTTCAAAATGTGTATTTCAGAGCTAGACGGGGGAGAAGAAGCTAACAGAAAAAAAGGGGAAAATCTCAATTCAAACTCAAAGTAAAATTGAAACTGAGAACAATGCTCCTTCAAATGCACCCCTGTATTTTCATACACATAGCCAGTGATAAATTAAAATCATAAAAAGAAGATTATTCTTCCCATGATTCAGCACTGTTATGGGTTATGTGTGTGTGGAAGAAACACTTGGGAAGTGTACCTCAAAGTTCACCCATAGACTCCTCCCTTTTCTCTGATTTCTTGACCTCGGACTGTTTTATCACGCTTTTTTTTCAAAAGGTGCAAGTTGTCTGCAGGTAAGGGTTACATGAGGATTTATATCAAGTACTAGTATTCTAAACAAGTGGAAGTTGACTGAAATACGTGGATGGACATACAGCATTTTCTTTCTTCACTTTAGAAATGTCCAGAACAGCTCACTGTAATTTGTAAAGCAAACTATTTGTCCACAGCTCACCGGCATTGTCAAATCTAAAACACA
The DNA here is from genome assembly GCA_013396935.1 of Baryphthengus martii. Lineage (NCBI taxonomy): Eukaryota > Metazoa > Chordata > Aves > Coraciiformes > Momotidae > Baryphthengus > Baryphthengus martii. Next base: position 828,636 of record VWZK01011718.1, on the reverse strand, counting down.
GTAGGCAAATTCCCCAAAACCCACCCGTTCTCAGATTCAATGCAGTACAAACAGCTGAAACTCCGTTTATACTAGAGATTCAAAACATGGTGACCTGAACCCAACCCTGCTGTACAATGGCATGCAGAGAACCTCAGCTAGACCCATGGAAATCCATGACTTCCTTGAGATTACCACATCATGTGCTTGAACCCGGGATAAGCTCAGTAGCCAGCTGTGGTTGTCAGGCTTGTTGTGAAGCACAAAGGAGACTTTGGACGCTCTTTCCAACTAAGCTTCAAAACTCTCTAGCTGAAAATGGGCAAACCAGACAACCCCATTGAGATTCAAGGTCTTGCGTTTTGTGATATCCTACACCAGTAGCATAGTGGTCCCTTTGTTCCTGCTTCTCCAGACTGCTTGTAGAGCAGCCAAGAGATATCACCGAATCAGACAGAATCACAGAATGATAGGGGTTGGAAGGGACCTCTGGAGATCATCTTATCCAACCTCACTTCTAAATCATGTTCACCTAGAACAGGTTGCACAGGAATGCATCCAGACAGGTTTTGAATATCTCCCAAGAAAAAGACTCCACAGCCTCTGTGAGCATCCTGTTTCATGCTCTGTCACCCTCATAGTACAGTTTTTCCTCATGTTCAGACAGAACTCCTCGTGTGCAAGTTTGTGTCTATAATCCCTTGTCCTATCACTGGACACCACTGAAAAGAGATTGGACTCATCCTCTCAACACCTGCCCTTTAGAACCTTGCAGAGGGAGCCCATGCTCCCAGCTGGCACTAGTCTTCTACTGAAAGCGAGGATCTGTGAATAGATGTTGGCAAAGTGGGTGTCTCCTCTCCCTCTACAGAGAATTAAAGCTGATGATGACAACATTCTGCTATCAGTCACTCCTTTAACTCAGGTGCTGGAGGTCCATGCTGTGCCACTGAAATGTTCCAGACTTTGTGATGGTTCATACCCAGTCCTGTATTGCAACATAATGGAAAGCTTCTTTTCAGTCACTTTGGTTTTAAATTTAGGAAATCACACGTACACGTTCAGGCATATGTGCATGCCCACTTGCAAAGAACATTCCTGTGGTTTCAAATTCAGCAAAAGGAAGGAAAGGATAGAAATGTTGGAACTGAAGATGCATATGCAACTTCTTTGTACAATTATAACACAGTCCCTAGATGGCTAATTTAATTTGATTTTTTGACTCCCTAAAGATTTTTTACAAGGTCGTTTATGCTCTTTCATTCTTATTGTTTATCCTAGAGTCCTGTCTCTTTTTTTTTTTTTTTTTTTTTAAGTTGAAAGATTTTCAGAGAATGAAGACAGTGATTGCAAACACAAAAGAATGTTGAATATCGAACAAGCAACTTAAAATAATCTTTATTCATGTGTCTATTTCCTGGCTCCCTGGCACATAATCTCAGGGTCTGGTTGGCAGAAGCATACAAAAAGCAGCTGCAGACAACAGCAGTGCTGCACTGTGAACAGTGCTTGTCTCGCATTACAAGGTATTCTTAGTATCACATACGGCCATCCAAATAACAGCCTCTTCCAACTTTCTTATTCTTTCACCTTCCTTGCTCCAAAGAGTGGAAAACAGCACCCCAGTTTGATTCCCCCCGTCACCCGAAGGCAAATTAAAGGGGAGAAATGTTCAGATGCATCAGCAGCAAGCACTGCAGAAAGAAAAACAAGTGGAAATGATTCATGCTGTCCTCAGAGCAGGTTTTGATTAGCTCCCAGTAACAAGGAAAGGGGATGTATCTTCGTCAGTGATGATAAAACAAAATATTGAACAGCTGCTCGTTAAATGGACACTGTGTATCCTGAGCCCTGAAAGGAGGCATAAAACATGTGAGATAATGCAATTAAAGACTATCAGAGCACAGGTGCACAAACCATTAAAGGAGGTTGGCTGGGCAGTGTTAATTTAGGCATTGCTTCGGTTTCGAATTCCTGCTTTTGTGACTGTTAATATTCTTTAACCGTAGGTATGATTTCAGGTAGACACACATACGTGTGTGTAGCTTTTATCTACAAAAGTAGTGGAAATGCTGCCTTCATGAGGTTCCTAATGACAGGTGAATGGTGAACACAGTTAAGAAACAATTTCATCACTTTTACATCTAAATGGAGCGATTATGATCATTCATAAAATAAAACAGACAAAAAAGCCTTACTTAAATTAATGTGAATATACCCAATAATAGCCATCCCTTGTTGTTCTTGGCCAGGAGCGTTAGGTTTTCATCGCTACAGTTTAGATGTCTGGTTAAACCAGTTCTGGTTAAAATAGTTCAGACACTGCTTGGCCCTTTTCAAAGCAAAGCAGCACAGTCTCATGGGACTGGAATCCACAGTCTCAGGCTATAAAGCTTACACACACACACACACACACTCCAGGATCGTCTTTTCCAAAGTAAAATTTCAGCTTCCCTGCCTGCTTCTACCTAAGCATACTAGCATTCCTCCAGACGTTAAATTAAATCATAAAGCACTTGCCGCTGCAGCTTGAGGTTCATGCTGGTTCACTGTCATGGCTGCATAATGCAAACAATTTCCTCTTCTCCAGCTCACTGACTCCCATTGCAGACAGGGAGAAATCGAGGCTGTCTGAACGTCAAAGCAAATTTACACGGCTGTAACACGTAGCGGAGATCCATGATGCCTCTCAGGGTTGTTTCTCTAATTAGTTGGTGGAGAGATCAGAAGAAATTACTTGAAAGAGAGCACAGCAGTGAGGGCAGGTAAGGGAGTATGTCAGGAAAGGAGGGAAGATGATACAAGGAGAAATGCAAATAAGGTTTTTTGGACTCTATGCTTCAGTTAGATGCTAAATACATGCTTGCAAGCCTCTGGGTTATTTTATGAGCTAAGAAATTCTTATTTGACATTAAGGGAGCCTCATACTTCGGTATACCACAGAAAGTATGTTTTCAAAGAGCAGGTGAAAGGTAAAAGGAAATCTCATTGCATAGAGTATTGCAGGTTTGCAGTTACCCAGCTTGTACCCACAGATAGCCACTTTCCAAAGTGGCAAGGACTGTGGGGACTAATGCCGGCCCTCCGCTTTGTGTAGTCATATAAGTCAGGCAGCAAGCTACCAGCTCAGAGCACCAGTACCTGACTCATACTGTGCTCTGTTGCAAATCACTGGACAACGTAGTCATTCAACGAAGTTACTCATTGAAGCCTTTGTCTATGGGTAAACAAGGAGAAGCTGATGTCTCCTGACTCCACATTTCACAGCCAGAGAAAGATTTTGAGTTTCCCTTGCTGAGAGCATGGTCCATATTCACAGACGTTAAAACCAATACGCTCGTGACAGAGCAGGCAAGAGGAAAACTGTACTCTGGCAGCTGGCTTGCCAGCCCCAGAGCCCTCCTCTTCTCCTGCACAGCTTCTGATGCTGCTGCTTCTACCACGAACTGAAGAAAAGGTCGGGCTTGTACCCTATTTTTCAATTTCCTCATCCCATCATTCAGGTTCCTGTCTATCTGTTCCAGCTCTCTGGACAAGCGACAGTGTTAAAAGTTATATACCCAGTACAAAACAGATGCTGCCTTCGCAGACAGTGGTTTGACCTGTGAAGTAGGTCCCATGTTCCCTGGTCAAGACTCACCAATTTAAGTTAGCAAGACCAGAGGAGGCAGCAGCCAACAGTGCCGTAGGACCCTCTAACAACATCTCAATGCATCTGGCATGTACCAGGAATGGGAGATGTTTAAAAACGAAGTTGAAAACCAAAACCATTACAACAGTGAAAGGGAAAAGGAGAAATAGGAATCAGTGTGGAGGAGAAAGGGTCGGGGGCACCGTCTAAATCAGCTTTCCCATCAGAGAATCTGCAAGGTGAACACCTACTCTGAGATGTTAGCTTCTCTGTGTTGCACCAGTAAGAGGGACACCTACTGAGTTAAAGGGTTGTGGGACCAGATAGGTTTCCCTCCTGCCACCCTGCAAGCAATGGTCCATCTGGCCACTTCCAACACCTCACTGCAACAGATGTTATCTCTTGAGTCTCTCTTCCCCTGTCCTTGCCGCACCGCTGGGAGTAGCTCACCGGGAACATGACAGGTGAGAAGTGCCTCTCACTGAAAGGAAATACAAAATGCTCCCATGAAAGCCCAGCCCACAGCTAATGAAAGCACCTTGGGCTGACAGCAGATGCTGCAGAGGGAAATGTCGACAGGGCTATTACTGCCAGCCATTTCGCTTAGCTGATGGCAACCCTAACCTTTACTGTGCCCAGAGGCAATTTGTTTTCCTGGCTGCTGGAAAGCACCAAGAGACATTACAAAAACAATGCACGCCCTGACCCTGTCTCATCATCATTTGCTATGAGACGGCGCTCTCCTGAAGGCTGCGGCTGCCAGCGGCTGCGGCGCAGCTTCCCGCCGGCGCCATATGGCGGCACGTAACGTGGCATTTGCTGAGGGCTGCTCTGCTGGACCGTCTCACTACCAAGGATTAGGGGGGCTGCAGGCAGTGAGGTTCGTGGATCTCTTCCATTCCCTTGCTGTTGAGCTAACACAACTTTTCTTTAAACTCTGGATACATTTGCAGTAATAAACAGTGAAACATAACTTCTAAATGGCAGTTTAGAGACATTTGCAGCAGACAAAGTAATAGCCACCTCCCTTCCCGCCCCTTCAGTAATGGGATACCCTGTTGAACACTCCCACAGCTTCCCCTGACATGGGGCAGCAGAGGCCCTGAGGGTTCCTTCCTTGCACTTCCCAAACTTTTTCTCATAGGCCCTCATTCCTGCACCTCCTTCCATGCAGCTTTTCAAGAAGGTATTAAAATTTCTCTGGCAGAGCTGAGGTGGAGTTGCTGCTTCTCCCCTCGGGATTAGGAGCTGGAAGTTCTCCAGGATGGCGTAGTCTTTCATCATTACGCTGTCTCAATCATCACACAGATCATCTGGACAGATCAAACACGTTATTTATAGAGGGCACTGACACACCTAACAGACATAAATGTCTGCTTATAAAAGCCAATTCTCTGTGGTCTTTTTTTGGCTTAGACATCATCTGGGGAAGAATATATTTGCTTTAAACAGGGGTGCAGATAATGAAAAAGTGTTGCATCATTTTTCCTTGTTTATATTCTTTTACAGAAAAAATGGTGAAAGAAGTGGGGTTTTGGGGGATAGGTGTGTCACATTTTCTTGAACCTTTAAGAAATGTCAAAGTTAATCTTGATGAGGCTTTAAAAAAAATCCAGTCCTTGTTTCTGATGGCCTCTTCACCCAGGGCGAGCAGGGGAGGCAGAACAGGCATCCATATTGATCGACTCTGTGATTAAGTACTTGAGCATTACAGAATACAGAAACAGAAAATGGGTCTGCTGATTAATTGCTTCTAATAGTGATGTCTCTTGGGATGAGGAACAGGATAGGCAGTTGAAGGTGAAAAAAAATTTACTAAATGAAAAAATAAAGACTGCAATGTGACACACCAAGACAAGACTCACAAACTTTGGAGTTAAGCTGGAATCAACAGGACTGAAATTCAAGCCCAGGGAAATTAACTCCTCTTCCAATAAGAAATATTTGTTACCTTCCCATCAGGGAAATTTCTTTGCGTACATCATATTCGAGGCCATCTCTTGATTGCCAAGCCCTGCCTTCGCAAACCTTGCTGTACCATACCTTTCAAATGATCCTGAGGGTCTGTCGTAGTTTAAGATCACCCAGACAGCAACAAAGCAACCACACAGGCACTTGCTCACTCCTATGCCTCCAGTGGGTTGAGGAGAATAGATAACAAAATAACAGGGAGGACACAGTCACCAATTATGATCATGGGCAAAAGACAGACTTGACTTGAGGAAACAAAATCACTTTAGTATTAACAATAAAACCACCACAAATTTACCAATTGAATTGGAGTAGTACAGTGAGAGATAAAAATGGATCTTAAAAACACCTTTCCCCCACTCCTCCAGTCTTCCCAGGATCAACTCTGCTCCTGATTCTCTACCTTGTCCTCCTGAGCCACACAGGGTGACAGTGAGTGGTGAGTCCATCCCATCTTGTTTCTGCCTTTCCTTCCTCCTCACAGAGAAAAGGCCTCACAGTTCTTCCTTGCTACAAGAAGTCATCCCTCCCACAGGAGAGAGTCCTCTGTGAACTTCTTCAGCTACTGCGAGTCTCTTTCACAGGCTGTAATGCTCCCTGCAATGGACCGCTTCCCTCAGAGCCACAGACTTCTTCTCAGAGCAGCCACCTGCTCCAGCATGATGTCCTCAACGGACTGTAGATGGGACTGTGCTCTATCGCGGATCTCCAACAGCTGCAGTAGGTCAGCCTGCCATCTCACCATGGGCCTCTGGGGAATGGCTGCTCTGGCACACTTCCCTCCCCTCCTTTCTCACTGACCTCTGTGTCACCATGGTTGTCTCTCTCTAGTCCCATTCTCTCCAAAACAAAAGAAGGCAAAGGAACTAATCCAACAGGTTTTTTCCTTCTGAAATAAGTTACTGAAGAGACACTGATTGACTTGGCATTGGCCAGAGGCAGGTCCAATTTGGAGATGGGGAGCTTCTCGAAGCTTCTTACAGGAGCCACATCAGCAGCCTCCTCCCGTGCTACTAAAACCCCACCAGACACAAACCCAACACGGAGTGTCTCTGAGTCACAGTCTGCCCTGCAGTACACGACTAAGACACAACTCATTTTCCAATATCAAGACAAAGAAATAACACAGGGGAAGGCAATTTCTAAATTTCTGTGCATGACTGACTACATATATCTTTACGGAACAGCCGAGGCACAGCAGAAGAGCATAGTACCTCCTCCAGCAACTGGTGTAAGAGCATGTCTGTGAGACTCGGAAGAAGGAGGACGTGCGGTCTCAGATACTCACCTAGCTACCTCATTGCATCAAAGTGCATTAGAGTCACACTGAAGCTAATGGAAGACTGCTATCAACATCATTTTGTTTTTCAGTGGTGCAGAGGAGCATATCAGCTAGAGGCCCCTTTAAAAATAAATAAATAAAATATCACACACACAAAAAAATCAAGCTTCTGCTACTTAGAGTTTGACTTTCTCAGTACTGATTTCAGTGCAAGCTACATGAGAAAAGAAAAACCTCCCTCATCTGACAGCCTAAGGGCCAGCGCTTCTGCACAAGCACTTTGCTATTCCCTGGGAACAAGATTGTCACGCAAACACAACTGTCTCCCTGAAGCTTCCAGAGCTGAGAGGGCATAAGTAGTCAGCAAATAAGCACACATCTCTACATAACAAATCTGCATCTAATCAAGACTAAAGCAGGCTGCTGACTATCCACATAATACAGCGTTCATGCCTACGCAAACCACTGTCATATTGCTGGCACTTTTGTGCAATCTCAGAGCCATGTACAACTAAATCTGTATAAAATCAGATAATCTGCTCCCAAGGAAAAGCATAGAAATTGAACGTAGCTTGGTGGGGGAAGAGAAAAAAAGTTGCAGAAAAAAAATGAACAGAAAACAAATGTAAGCATATTCAAATGACTGTGGCATTCTTGTGGACTTGCAGCAGGGGAAGAAGGAAGAAATAACACCATCTCATTTGCTATGTCTAGCCATCTACGGTAATTTATATTGCTTGTCACCCATTTCCCCCATTTCCTCTTGGTCATTTAAGTGCTGCATCATTACACATCAGATCTACATTAGAGTGGAACCGCCCTCTGTACTGAGTTCTTCAATATTTAGACCAGCTTGCTCATGGGACATGTAGTTATGCTTATCCTGCCCACTGTGCAGAGCAGCTCCCACCTAGACAAGGGAGTTCCCACACTGATCCAGTGTTTTGCTTCGACGCAAGCAGCCATGTCCACGTGGATGCCGACAGCCGAGTTTCTCATTTTGATCTGCAAGTTATAAGTTCCTTTGGGAAAGGCAGATGGGACACTTTAATTGGGCATCAGAGGTTTATGTTTGATATATCATTTCTATCAAGAGCTTTGAGCCCATAGTAGGTGCAAAAATGGCTATTCTAAGCCAGGCCAAAGATGAACCGGCTCCAGTGTCTTCTCTCTCATAACTGTCAATAACTGAGACCAATAACACAATAAGAAAACTAACACAATAAGAAAATTAAAATAGAGTGACCCTTTCCCAGTTACGCTCTCCTACCTTCTGGCAGCCTGCCGTTCAGAAGTTTTTTGTGATGTTATTGCTCTGCACTTAAAAATAGCCTGTGACAATTTCTTCTTTAACATTTTATAACTGCACTTGATCATTTGACTGCATGCAGTGCATGCGGGTTACTGGCAGTCTTAGAGACAGTGAGAGGCTATTTCTGTACTTTAGATTTTATTCTGCACGAGACCGCGCAATGTGTGACACGTGCTACGTTGGCATTAGGCATTTTGGAGGTGAGTGGATACCTGGCAACTTCTGAGTGAGGTAAAAGCTGAAATTCAGATGAAGTACTCAGACTGCAGACGCTTTCAATTAATTTAGTTAGACAAGGAATCTCCCCCAGGCTAAAAGGCCTCAAAGTGGTGGAAGAGATAAATTATCCTTCCAATTCAGACTCATGGCCATCTACCACTTCAGAGCCTGCTTGGATTATTATTAATTTCCCTCCCACACACATCGTCAGTAGCAGCAGAAAACATCTGTAAATAGATTGGGGAAGAGGGGACATTTCCAGAATATAAACTCTGTGTTTTCCCTTGATTGCTTTCAAATTTGAGTCTTGCGACATCCTCAGTTCCCCCCTCCCTGTCCAAGTCTATCAAGTTTTTCTTGATGTTGCTGAGGACTTGTTTAAAAAGACTGCCAGGCATAACACTACCTCATCATTTCCTCCGCTAGATGGATTACTTTTGGGGGGCCGGAGTACAGTGATTTTCACTGACCTTACAGAGAGACAGAGATGAATAGCCTTTAAGGGGAAAAGTTAGTGTTCTGTCATAAGATAACATCAAAGAGCTTGGTAAAGCACAAATTGATTTGAAGTTAGGAGGACAGCCTAGATGTGGAATGACAATCAATAGCTGTAGGAAAGTATTGTTCCATTTTTCAACACACAGAAAAATTCACCTACACTGATACACAAGCTACTTCTAAATGTATTTCTTCTGCAGATGGTTTAAGATCAAAACAGTGGGAAGAAAAAAAAACCAGGAGGGAGATATTTTTCCAGAAGCATCATAAACTTCTTCCCATGTATTTCATGACGACATAAATCTTTGGGAAAAAGAGTGAATTCTCATCCTATTCAGACCCACCAACACTAAGGGAAAAGGCCAGGCTGGAGCTGCGTGGCCTGACAGGTGTGTGCCCACTCCCAGCACTACACAGAACAGCCAGAGAGGGTTCTTTGTAAGAGGAATGCAACAAAAGACCACGAGCTAGAGTGAGAGCTGTGTCTTTGACTTCTGTGCGACTACAAAGACTCCAGCAAGTGCTAGAGCCCAGACAGCAGCTGTGTCTTACAAAACCCACTGATACTGCACTGTAGAGGAGTCCTGCTCCCAGACCAGCAGAAGACAACGAGGCAAAGCATTGCAGTAGTCACCTGCCTTTTACGTTATGGCAGCACCACAAGAATTTTGGTTTGTTATTTTAATCCTCGGAGCTAAATTGCCAAATTGCTGCTGAGGACATAGGAAGGCAAAGCAGTGCCACCCTCCATGGTTTGGTCAGCCCTGTACCACTGCTTTAGACCGTGCCTAGGAGGAGGTCTGACACATAGGCAGTTTCCAGAAACTGACTTATTTGGCTGTAGGCTGAAGTGTAAAGACCAGGAGAAAAGGCGGGGGTGCAGAGCTGAAGTGAAAAAAAGGTTGAAAAAAAAAAAGAAGAGGAATAAGTTGTACTTAGCGGGGGGAAATCACTAAATTACAGAGATGGCTAAATAATTTCTATAAAAGCCATTTTAGAGAAAAACAGACATTTGTCAAGAGAAATGTCCTTTCCTATATATTTTAAGATTATTGTTAAAAACAAAAACAAACAAACAAAAAAAACCCACAACAACAACAACAACCAACCAAACAAAAACAAAACAAAACCAAAAACAAAACCCAAACCACAAAAAAAGCCAACCAAACCAATAGAAAAAACACCCAAAACCAAAAAAATCTACTGGATGATTTCCAGAAGAGAAGAAGGAAAAAAAGAAAAAAAAAAAAGAGAAAGTGGTTGTTTTTGTAAACCGAAGCATTTTCAGTTTATTAGAAAAGAATACATTTCATGGCAGACACTAAAATGCTGGGGTTTTTTTTTATATTATGTGTGAAAAACAGTTAACAGTTGTGACTCGTGCTGTCCTTTAGCTGTCCATGGGACCTACTTTTGCTCCCAGGACCACGTGGGTGGCTGCAGGAAGGCTGCATCCACTGGGTAAGCAGCAAAAGCACGGCCCTGCGTGCTTGTCTGCCCACCTGTGGGTGCTGGTGGCTTTTCACTAAGTCAGTAAGACACAGGATCAAAACGTACTGGTGAGAAAAAGGAGAAGGACCTGCTTCATGGGAGATGTGAAATGTCAGACAAGGGAGGCACGAGGGCAGCCACGGGTCAGGTGAGAGGCCTGTACATGCTCAGGGGCTGTGAGAGATAATGAGGAAGAATAGGAGCTACTAGTAGGGAGCTGCAAAACAAAGGCTGAGATCAAGAAACAATGCTATTGTGTCCCATCTCGCCGAAGAGAAGCTGAAGCTTGGCTTTCTTGTCTTTACAAATTAAGGGAGGCGGCAGAAGGGCAGAACTGTGGCTGGCAACGGGCAACAATATTCATCTGGCACTAGAAAACTGAGAAAAGGAGTAGAGCAGGGACAGATAGCGTGCTGTGTTATTCAGATGTTGGGGGATTTCTTTCAAACAGTGAAGGAAGATGCTGGTGGAGCAGCTTGTCTAGGCTTGATTGCAATCAGTAGGTAACTACTAGTTTAAAATCTCAGCTGGGAAGTCATTTGGGTACAGTAATTCTGCTGGCACCCTCTGTTCTTTGAAAAAGGGCAGAATTAGTAGGAGTCCAAGGAAAATGCCAACTCTCCTTCCCAGACTTCAACAATCTCAGCAACATGGCAGATAAGGTCTCCTGAGAAGGGATTTTAAGCATAGAGGAGAGCAAGAAAATTGGCAGCTACTGAGAAGGACCATGTTAAAGCACAGCAGCAACCTATCCTAGAGTGATAGAAAGATAGGAAGCAGAATAAGAGACCCTTATAATTGTGTCAAGAGCTCTTTAGAGACATGAAAATAAGAAAGAAATTACAGCAAATGTGAAAACCAGACCACAAAGTGAAGGATGAGCATAAAAGAACAGCATAAAATTCAGAAACACTAAAGCACAAAATTAATTACAATTAGTAATGGACATAAGACTGTAAGTAAAAGCGCTAGGGTATCAGCAGAGACAGAAATAGAGAACATGTAGGCTATTATTTAAACGCAAAAGAGGAAACAATGACTGATAGAGAGAAGCATGAAGTAGCCTAATCCATATCTGCTTCAGGCTTCATAACATACTTCAAAAAACTTGAACAAGGGGACAGAAATGCAAGCCAGAGCACAGAAAGAAAAAAGTCTGAAGATAAATGAGATACGGTCAAATTAGCAATGCCTTCTGAAATCCACTCTCAAGCACTAAAGGCATCAGAAATCTCTGACCTGTTCAGACATCATTCCTGAAATTCGCAGTGTGGGAGAGATCCCAGGAGACACAGGAAGATCAAATACAATATCTTTATTTAAAATAAAAGGAGAACATGGGAAAATGTAGACTAATCAGTCTCACTGGAAAAACACTCGAACAGACTATTCCTGGTCAATATATAAAAACTCAAAGGAAAACTAGTTGATATAAAACAGTTCAGCATAATTAATTTATTAAGAAAAAAAGAATTCATTTTTCATTTAAAAATAAAAAAAAAACAAACAAAAAACCCCATCAAATCAGTTATTCATTCCTGCCCTGGGTTTGGTTTGGGTTAATTATCACTAGCAGCTGCTGACCCAAACAGCTGGGAGAGGCAAGAACCAGGATTAAAAAAACCAAGCCAGCCAATGGGATAGTTGATGCCGTGCTAGGTCCTACCCCTATATAAGAGCAGGGCTGGCTTTAGGCAGACACATCTGTTTTCTACTTGCCTTGTTGAGTAGCTTCAGTCTGGCTGGAGCAGGAAAAGGGGCATCGTAGACACAGGTACAACCTCTTGCTTGCTTTGTGTAGAGTTTTAGTAGTACTGGCATTAGTACTGTTGTTTTCTTCTCCCTTTGTGCTGTTTTATTAAACTGTCCTTATTTCAACCCACGGGTTCTCATCTTTTTTCCTTCCTCCTGTTTTTCTTTACCATGCTGGGGGAGGGAAGCACTAGGTGAGTGGCTGTGTGCTGTTTAACTGTCGGCAGAGGTTAAGCTACAGCAATTTCAGAGAAAACTGGCTTTCTTCTCTGACAAGGTAACTAGCTTTGTGGGTAAGGAATTATTTGAAATACATGTTTTAGCAAAGCTCTCAATATTATCCCATGTGGCCATAAGCAAACCAATGAAGTACAGTCTATCTTACTGGTTTTTTAGCTTTCTGGACCCTTGACCATAGCTGGCCATAAATTCTCTTATTGTCTGGCCTTACCATCAAACTTCTAAAAGGAAAGCATCCATAAGAAAAAATGTTTCCTTGGATCAACTGCAGACCATGTGCTGTGGCTTTGTGACTCATCAGCAATTCACAGATGATGGTGTGGGAGTCACTGGCCTACATGAAATTGCCTGTAAGTGCAACTAGATAAAGAAAAAAACCCCAAACAGACAAAGTGTCAGTGATTAACTACCAGTCTGTGGTTTCATCTGGATCCCAAAAGAATCTGTCTCAGTCCTGGATCTGTTCCAATTCTTCATCAGTATCTTGAACAACTGAAGAGAGTGCACATTACAAAATCTGCAGATGACTCTGATTTAGGAGCACATTTGTAGACCAGGACCTGAATTCAAAATAATCTCAATAAATTAGAGAAATGGTCTGAAATCAACAAGTCACAACTCAATAAAGGCTTTAACAATATATGAAGCTAGAAAAGAAGCAAGTAAATGCTGAGACATCAGCATAACTGGGAAATTAGAAGTGTGTATTTCAGTGAACTTCAAGGTGAAGGTGATTCAGTGTCATCTTAGCAACTTTTACTCAATATTGTCTACAAAAGTCATGGGGAAATCTCTTTCCTACTCCACTCCAGAGGACTGGGCTGGTGTCTGATATCCAGGGCTGTGCAGATCAAAATGGAGAAGAAAGTTGCAAGAAAGACAGAGGCTGAGGAAGCATGGCACTAAAGGAGATGGTGAAGGGCACAGCCTGGAAAGCAGGGAAGGTAATTTTTTTGAGAAATAGCTGTTATAAAAAGATTTCCAATGAAAATGAATCTTTTTTTCCCCCGTTTTTGGAGGTTTTGATGTTTAATAACTAAAAAAATACACATCCTGTCATATCTGTTGTAGAGCTTACTGGAGGATTGTACTCACTCTATTATTTTCCCTTCACTCTACTGAGGGGAAAAAAAAAAGTAGGATGATGGAAATTAAAATAGCAGGTGAACAGGAGGGAGGAAAGTCAAAAAGTTAGAAAAAACCCAACTTGTCACATTTCAAAGATGGCAGTTAATAAAAGATAAAATCAAAATAATGTTTTTACCTCTTTCTTAAAAAAAAAAAAGAGAATCCTTCCTAGAATTTTCTATGAAAACCTGACTGGATATTTTTCATTAATTCTGGATGGTTTAGCCCTGCAGCTGTCTCAAGAGCTGAGATTACCCACCTCTGCCACCAAAGACAAGAAGTGTAGATATCACAGGACCCTCTCCATGACACTCTTCTCTTGGCTTCCTCCCACTGCAGCCTGAGCCTTTATCAGCAGTAGCACAGTAGGGATTTTTTCTGTCACTCCGTATTGGTTCGACCACCCCATTAGCGACAATGTAGTCCCTCATCAGAGTTAATGCATCATCTTTGATCATCCTCCTAGTTTACATTTCTCGTGTCTTTTATTCACATCTCACAATCCTCATTATTATACACATTTCCAGACTTTCATCTCCCGAAGGGCAGAGAGGGAATAACAGGGAAGTTGGAATTTAACAAGATTTGGCACTAAGCTTTGATTTATTGAATCAAAGGCTGGGGAAAAGGAGCACAGATAGAGGAAAGGGCAGGAGAGGAGTAGTGCACAACAATAACTTGCAAAGATCTTACGTGCCAGCAAAACCTTGATTGTTAATGACCGACTGCTTTTGGTAATGCTGATGTTGAGGTGGAACCTCTCCAGCCTTCTGGGCCCACAACTTCCCCCAGCCAGTGAAGGCAGGCAGGCAGCAGAGATTAAGTCCAGCCAGTGGCTTGAGAGCTGTCACCCTCCCCATGTGCAGGTACAGACGCCCTGGAGAAGATGCCCCCAGGCTAAGTGAGGCTGGGCTGTTGCCCATAGTACTGCTGTCTATCTCCGTGGGGTTAGACTACAGGTACAGCCTGGTTTGCTCACATCCCGGATCTCTGCTCTGCTGTGTGGGAAAACTACTGACTTCCTGCCCCTCCTGCTCTGTCCTCCCTCTGCATAGCAAAGCAGCTCTGCTGGTCAGAGAGAGCAAAGGTCAGTCCATGGGGAGGGAGCCCCTGCGCACCCCGATGCCTGCTGCCTACAGCAGCAAAGCAGGGCTGCGCAAGACGTGTTCAGATGGGGCAAGAGAGGGTAGCTGGTCTCTGCCGCTTGTTCAGTGCCTAGAAAGGTTGTTGCTGGCCCCAAACAGCTGAAGATGGTGTGTTTGACCCCAGACCACCCTCCAGAGGTGTACCAGAAGAGCAGCGTTGTTTAAGGTTTCATGCAAACTGCCTGCTGCTCTCCTGGTAGGAGCTGCTGCTCCCCACAAAAGCTTATCTCCGGCTTCCCTGACTTCGGTCACCCCTTCCACAAATTAAGGATGTGAAAATTGCGCTGCGCTTGGAAAAGCTGCTTGCTCCAGCTAAGCAAACAACAAAAACAGGGGCTGCCTCACAGTTTTTCAGTTGTCAGGATGGAAGGAGCATCCACTGGGAGCCCACTTCAAGGTAACAGAGGGAAACAACGCTGTTGCTCCCCGTTGCATAACTGTCTGCCACGTAAAAATACTGATGGCTCCATCTGCAAGAGCCCTCCTAGCTGTCGACATCTGGGGCAGACACCAGCTACCTGTAGACGCACACAAATGCTTTTGCAAAAGACAGACACATTTCCCAATTTATAATTTGTTACCCAGGACACCACTGGTAAAGGCAACTAGCCTGCACAAAGAAGGCAGCAGTCAGCATAAATTTATCAGAAGCTGTGAGATTTTCTGTGCAGACGTACTAAGCATGTGCATGGGAAGAGATGGCATTACTGCTGCTTGTGTTGCCCCTGTTTGCTGGATAAACAAAGTGCTCCTGTAGATAAACAAAAGGTTGTGAGTCGAGCACTTTTCCCAGTGCCAGATTTAGAGATAAGCACACAAATGAAAAGCGTTTCTTAGAATAAGCTGGACTGTTTTGGCTTCTGGCACTGGAAATGACAGAGATTTGTGTCAGTAGGGCTCTGAAGTACATTAATCCTTTATAAATGTTTTTTAAATAATACATATGCCCTGAAAGAACTGCCTTATTAAACTGAGATCTAAATTTAAAGACATATTTGGGGAAAGGCATCATTTATTAAACTGTTGCCAACACCTTCCAGTCTCTCAGGAAGCCCACAGCACAAACATCCCCTTCCTGCTCTGCCGAATCGCTCCCCAGCCTTAATGAAGCCCTCACTACCCTGATGAAGCAGAAGGGCAGAGAGCTTCAGGATCCCTGGGCTCTGGGATGGTCTTCCTGCAGCCACCGTCAGGCCAGACCAGTGTCCCCAGTATGGCAAGCCCCTGCTGAGCCTCCCTGCCCAAGGGCTTAGTGAAGAGCTCAGCAGCAAAGGAAACAGTGAGCAGCAACCTCCAAATCCTTGCTTCCCCGAACAGAAAGACCATACATGATGCAGTGTGTATTGAAACATCACTGCGACATTGGCCAAGGCTTTTATAAGCATCAGCTTTGACTTCTGAGGTAGCAGACTCTGTAAAACGTGCTTCTTTTAAGCACCTGGACAATTTCCATGCTTAAAGTGAAGCTCACAGTAAGTGCTTTGCTCTGTCAAGGACTTGTTGACCTACCATCTGTCCCAGGCCCCAAGTAGGCACTGGGCTGGTCTCTTGTAGTTGACTCAAAACTCAAAGTTTGCTCCTGATAGCGCTGTGCTGTCCAGATGAGTTCAGTGATGCCTGACTTCATCTCTCCCAGGGTACGTCTATGTATCTCTGGAGCTGTGTCTGTGCACCTCAGGCCTGATCCACAACAACATTTGCTTTTCAGCTGTGAAGTCTTCCTCTCCCTCACTGTGGTTGCCAGGTCCTTTGGCAGTGGGCAAATGGGGATAAGGATTGCTTGCCTGAACACGCCTTTAATCCACTTGTGCTTTACAGAAGCCCCAGATCAGTAAAGATTAAGATCTAGTACCTTTGGGAATTAATCTAGATGGAGACGTAACATGAATGGATCCTCTAGATACTCCTAAACCATACTGGTGATTCTTGTTTCATTCTGGCTTGACCAGTAGGAACACCACCCTCCTCTTCCTAGGGAAGCAGTCTCTGCGCAGGGAGTGCATTTAGGGATCTCCAACTTCAACCTTACTGTATTAGAGGGAGCACTATCCCCATTTCATTCTCCAGAGGAGATCATAGCAGTTGGCATCCAGCCTCCTGCCACGAGGCCATGGCAGTGTGGGGAGCAGAGTATCCAAGGTGTGAGCTACACAACTGAACCCCTCCCTCCTCCACTTGGATCAACACAGGGTCCACTTGGCCCAGGGCTTGCTGCCAGCACCAGGTGTCCTAGTTTACCTGCTCAGCTACAACAGTTTTGACAGCATTTATTATCAGGTGAATAATCTCACGCCCGACAAAAGCATGACAAAATAGAGACAGAAAAGAGAAATTCCTGACATGGCCTAATTTGCGGTCTAACACCAAACAGGTCTGCAATAAATTGGAAATTTTCTTCACATAGCAGAGATCAATAAATGTAATTATTTGGACTTAAAACTCATGAATTCTGAAGAGTTTCTCAGATTACTTGGAGAATAAGTGCTGTTTTATACGATGCCAAAGCTGATCAGAATAACAACGCTCACAGCGAAGAACCCATCAGCGGGAATGAAACCTTACAGTATCTCACTATGTCTCAGTCTTCTTAAAGGAAGATTACCGGGCCAGAAATCACGTTAAAAGAATTGATGTCTCCTCTCTTGAGCTATTAACAAAACAAGTTGGGCTTGTAAACCTCTCATTGTTTTCCAGTCTCCATCTCTGATCTTAAACCTAACACATTCTTCAAATTTCATTTGTTTTCCTTGGTGACACCAGCTGTTGGGGCTTATGTTTTCTGGAAGATGGATAGCAAAGTTAGACAGGACTGTCTGTCAGAGATGGGGCCCAAATCCAAACAATATTTCCATGGGCATGCATTCTGGGATTTCAGAGAAAAGAGGATTGGCATCCAGTCACCTTTGTTATCGGAAAATTAAAACATGAGGAGCAAGCTAAGTCAGGCACAAAACCTGCCCCATTTTGGTCTGTTTCTGGGATCTTTACTAGTAAACTAGTACGAATCAGGGGTAATTCCACTAAAGCCAAGGTCCTGCTCAGCTGTAAAACCGGCATTAGAGTGGAATTTCTCAGGCCCTAGGGTTGAATCACTTTCACTTCCCATTAATCCTCCCTGTTTTTCCAGCGCTGTGCAATGTGGCTAGACTGAGCTCGTGGCAGTACAGGACAAAGTCTGAAATAAATTCCTCCCCAGCAGCAGCCTCCCAGCCCAGAAGTCTGTGCATTTTAACCGGGGCTACATGTGGGAGCCAAAGTGTCATCTTTAGAGATCAGGCTATTTAGGCTGAACTTGCTTTGGTTGCAATAAATGGAATTTTAACCAATTTAGGCGGTGCATGACCTCATCTAAGCAGAAAAAACAGGTCAAATTCTCCTATGAACCCTGTGTCTGAGCAGCCTCTTCCTTGCTGCCAAACCCACTCTGCGCACCGCTCCTGGGCCCTGGCAACCACAACCTGCCTGAATACAACCTGATAGTCACTGTTAAGGCTGTAGTGTAGATTTACGTATATTCCACGTCTGCATTTGAAGCAGTCAAGCAGAGACAGACCCCAGACCCCAGACCCTGACTTTTAAAGTTCCTGCAAGACACACTTCGTGCCGCCGTATGTAAAAAGAAGGCTATTATTTTCCACTTAACTAAAACGTGGGGGGAAAGTGCATCCCAGCCCTTTTGCTAGAGCCCAAAGAAGCTGTCACGCCACGCGTTTGAAAGTTGGATGTGCAGTGAAAGGGGCTGTTCAGTGTAAGCACAGGCTGTAATTATCCCAGCAAGTCTTCCTGCTAGCAATAGATTATCTTTGGTTTTGTCAACCTGCTTCAGAGCAGTTCCCGAATGAAAATCAGCAGCAAAGCCCACAAACAGGTTTTTTAACCAGTAGAACAGGTAGCTTGATTCACCCACTCCACCTGGCTGCAAGGACAAAGCCGATAGGCAAGAGCAGGACCATGTGAGGTGATGATAAAGGATGAAAATGCCTAGAATTCCCCACACTTCAGGAAACAAGCTGGAAAAATCTTCAAAGCAGGAATAAACTTGAAGGAGAGTAAAGCAAGCGGTGCCGTTCCTTCGCATTTCCAGCCACTATATGACAGGCTACCTTACAAGACTGCTACTAAAGGTGCACCCACATTGGGAGGCGAATCTTGCCACTTTACAGTGCCATGGAGAATTTTTATGGAGGCAGAAAGAAAAATCAAGCAGAACCGAGTCAGGTAAAGGGAAGGGAAGTGACACTCTCAGAACAGGGTGGGGACGGCCCCTCCACAAAGAGTTACCAGGATCAGGGATTTTAGATTAAAAAAAAGAAAACAAACTTAAAAGCAATGTTAAAACAAACTCAGAGAGGACCAGTGTCTAAGTAGATAACACTTCTTCATAAACCACTCTGGCAAAACCATGGTGTGCCTGATGTCTGTGCTGATTGCACTAATTGGTCTCACAAGTCATCAGCTTATCACCTACAACTTCATCTGATAAGTCAAACAGCCTGTAAGGCTTGGTTACAAAAGCCCTCAGGAAGCAGGGAAACAAATAGGATAAGGCTAAATTAGTACAGAGGAAAAGGTTGCTGATTTTTTTTGCTTTTAAAACAGGAGGCCAAAAATGCCACAGGTGACCAAATGAGGAACTTTCAGTCTTCTGCATGGCACCAGTTTTACCACACTGATTTTATTCCCTCCAGACATGGGCAAATGTTTCCTGCAGTGAGAGAAATGGGAAAGATGATACAACACCTGACTGCCCAAAGTGAATCACATTCTATCTTTGGCGGCCCCAGAGAAGATGCAGATCAAGTGCAAGGTCCTGCATCTGGGCTGGGGCAATCCCAAGCAGAAATGCAGCCTAAGTGATGAGTGGATTGAGAGCAGCCCTGCAAAGAAGGACTTGGGGGTGCTGGTTGATGGAGCCCTGAACATGAGCCAGCAATGTGTACTGGCAACCCAAAGAGCTGGGCTGCATCAAAAAATGTGTGGCCAGCAGGCCAAGGGAAGTGATTCTGCCCCTCTACTCTGCTCTTGTGAGACCCCACCGGGAGTACCGCATCCAGCTGTGCAGTCTCCAACACGAGAAGGACATGGATCTGTTGGAGAGGGTCCAGAGGAGAGCCACAAAGATGATTGGAGGGCTGGAGCACCTCTCCTAAGAGGACAGGCTGAGGAAGTTGGGTCTGTTCAGCCTGGAGAAGAGAAGGCTCCAGGAGACCTTATAGCAGCCTTCCACTGTCTGAAGAGGGCCTACAAGAAAACTGGAGAGGAATTTTTATAAGGACATGTGGTGATAGAACAAGGAACAAAGGTTTTAAACTAGAGCAGGGTAGATTTAGATTAGACATTAGGAAGAAGTTCTTTACTATGAGGGTGGTGAGACACTGGAACGAGTTGCCCAGAGAAGTTGTGGACTGGAAATATTTAAGATCAAGCTGGATGAGGCTCTGAGGAACCTGGTCTAGTAAGAGGTGTCCCTGCCCATGGCAGAGGAGGTGGAACCAGATGATCTTTAAGGTCCCTTCCAACTCAAGCCATTCTATGCTCCAGAGCCTGACTTCACTACTGTAACTGAGAGGTGAGTCAGGTTCAAGAGCTGACAAAACCAATTATATCAACATTCTGATAAAATGAAAAATGCCAACTGCTGCCTGTCATTAGGAGTTACGTGTTGTTACATACCCACGAGGATGTCCAGCTGTGTGAAAGTTATCAGCTCTCTAAGAACCTTAGAGATAATCGGAGGGAAGGACATTCCCCTTCTTCAGCCACATGGATCTTTGCTTCTGGGTTGGGTTTTTCTTTTTTTTTTTTTCCTTTTTTCATCCCCAAACAAGTAAATTGAGTTTTTCAGCAAATAATGACAGAGGCTCGTTGGGGGATAGATGTCAGAAGCGTCTCTGTATGTGTGTGTCACGCTCTCATTTCTATTATTCTTCTTCTACATCTTCTATTTCAACCTGTCCGCATTACAGACAGGTACTGCTTTCTGTTCTGTGAAGATCATTACATTTGTAATTGGAAACCTCAAGAAATTTTTCTTCCTTCATGCCCTTTCAGGAACAGCTGACAATAGAAACTTTGGTGTCAAATTGTCATTCAGATTATGGGAAAGGAGATACAGCTATGGAAACGACCTAGAATTTTTTCCCCTTCTCTCTCTTCCTTCAAGTACAGTTAAAAGCTGAAAAAAAGAGTTGCATTAAAAGGCCTGAGTAACTGGGACCGGGGTGAGCAGAGTGATGGTGGGTAGAGACAGATGCTTTCATCAAGCGCAATGCAATTTTAAATCCAGATGACTTTCATATGCAGTTGATTGTCTCTTTCAGTCCTTTACAGACCAATTCTGCTCCAGATTTCAGCTCAGAAAGAGAAATGTCCTTCCATAGGGGAGTCTCTCTTTCCTGCCATGCTGAAAACACAGTGACCATATCTGCTTGGTCACGCCACCCCTCTCTGTATTGTGCCACGCAGTATAAACTGAGATTTTTTTCCATCTGGGAGCAATAACTGCCATTAAGCCCCGTGTTTGTGCAAAGCTTGGCCAAAGTGTCCTTGGCCACAGACAAGGTCTCCTGGATGCTTTTGCTCTGCCAACAGCTGTCATAAGCTGTATTTCATCATCCTAAGAAATTGAAGTAATCGTGAATTATATTTGATATTCCTTCTTTTACTGTTTTCACCACCTTGTTCTAAAAGTCTCTATGGCTGCTATCAGAAAAACAGAGAAAACAAAGGTATAGGAAAGGTTTCCATTTCTTTGAAAAAAAATAAAATTGGAGCTTAAACACCTTGTTGTATGCAAACATTATCCAAAACTGAGGCAAAAGAGCTTTCTGTCTAGGTGTGGTGAAAGAGCAGTGAAAGTACTTAAAGGTCTTTTCTGTCTGTGTAGCTGAAACATAAGGACTGCACTGAGGAAATGAGGAAAGCATTATGTAGTAATGGAGAATTTTCTAATGGGGGGAAAAAATAAAGATATTTTTATCAAGAAACAAGAGAGAGGAAGTGAAAAAAACTCCCTGCATTACTAGACAGCCTAGAAATATTCTGCAGTACATTTTGTATCAATAATTTTTCGTTAGGAGTTCTCTCTGCTTGAAAGATAAGAAGCCCTGAGCTGGACATCATGTCCACTGTGTCTTTAAACCAGTTGGAAGGCCAGGCTGTAACCCATCATGATGTACTCATTTATCACGTGTTTATAGCAGCCTGCCCTGTGTGCTGAGCACTTTCCAAACACTGAAGAAGGATGAAGCCAGGTCTCAAGATCTCGTACTTCAAGAGATGATAGAAGTTAAGAGAAGAACAATTTGTAATTTAGGTTTAAAGTTTCTTTTACACTCAGGCCAATTTTCATCACTTTGGCAATGTAAAGAGGACTTCTCGTAGAAGAAAATGCAATTTATTATTATTTTATGGTTCCTTTGTGTTTTCATATTGCAAAAAGAACCCTTCTATAACTAAAAATCAACCTCCAATGGACAGATCTGTTCAGTTCAGAGTAAATAATCCAGTAGAAATGTGTCTCTGAAAGGATGTTAAAAGCGGAAGGGGAAATGCTGCCATACATCCAGCGTTTCCACACAGCTTTGGATTTTCCTGCCTTCAGGTGTGCCTTGGGCAGATTTTCTAGCCATTTAGCTGGGATTTCTGCTTTGCTGGCAAAGCTGAGACACAGAATCACAGAACCACAGAATGTCTTTGGTTGGAAGAGACCTTCAAGATCATCGAGTCCAACCTTCAACCGAGCACTGCAAGCTCACCACTAAACCATGTCCCCAAGCACCGGGTCTGCACACCATTTAAATCCCTCCAGGGATGGTGACTCCACCACTGCCCTGGGCAGACTATTCCAATGTTTAATAACCCTTTCAGTGAAAAAAATGTTGCCTAATGTCCAGTGTAACCCTCCCCTGGTGCAGCCTGCATCCATCGCCTCTGGTCCTGTCACACGCCGTCTCTGCTTGGCATCTGTGCGATGTGTTACTCTCTCTGCAATCAGCACACTGAGAGTTCAAGCTGGGCAGGGGAATGAGATGCATTGTGCATGGAACCCGCCGTGAGCTCCCACGTGGATGATAAATGCACTCTGAGGACAAATGCACCCTAACGTGAGCAGACAGGATGATGTCTGCATATACACCTTGGGAGAGCAGCAGTTGGCTCTGGGCAACATCCAGAGCTAGTAGACGTGCACAGCCTCACCTACAGCTGACGGCAAGTCCAAAGGGAGCCTGTTCATTTCCCCAGGGAAAATGTTGGGAAAATGGTTCCCTCTTCAATTACCTGTGCAGGTCTTGTAATCAGGAGTCGTTCTTTTCTGAGACTGACGACTCTGGTCATCACAGATCACCCCCTTTTGTAATGCCAGTCTCTCCAAAATGTTTCCCACGTGCTTTGCTCCATCCATTCCAGGACTAGACACACCATTGTTGTGGTGTGAGGTTGATCCCTGATTCCTGAGACCTCTGTGCTGTGGGCCAGATTCCCAACCCCCAGTTTGTTAATCTGTGTAACCAAGCCCTGTCTCAGAGCGTTTTTCCAGCATATGCTGCTGTAGTAGATGCAGTCGTCAGCATAGGATCCTTGACAAGATTTTTACTGGATTTTTCTCTAATGTAGTGATTCATCTTTTTTTCAGAATTCATCTATTATTAATTATTATTATTTTTATAATTTGTTAAGCACTTGGAACATATTTCTCCACACAGAAGACTAAATTACGGTTCTGATCTCTGAGAGGCTGTATTTTAAGTAGATAGATTTTTCTCACAAACTGCTATGAGCTCATCATAATTTCTGCAATATTTACAGTATGTCCTAAAGGTCTACCACCCAGATCTTCAACTTTCCTTTTTTAGTTTTACAGACATTCTTTGCACTTCTGTTTTCAACAAGATGAAACAGACTTAGAAAGCTAACAGGTCTTTAAAAAAAAAAGCAAAAACAAACAATCTTTAGTATTTTCTTATTAATCATTCGATTTCCCAGCCAACCCTGTAAGTTTTCAATAACTACAGAAGACTCTTGAGAAAACCCAGTGAAAGCCAATAGAGGTAAAATTACACTCTTCAAGCACAACAAAAGGAAATACCTCATGTTTCATACATGTGATCGGGTTTCCTATGCTGCGGTTTGTGCTACATGAGGGTATACAAAAGAAATGCTCTTTGATCTCTTGCAGACTACATGCACATTTTGTGCATCCATTCAGTAGCCTCAAATTTCGGGATCTGAATTCAGTGAGGATCCTGCCCACCTTCTCCATCTGACTGTGGCATCTCAGGGCACACATAGTCCCTGTGCACCACAGAGAGAAATAATCCAAATTTGAGGCAAGGAATGTGCTCACTAAAAAGGTTTTTACTTATTGCTTTCACAGTTCTTGCACCCAGTGCTAGAGTTTCTGGTTCAGAGACTTTTTTAAGACATAATGAATAGGAGAAATCATTTCCATGGCTGTGAACTGGGGCAGTGAGTGTTGAGACCTACTAAGCTAAAATGGCCAGAGCAGAAAAAGCAGCTTGCAGCAAGGAGTAATGATGGATGTGAAAGCTCGGGTCAAAGAACAGTATTGCAGCTGCTCCGGGTATCACCTTTGAGAAGCAGGATCTCTTTCCAGTGTCTGGAGGCAGGAAAAGAGTTCAGAGAGTGCTTGTTTCTGCTGGCCAAACAGACCAGCACAGCACCTTTCACTCCCAGCCAAGAGCGATCCTATAAATGAGACAGGAGATAGACCTGTGGTTATTTATTGGTTTAAAATGAACTGGGCATATTGATTATTTTTTTCCCCTTTTCTTTCTGAAAACACGGTTAAGTTGGTATAACAAACAGCTACACTAATGGACTGTGTCAGTAACTGATGTTCATCCCGAGCTGAAACGAACCGCACGCTTCTCTGCTTGTTTCACCCTGGTGTTTCTTCCAGACACACCATGCAGGGGTCTTACCTCAAAGTGGACATCACCATTTGCTTCCCTTCAGAGAGTTGTGGTCTGTCCAATGAGCAGTTCCTTTATCTGGCACTGGCACCTTGTACAGCGCAGGGCAGCCATCGCCAGCCAGAGGCTCAGGAGAACCCTTCAGATAACATGCGGAAGCTTTCTGCTGAGGAAGCACAGGGAGGTGACAGCCCTCTCCCACTCCCGTACAGAAAACTTGTCAGGAGTGGAAGACATCTCTCACAAAGGTAAATCAGAAAGAGAGTGATTGAAGATGTCCAGCCAGAGCCCCAGCCACTGCCCGTTCAGGACCCATCCCAGAAACCAGCCCCCATTTCCTGAATCCAGAGATGAGACTGGATCAAGTGAGAACATCCTGGCAAAGCTCCTGCAGGCAAGGAGAGACACTCTTCTCCCTGCTATTGGATCCTTCTTAGACTGTATCCCCAAAGAATCATGGTGCTGTGACTTTAAGCCTTCCTTCAAGCCCGCTTACAGCCAGTGGGTCCAAGTGATGCTCAGACAACAGCACTGGCTGGGCTGGTGTTGCATGGAGCCACACATCTCAACTGCCCAAAGGCTTTCTGCTAGTCCAAGATGTGGGTTCGGTGGAAACAGCCACATCCATGAACTCAACCACAAACTGGTGGGGCTGCTTGCATGCCTAAAATTCAGCACGCAATTTCAAGTGCCATTGATTCAAGGGACTGTAAGATGTGGGGAGTGCCTCAGCTGAAAGCACCCCCACCTCGACACCATTTTGCGGGGTGGAAGCACCTTGTGCAGAGAAATGAGAGCCAGGCTGTGCTGGTGGGGCTAAGGGTGTCAGTCACCTTTCTGAAAGGATTACGCAGAAAGACCTTGTATATAAATAACAGAAACACACAATCCGGGACTTTCTGTCTCTGTCAGACAACCCTTGATAAGCAGTTGTGAAAAATACAGCAGGCACACAGTAATAAAAAACAGGCTCACATTTGTCACCTCATTGAAGCCAAAGTATAAAATATGATACATCTTTCTTCGGCAGACAATGTCTTCCGTATCACCGGCAGCTCAGGTTTGAACACATTGAGGCGCCTGAAGGAATGTATGAATTACACACACACATATGCACAGGGGTACTTCCACAAGCTCTGAAAATGGTGAAATCACCACCTGCCTGTAGGGGAAACTGCTACACGGATGATTAAACAGCCTGTACCACCCCGCTTCTGCCTGTTTCTTTCTGCTGCCTTCAGTGAGAACCACGAACCTGCACTCAAAGGCAGAAGTTGGTCTATAAGTCTCCACTTCACCTGTCTAATAAAGAAAAAAGCCTATATTTTCAAGCAAGCTGATTGTCACGTAACGGTGCCTTCTCATCAAATGAATAGCTCAGATACTAGCAGAGCTACTGGTGTGAATAAAACTAGACTTGCACCCAGTGAGTTAGAAGAGACATTGAGTATTTCTGCATGGACAAGGCACTGTCAAGGAAAATGCACCTGTTGGTAGTTACGCCTTTCCACGTATTTTTCTATCAATTCTGTCAGGAGTAGGGCAGATCTTCCAGAACCACAGTGGTGCTGCAAAGCTGTGAGGGCACAGATCACTGTAGACACACATGCAAGACCCTACAAATGCAAATATTTGCCAAGGAAGGCACAGTTTTGGTACCAGATTTACAACTGAAGAAGTGATGCTCAGAACCTAGAAAGCATAGCTACTTTCCCCAGCTCACTGAAAGAACGTATCTCCTGGATGTACTAGGCTTTGTCAGCACTGGAAGAATGTGTGGAAATGGCTGTGATCGTGCTTACTGAATTGAGTTGCATGGTTAGTTGGTCTTTACACCAGGGCAGTGTGTCTCATTCAGGGGACCGATCATCTCTGAGTTATACTTGAGAACCTCCTCTGTGTCTCTATGGCTGGTTTCATACAGGTGATGCTTGCTGCTGTTATCTCAGTCTGATGCTAGTTCCCCTCAAAGAAATACAATGGAGAGGTGAAAGTGGTTTGCAGGAGACCGGGTTGCCCTGCCCAACTTGTCAGTGTGTAACAGTGTTCCAAAATGTTGAGCTGCACTCTTTGAATCCAACCGAAACAACTGTTAGAGTATGCAACCGGGAGTTTTCCTCTTTTATCCAAAGTCCCCAGTGCTGCCGTACCCCATGATGGGACCTGTGAGTCCTGTACCTGAGCCAGGCATCCTCCGAAGGGCTTGCTGGGGAAGGAAGGAAAAACAGTGCTCCGGGGAATAGGAGCATCAGCACCGGTCAGAGCTAGGAAGGCAGGTAGTGCCAAGCAGGTATTCCTAGAAATTATTCTGAAAGTCCAGCTTTCAATTTGAACAAATATTTGTGTGGGTACCCAATGACAGCTGCCTTTCTCAAGTGCTCCCTGGTAATGCCTTCATTCATATTCCTCTGTACTGTTCTGTGCTTGTGGTTAAAACCCTCCATAGACTCCTCTGCACGTACCGCTGCAACGGGGTTACTTCATGCTCTGACAAATAGATGGGATTGTACTGTGTATATTTACATTTTTGAAAAAGATACCACTAATGTATTTCAGTAATGATAATAAAAAAAATTAGGAAAAAAAAAAAATAAGCCTTTCTAGCCATTACAGTAATGGCTTTGAGCTAATTGCTTGCATTTGCACACAAATACGGTTCTCTGGCTCATTTCCATTTTTATGGAAATCAGTTTGCTTGCTAGACTTTTAACTCTCAGCTCTTGAGGACCAGCTGTTGCCTGACTTCCTCACCCAGGTAGGAACTTACTCCTCTGATTGCAGTAGGACCACTTAGTGGAGGAAGATGCTGCAAAGCACAGCTAAAATTGCCAGAACCCAGCTCACAGTCTATAGGCTGTGCTGGGAGATGCTTTTAGTGCCTGAGGCGGTACGTCCAGAGGGATGCAGGCAGCCAAAACCTTCTCCCCTAGGAATTAGCGTTCCTGCAGCTCTGCTTATTGTCCAATGGCATTAGAAAATAAATAGGGGAGCTCGAAGCGACTCTCTCATGTCATGGGCTGAATGCAGAGCTGGTACAGAAAGACTTCACAGCGTGGCAGTCTCTGTCCCCTCAGCCTCCTGACTGATGGCTGGCACAAGGTGCCTGGTGGCTAGCTAACTTTCAGGTCATTCCTCTACAGAAGGGTCTATGCTATCCATGGCACAAGTCAAAAAGGGGGACCGAGGTTGCTTAAAATTCCTTTGAACTTCTTGTTTGACAAGGTAGTGGAGCCACAGGGGAATATAAAGGAGTATGAAGTTGAAAACTTGCTCTGGCCAACCTACAGGTAAGACAGCCCGTTCCAAAATGGATAAGCTGAGGCTGCCGTCTGACAGGATGCACAGCGGCTGGCGGTTCTACTCCAGTAACTACAGGATGACTCGTTTTCTCTTGAGCACTAAGGCAAGAAAAATGTGGCTGAGGCATTCATCTGGAGTCACCTTCAAGCATTTACTGATGAACACAGTGATTGACTCTAGGGAAGGATTGTTGCACTTCTCACAGAGGAGCACAAAGCCTCTCAGAAACCTTCTGCTGCCTAAATGCTGCAAAGCTGCCTCTGCTTGGAGCGCACCCAAACTAGCTTGGAAAAAACAGACCCATGAGCAACAGACCCTGAAACCATGGGAGGAGTACTCCAGCTCTGAAATAGGTGTTGTACACTGATCTGTAGAGGAGAGAAAGATATTTCACTGCCTCCCCGGTGTTCACTTGCTCTTTTTCCACATGCGATCTGGCCACATAGAATCAGAAGGTAGGAAGGGAGAGCTGCCTGAAAGAGAAGTCCATGCTGTGCCGGTGTCTTGTCTTCTCCAGGGTAATAGAATCACTACCACTTGCTGGGCACCTCTGTTGCATCTCTGCTTGGCCATTGTGAAGTCCTAGTAACTAGCATGGGAAGGGGAGCTCTTCTTGAAATACTTGTTTGAAATACAAGTTTGGGCTTGAGTTCCCTGAGCTAAATGACTATACTCGGGTGCAACTCAAGCATGGCTTTGGTCACATTGGACAAATTTCCCTAGGTGCCTCCAACAGAGGAGCAGGATCTGTTCTGGGCATCTTCTCTTTCTACTCGGCAGCTCAACTGAGGTATCACCAATATATTCCCTACATCCCACTCTGCGCGGATCTGTGCACTCAACATTCTCCCCAATTCTTAGCATGTTATTTACCAATTCTTTTCTACTTTTCATTCATTCAAGACTTATAAAAAGCCTTCCAGTCTTTCTTCAGGCAAAGCATCTACAGGTGTCGCCAGGAATTTTGTCTGAAGGCCGCCATGTCCGCTTTGATGCTGGACATAAATTATGTGACAGTGCCCTTGAAAACTGA
Organism: Baryphthengus martii; assembly: GCA_013396935.1. NCBI lineage: Eukaryota > Metazoa > Chordata > Aves > Coraciiformes > Momotidae > Baryphthengus > Baryphthengus martii. The sequence goes on along the minus strand of VWZK01011718.1, from coordinate 799,720 downwards.
ATGAAGTTACTTTATTACTATATCCTACAGCATAGATGTGGCCTCTTTTTCTCACTTGTGAACCAGCTGAAGGAAAAATTAAATTAGTATCTTATAGATCTACATTCCCAACACAGGGTTTGCTGCTCTATGTCCCTAAATCTATCTGTCAACTTCTATCACACATCAGGGCCCTTGCTGGAACAACGGCTCCACCATTCTTAAATTAGTTTTTCTTGTTGGTGTTTAAATGAAAAGAGACATCTAATTTGTGAGTGAAAACATTTGTCATTTCTTAGGGGGATCCAGACACACAAAATACAATTAACATCTCTGAAAAATGTTGCACAGGGGTTCAGCAGCAGCTGACAGGGAAAATGAAATGAAAACAAATAAAATCAGTTGTTCTAATACCATAACTCGAGTGGCAAGTGTAATCTTCTCCTTTTATCTGAGGTCGGAATTGCTTTCCTGCAACAGCTTTCATTATGAAAATGCGGCACTTCTCAGCACCAGAATATTAAGACAACACATGCCCACAGGGGCCCAGATCATTTTAACGAGGAACAAACAATCCAGAATGCAGCTTTTATGTTGTTTTTTTTTTCTGAGCTAACACCTGCTTTGCAGCAAACGAACAATGGTAATGATAAGCACGACAACTCACATATCTCTGAGCTGAGATGTGTGTCGTCTTTTTTCTTCCTACCAGATAAAGAAGGGCCCAGTGGCAGCTTTAGGACTGCCAAACCCTTGGTCATAGGCTGGGGCCAAGGTTTGTGTTTCATCGAGCTGTCGATCCTGTGGGGGAGTCCTGAACTCTTCAGGAGATTGAAAAGCAGCCAGGATACTGAATGTCTCCCAGTCTCTCAAGTAATTTATTGAGATGGATCTTTACTCCGGTTTTACTACTGTGGCTCAGGACTCATAAGACAGTTGCTTATAGTCACAGAGTGAATTAATGACCCAGGCAAAGAAGAAACCAGAAGGTCTGATCCCTGCTTTGTGGCAGCTCCTCTAAGGGTCCCCAGCTGCATATTTTCCTTTGCTTAAGTTGGGAGTAGGAAGAGATGGGCAAAGGAAGAAGTTGCATACTCCACTGTACTTTTCTACAAGTAGTTATTTCAAGCATCTTTCTTAGTGAAAGTATCTATCTATCTGAGTGAATGACATCGGCACCCAGGGGAAAAAAAAATAAATTAAATATTCCTTGTGAATGTCCTAATTCTTAAATCCAGCTTTATTTATTCTCTGAATAAGCTTGTATCAGCCACGGCTGTGAAACTTATCTGCTAGAGCTCCTCAAAGTGGAGTCTCCCATCCAGACCAGATTTGGTATCTTTGGGCTGAACCCTGCCAAAGTTTACACCGTGGCACATTTCCCACCTTCCTAGAAAGCCCCTGTGTTTTCTGTCACTGCCTCTGCCTCTCGGAGAGCACCTGCCGTGTGCTGTCCCCGTTCTGGCTGGTGCAGGCAGCCTGCCGCCTGGCTGGCACAGCCGCCCTGGAGCCAGTGCAGTGGCTCCCACAGAGGGATGCAGCACCCTTGAAGGAGAGATAAGTGACCCAAGGGCTGATCCAGGCTATGAGTTGAGCCATGCTGCCCTGTGCAATAATTTAAGAACGGTGAAATGTAACCTAGTGATTGAAATCCAAGTGATCCGACAGCTAGTGAGAACGTTATTAATAACAGATATCTTAAATGCAAACAGAGATTTCCCAGGGAGAGGCATCCTGGTGTTTACTGGAAAACCAAAAACTATTAGCTCTGTGAATCATATGATCTGCCTTCAGTTGTTTGCCATCATTTTTCAAAAACTGTTCTGCATGTCTTGTCCTCAGCTTGTTTCTATCTGTTTTTTTTTCACTACAGATTGGATGATGGAAGAGCGATTATGCTTATTAAATTTTCTCACACTCAGCTGCAAGGGACTGCACGTACAACGGAGGGCAGGGTCAGGATTCAGAATGACCTTAACAGGCTGTAGAAATGTCTGGGGAAGGAAAAGGTTAGAGAAGGGGTATGCACGGGGTCGTACACTCCTGAATAACCAGCAGCACAAAAAAAAAGGATGGAAAAGTATGGGTCAGATAGGAGTTTTAGAGAAAATCAGCAGACTCATTCTACGGCACCTTAATCTGCGGCAAGAGGCATACAGGCTGCTCATTAGAAAATCCTAGTAAAAAGTAAGGAAAGCAGCTTGGTCGCATAGATTGCCAGAGATTCTCCCATCTGCGAAGTCTCCCATCACTCAAAAGCTTCAAGGAGAGATTTGGACAAATCTCAGTCAGGAATGATTTGTGTACCAGTGAGCCTGCATGAGACAAGGCAGTGGAATACAGGATCTTCTACACCTCTTCCAGCTCTATATTTCTATGGAACTATGAACTAGACCTGTTGCGGGACAGCTCTGTTACTGCACGGGGGATTTCAGCCAGGGCACGGGAGAAGGAGGACTACACAATTCATCCAAGGCCTGGAGATGGCCAGAGGCTTGAGATTTGGCACAGCCAGGGGACCATTTAACCTGGCAACCATGACATAGTAATTACTGGAGAGTAAGTCCGGTGAAATTGCCAGCAGCATCTGCAGAAAAATCTAAGACTAGCTTGACCTAAGGATTACTTTTTGCCTAGTTGAGGACCAAATCACAGTCTGTGGTATGGCCAGTACGAGGGCTGTCATCACTTAGGTAGTGACCTGCACAGGATTTGCAATGCTGTAAAGCCCAGACACTTGGAAAGGGTTCATTTTCAGAGGAAACTCATCTGACTGAGCAGCCAGTCTGTGATCTGTCTGTTCCTCTGTGTGTTGGGTTCCTAGAGCTTACAGGTCTCTCGCAAACCTCCTACTTTCAGCTCAACTTATAAAGGGGTTCATGCTTTTAACCTCTGGAAGTTCCCCAGTTCTGTCCCTGGTGTTAGCCAGCACAGCAGTCGCCCCAGTCCCATTGCTGCTGCATTATTTTTGCTCTGCGGATGAAAAGAGGATTAAAGTCTTCAGAGCTGCCAATCCAGATCCTTTTGGTAGCAGCCCGCTCATTTACGCAAACAAAACCTGCAAAGCTGGAAGGAGACTGATGCCTAAGATTCAGAGCATACTATGGAGCAGTGATGCTGCGTTTTGCCAGCTAGCAAATCTCTGTGCATCTTACCGGGAAACCAAGTGGACACCTTAAAGAAGAGGGAGGAGGGCACAATGCACCCACACACGGAAAGGAAAAGGACAGGAAGACCCTCAGGGCTTAGAACTGACAAGATAATGAGGGAATGTAAATAGCTTTGACTGAGAGTGGGCTTTGAAAACTGTAACATTTCTGTGCCTTCTGGTTACCTCTGGTTCAGTTTGGGACTCCACCGCTGTTGGTGGGATGGCATTAAAAGTGTCAGAGGACAGAAAGCACTGACTGTTTTTCTGTTGGCAGGACTCTGTTTTTCCTCCCTCGTTTTCCTTGGAATGAAATCGTGACAATTCCATTCTCCCCAGCCCACTCCATTTCTCCTTTCTCAGAAGCAGATTTCTGGTTATATAAAATAAGTAACGGAACCCAATTCAGATGCACGAACTAAAGATGTCAGCTCTGCCTCTCCCCTTCTCTTGTCCTTATGAAGGTGAGAAGCTTATGACTCCTTTTGCAAAAAGATAGAAATATTTCTTTGCAAGACAATGGATTTATTTTTACTTAATCTTCCAAGAATTACTGCACAAAAACGAAGATCTGTTTCAAGATTACACGCTGAACATCTACACGTAAAACAGAATTTCCAGGACAACTGGGGTTTCACAGAAGGGTCTTGAAAGAGAATTTTTTGTTAAAAGACCTACTTTTGAATGAGCTTTGTTCGGTCTGCCAAAAAATTACTAGCTCTGTCTTACCCATCATAAGATACGATACATCAGAAAGCCTGACACAGCTTAGATGAAGGGTGACGTGTTGTAAAGGCGACTGACCTCACGGCAACATCCGTCTGCATTCCCACTCTGCTCACGTTCCCGGTTTGTCTCCCTTGTTTAGCCGGGGCTGGAGCCCGCCCAGAGCACCAGATTGCACACACAGGCAGCCACTAGAAGAAAAATATGATTGAAAGCAAATGATTACAAGTGGCTAGTATGCTTTAACTTCTGTGTGGGCAAACTCAGCTCTGACAGAAAATGGTGAGAGTAACAGCCCTGACTTCTGAAAGCCTTTCTGTAGCGAGACCAGGGAGCATCATGTGAAAGCAGAAGTTGTTATATATTCACAGGTTGTCCCAGTGCCGTTCTGCAGGGAGATGGGCCTTCAGCTTCCATTCAGACTTTTCGTGGTCCTCTGAGGGTACAGCAAGGGAGCCAATTAGCACTAACGATGGCAGAGGTGATTTAGTGATATGGACACTTGTGTATAAGAAAATGATGGATGCTGTCAGATCAGTGGAATAAAAAATCATTCCTGGAGCAGCCCAGGCACGCCAGTTAGCTAGAGGCATCAGGTGTCCAGAGACATGAACTGCAGATCCTGACCTAAATTTAGCCTGATGAGCTTTTTGCTCATTACTCTGCTGTACTGCTCTTAACCAGCAAGGCACTGAGGTATACACAGAACTCAAAGCACATTCACACCCGTACTTAAAATTATAGATATTCTTATCTGAATTGCTAGATGAAAGACTAGGAGCGTTACACGGTTATCTCAAGCACCCAAAACTCTTCTGTTCACACATCCCACAAAGCCAAGATGCTGACAGAAGGAGCATGGGAACCACACGCAATCCTTTGGGATCTGTAAATGACATGATGCTAACTGCATAGCCACATATAGAATTGTTTTGTACATCTCTGCACAGATAAATGTATATACACATATTAAATACATCAGTATTTCCCAAATACACACCTACAGAAATTGCCCTCAGTGTCTCTTCAGCCTTTTCTAGGTCACTTTGAATCACTGAACTCTCACTGATACAGCAGGATTCAGGACAGAGGGAGAGGGAGGAATCAAGACTTGTAAGTTCTATTTTTTGCAGTTCCTCGAAGAATTTGTCTCATCTTTCTCTCTTCTCTGTCTGTCCTTTCACTTTTAGATCCTTCATCCCGGTATGAATTTTCAGTAGACGCTCCAAGAGCTCGTGCTTTCTCTCCTGGTGAAGCTGCTCACAGATTTTTCCGTGCAGACTGTCACTGTCTCTTCCATCTGTCTTTCAAAAAAGAAACTTCAGTTCTTTCACAGTCCCACACTGGCACTCATGGGTACACAGCTACTTGCAGCATGACTCTGCAAAATTACCTCTGTGTCTCATTAAAGCAGCCTAGAAACTCCCACAAACAGCACCAGAGTCGGCATCTGTAGATTCTAAAACTGCTTGAGACTCTGGAAGATGCCAGACTCATGAAGAATTTATGAACTAGAGTAAACATGATCCATGCCTAAGGGTCTGTGCCAGGACAACAAGCAATCTTCTTTCTGGCCCACAACTGCAAGACCAGGCTCCTTTAATTCCCACTTGCTTCAGCACTGTCCAATAGGACCAGGCCACTAATTAGTACCTTTTCAAGGAGTGATTCTGTCTAATTAGATGCCTTATAAGACAGGCATCTATAGGGCATTTTATTAGGTGCTTTATAAGGAGAAGTAGAGTAATTCGTTATGGGAGTACATTTTGTCCCACCCCAAGAAGAACACAGCTTATCAAAACTGAGCATGCAAAGAGAAATGCAAGAAACAGAAAGAAGAACAGAAATCACTGCTGAGCACTGTCGAGCTCTCCCTAATCTGCTGTGCAGAGCTCATTTTTTTAAAGACTGGAAATGAGCAGAGGAAGGTCTCTGAGCTTTGGGCTAGAGGATCTGAATACATGAAGGAGAGTGTCTTTTTATTCATTTAATTTCTCTGGTTTCTTTGAAGTCGTCGTGTAAGATTTGGATACATTGAGATGTAAATGGTTTGCTCACTCTTTTCCACAAAAAAAAATAAAAAAATCCATTCAGTAGACAAAAAATTGTATTTTATCCTACCTGCCTGTTTAAAAACACACTGTATTATAGGGCATCTGTAGTTAATAGAGCTGTCACATCTAAGCCATATCAGACAAATTTAATTCAGATACCACAATATAAATGCAACTACTTTGTTTTCAACGTGACCATCAAAGAAGCTGGGAATTGGAGGTGTGCCTTTTTTTTCTTTAGAGGGTATGAGAAAGTCTTAGAAGGGTTTTAGATACTAAAGCTTTTTAGATTAGAATTATTTCATGTAATTTGCTTTAGTCATTTAGAGTTACCATCAATTGCCTCTTTTCTTTACTAGCGAAATCCAGGACTGCTGTACAATAGAAGAGTTAACATCTACACAAATAATTGCAAAATTACGGTACTACAAGAGTCAAGAGAATGACAATGGGGGGAGATGGAAAGTGTTCAACTTGTCTGGTTACATTCATTTAAGCCCATTCACTACTGGGCACTGCAGAGGAGAAAGAGTGTTTTTTTTTCCAAACATTCGGCACCACTGTCTTCAAAGGAGCCTCAGCAGCAGAAGCTGCATCATGTTTACCAAGCACATTAAATTTCCTTCAGCAAGATCAGGAACACCAAAACCAACATTGTAGCTGCTTCATGCTTGGAAAATGTAACGAGAAGAAAAGGAGGGAAAAAAAAAAAAAAAAAGAAAAGCAGCCTGTTTTTCATATTTGTTTATTTGTGTTGGTATTGGCAAACACTATCATCGCTCCTGCCTGTCTCAAAATACTCTGAAATTGATACCCAGAAAGGTAAGCTGCTGCATTCCAAACTCTTCTATAGAGTTAGCTTTTAACAAATGCCAGCTCTGACAAAGCAGGGTAACACAGAGCTCAGAGCGTGCTCCGTGCCTGGCCCAGGCTGTCACAGCAACCCCCTGCCCAATCTCCTACTGTGCAAGGCCTTCCTCTCCCCCTCCTTCAGCCTGAAGATGTAAGGGATGGAAGAGCTTTATGCCAGAGCTGGAATCCAGCACACTTCCCATGCTAGGCCACTGGTTTGTCCAGTAGCAGTAAGATGGAGCAGCTGAGAAGATGCAGCAGCATTAACACCGAGGTTAATTTCTCACCACCCTCCAGTTTCTCAAAGGATCATAAAATCATTAGCACTTGCTATACACTAATAACAACCTAGATTTATCTCAGCATATGACCTGAATATCCACAGTTTCCCCACAATCCGGTAGCTCACCTCTCCCCTGCCTCCCAGTCAGATGGAAACCATGGGTAAGGGGACAGATTAGCCCAGGGGACCGTATAATGCTCCTAACGAAAGAATAGAGGGGTCACCTCCCCAAACAGCCATTTTAGAAAGCATCTTTCCTTCAAACCACATCCAACTTCCTTTCTTCCACTGGCAAAAAAAAAAAAAAAAGGAAAAAGAAAACTTTGGCTAGAACTAAGATTAGATAAAAAGTAATCTTATCAGAGTTTGGGGTTTTTTTCCACTTGGAGAAAAATGTTGCTTCCTAAGACTGCATTGCAGTTCAAGAAGGGCAGCAATAGTGTTCTGCAAGAGGCTGGTCAGCGGGAGCACAGAAATGCCAGCAGGAGCTTGCGAAAAGAAGGAGCAGTGTGAGTCAAGGAAGGGGTGGGGGCAAATATAGCTGAAGAAGTGGCCCAGGGCCAGCAGAGGCAGTGAGACACTGGGATGGGACATAAAGCTGAGTGAGACACGGCTGTAGGGACAGCTTGGGCTCAGATGCAGTAGCCCAGATCTGATGGAAGAGCACACAGAGTGGATCTCAGAAGCAAAGACGACCCTTCACGACACCCAGGCCTTTACTCAGCTCACTGTCAGAGCCCCGCTGCCTATTACAATGACACCCCACGCACACTACAGAGCAAGGGCACGCTCAGCCCACCAACAGAAGTGATGCAGCCACGAATCCCGCGCTAATTCCCAAGGAGAAGGGCTGGCCCAGGAGCAGGGGCGGTTTCTGACCTGCTGAGCCCAGAGGGAAAGACCCACGAGCTCTGCAATCCACTGATCATCGACGCAAAAGGGGTGAGTGCCCTGCCACACCCCACCGCAGATCCCCCAGACCTACTCTCCGCGCTGCAAGGGTGCTGGGTGTCGAGCCCACCCCAAAGGAGATTTCATCATTACTCTTAATGAGCTCGTCTTCTTTCATCTAAGTGTTTCCATAGCGACAAAGAGGCGATTCTAATCTCCGATATAAAAGACGCAGCGAAAACGACATGGTTTGGAGTTTGGGGGAGTGGGTAGAAGCTGTTGTTTGCAGCCGGATGCATCCCTCCCTGGCCTGCAACGTTCCTCCCCGGACTGCAGCATCCCNGCAAGCGGGCTCGTTGCTTTCAGCTGGCGGGGTGCGATCCGAACGGCTGAGTGCGCTCCTCTTCCTCCAGGCTCGGCCAGGGGAGGGGAAAACACCCCCCGCCAGACTCACCCGCGGAGTGGGAAATTAATTCAGTAGTAACGTGCTTCGGGGAGCTGCAGGGGACAGATTGCTCTTAGGTGTAGGGGTGATGGGAAGCACTGTGACTATTTTCCCCGCTCTCCTGGCAAGCAACACAGGCCTATATGCTAATTTATGATATGCTAATTGCGGATACGCTATTTGCGATTGCTTAGCAGGGTTATCGAGCATCAACCATCGTCCCTCAGCTCTGGTACGACAGGCAGAGCAGAGGTGACAACACGCGGCACTTCAGTCACTGCAGCCTAAAGCAGTCCCTGAGAAAAAAGCGGTATGCAAAGCAAGGAGAGCTGTACAGAAAAGAGCAAAGCACAAGGCTTGGAGCAGGACTTCTAGGGACTGTGCTCATAGAAGTATGTACTGGTTTAGGCTGGAGTAATTTTCTTCACAGTAGCTGGTCTGGGGCTGCATTTTGGATTTGTGCTGTAAACAGTGTTGGTAACACAGGGGTGTCTTCATTGCTGCTGAGTGGAGCTGACACAGAGTCAAGGCCTTTTCTGCCTCCCACCCCACCCCACCAGTGAGTAGACTGGGGGTGCACAAGAAGCTTGAAGGGGACACAGCCGGGACAGCTGACCCCAGCTGACCAAAGGGCTATTCCATACCGTGTGGTGTCCCGCTCAGCACAGAAAGCTGGGGGCAGAAGGAGGAAGAGGAGATGTTCGGAGCAACGGCGTTTGCCTTCCCAAGTAACAGTTACACACGACAGAGCCCAGCTTTCCTGGGGCTGGATGAAAACCTGCCTGCTGATGGGAAGGGATGAATGAACTCCTTGTTCTGCTTTGCCTGTGCACGGGGCTTTTGCTTTAACCTATTAAAGTGTCTTTATCTCACCCCATGAGTTTTCTCACTTTTCTGACTCTCTCCCCCATCCTACCAGGGAGGAGTGAGCGAGCAGCCGTGTGGGGCTTAGCTGCGGGTTGGAGTTAAACCAGCACAAAGCAGTAGAAGTGTATGTAAGTAGTTGCTTCAGAAATAGCAACCTGTGTATGCTAAATGAATACCAATACTAGCACCGTGGTTCTAATATCACTTCTGGGGCTCACTAGCACTGGTGCCCAGAAAAGATAAGATTTCCATTTTCTCTGGACACATCCTGGAACTACATCTATTATCTCCTTATGATCCTAACACTGCTATCATCTCCGTATCTTATTCAGGCCTGCAAAAGGTCTACTCCAGATTCCACGTAAGGGCAGACAGAACCCCAAGACCGGGCTTTGCATTCACAGCATGACCCTCCAAACACAAAAATCCACACAACACCTTTAGGATTTTTAGTTTTTGAATAGTTTTTTCATTTTATTTTCTTAGAAATTACAAAGAAACTCTCCCCAGGAGAGCAAGGTTAAAAAAGACCCTGCAACATTTCCAAGCAATTCTGTTCCATATAAACACAAGCCAAGTTACATATTTCATCCACATGTATGTACAAGAATATTTTAGGTAAAACATCCTTCACACATAACATGTGCATTAGTCTCAGAACTGAGCACATAACCAGATTGGCTTCACCTACCCTGCTTAATCTCATTTGCCTGTTTCCTTTTTAAATTGTAAATGTCTATGCAGGAAATATCTCTTTTTTTTTTTCTGCACAGCCTTATGCATATTCAAATTAGTATGGATGGTCTTGGTAGCACAGTCTGACATACAGCTGTATACTAAAGTTGTTACGCTGCCGTTTATATAGTGAACTTTGTTGGATACGAGGCAAAACTCTTCAAAAGGAATGAAAAGGTATTGCTGGAGGGAAAAAGGAATAAGATACACAGCGCTCACTCAGCTACAACCCTGTATGATTCCCATGCAAAACACTTCAAAAGCCAAGTAATTCACAGATCCTGCTCTCCAAATTGATATCAAAGTTCCCACCAATTTCAATCACGGCAAAATAAATCACTAAGACATCAATGATACTGGGTATGGATGTGGTCAATACTCAATATTCCAATTTGCCATCCACCTACCTTTGGAAAGAGAAGGCAGAGAGATGAAAGAACCAACAAAACTGCAGACTGCTGAAGCGGGTGGGTCAGCACAGCACTTTAGTAGCGACCAGCAAAAAGTGACAACCGAGAGAGCTGAGCTTCGTTCCAATCCACTAGATAATCTAACTGTGGCTTGAAATTTGGGGACTGCATGGTCAATGAACTCCTCAGTAGTTGCCCAAGGCTGTATTAACACCTAGCAAATTCTTATTTCATTCAGCAAGAAAAGCCTGCTGCCTGTATCTGACTTTGTGAGCTAGATCTGAAAAGTCACTGGTTTGTGCGTGTTGGGACACCACTGCCAGCCTAAGGACGGTAAATGTTCAGAGGGGAAGGGCTCACCCAGAAGCCAAAGCTTCCACACGTATAAAAGGAAACGTCAAGCACACGAATGTCAGAAGCAACACTTAGCATAACAGGGGGAACAGGAGGTGCAAATTTTACTCTGCCATCATTTTTAAATCTACAAGCGATGCTGGTGCATTTCTCATCTCTGCATAAACATGCAACCTAAGAAAAATCAATAACAACTCTCTCTCACGCTGCCAGGACACAGCTGAATCAACGGAGGGTGACCTTCCACTGTATGTAAATACACTTGGAGCAGTCAGGCTTGGCTTGTTGCAGAGTGTGCGTTACGGGGTGAACTGGATGTGGAAAAGGGATGTGAAATACAGAAACACAGTTAAAAGTAAGACAGAAAATCTGTACTTGAGCAATATAAAGCAAGCACTTAAGACAGACACTTTGGTTTAACCAAAACCCTGGAGAACAGCAGGTTTTCACTTTCAGCCCTCTTGAAAATCTTGTAAAAGAGCAAGCAATGATGGCAGCAGCCACTCTGTCCTCCAGCTCCTGAACATAGTGCAAGGGACTTGACTTACGTGCCCCGGCCTCAAGAATACTTTACTGCAGTGTTTTGGCAAAGGATCTATGGAGGAAGGCCAAATGACAGGCGTTTTCACAGGGTATCAAAGACACGAGGGCCAAATCAAGCTGAGGCTTGAGGCCTCAGCCAAACACAGTCTGTGTGTTGTGGAGAACACTGGATCTGCTGGTCGAGGTAAGACAGGCAGCCTGCTTTTAGCCCAGGACTACCGTTGCATCAGCAGGTCTACAAAATGTATAAAAGACAAAAAAGCACCAGCCCAGCAGGAGGAAGCCTTCAGACAGGAAGGGGTAAAGTCATGTCCCTTACCTCGGACACTGATGCTGTGGATGTCTCCAGCTGAGGTAGTCAAGTTGAACTCACTTATGGGCACACAAAGGAAAAACAGACGTTTCTAAAAATGCCACTCATCTGACCTGCTTTATGTTTTCACTTCAAGGCCAGATGAATGGCGACCTAAGAATTACAATTTTTCTTCAGCTGCAAATGGGGCCCAGAAGAGCAAATTTCGGTGCAGACATCGAAAGCTGAGTGACGAGATACCACCCCAAATGCTTTCCTTGTACCTGGGCAGCTGAGCAGCACGAGTGGCTGTATTTCTTCATGATAAGCAGTTTTGCTTAAAACCAGCATCATACAGGTCAGTGATACTTCAGTACCCATCTAAGCATTCTTCAGCCAGCAACAGCCCTACCTGAATGGCAGAAAAGCTCACAACTCTCACAAAATTCTCTGGAGGATCAGATCACAGTGACTTTTTGAATAGTAACTAAATCTCAAACACAATTCTAAGAGGCAAATACTACTATTCTCTTTTTTAAGAGCTGAAAAAACAGGGACATTGCAGCATGCCTAATGGTGACTGACTCAAAGGGAATCAAACTGATACACTGGTCCACTGTTCTACTACTGACTAAGCTCCAAATAGCTAGAACCTTTAAAACTGATGGACATTTTAAACTCCAATGTCCATAAAAGCCTGTGGTCACATATTTTTAGTAGATATTGAGGAATTTTATGTTTGGTTTCCACTTCCATATAGTGGAAGAGAAATACAGATAGGAAAAAAGAATTAAGGCCAGGCCTGTTATACAGAACAAAAGTACTATGCTGGGAGCTCATTCTTTCAAAAGATGAACTTCCAATTGTAAGGACAAATGGGAGGTTTGGTAAATCTCCCTCAAACATGCCAATGGGTTACAGGTACAAAGGCAGTTTAAGTGGCCGTTCATTCTTGATTCATGTTCATTCCGGCTTTTTTGAGAGAGATACTCAATGAATCAAGTTAAAGACCGAGTTCATCAACTGGGGATTGTGCAGAACAAAAAAAAAAAATGCCATCAGTCAGCTGAGCTATAAAAGCAAGCAGCAAAATAGATTCTGTTACAGACTAAGTTGTCAAGATAACAACTTTGAATAGGAAATCTCAGCCACCCTGAAGTTGCTACACTCCATCTAATGAGAGCAAAGGAAGAGTTTCCATTGCCACTACTGCCTCACACCAAGAGTAAAAGCTGCTCCAGTCTCTCCAGAAATCCACGTCAGCTTCCCTGACTGGATAATAAAGAAATCAATGGGTTGGCCAGCGGGGATAGAGAGGTACGGGGCAAGCGTACAGAGAAAGTTAGGAAAGTCAAAGCTCAGCTGGAGCTGAAACTGGTAAGACATGTGAAGAAGGGCTTTTTAAGTACACTGGAAGCAAAAGAGAGGTTAAAGAAAATAGGGGTTTACTGTTTAACAATGCAGGCAACCTGGTGACAAAGGCCACGCTTTGTACTTCAAGGCTGATGCACTCAGTATCTTTTTCGCCCGTTTTCACTGATAAGGTCGGCCTTCAGTTCTGCCAGGTCCCTGGGTCTACTAGCAGAGTGTTACCTACAGCAGAGGAAGATCGAGTCAGCAAAAACTTAAGCCAGCTGAACATACCTAAGTGCACGGAACCAGCCAGGTTGCATCTGAAGGCAGGCCGAGGCCACTCTACAGCAGTTCTGCGAGGTCAGCAGCAGCAACGGCTTCCAAACCAGGAAAATACCCTAAGAGTGTCTCATTGCCTACAATGGTGAGAAAGAACGTAGCCAGCACATGGAGGGAAATTATTCCTCTCCATTCAGTGCTTCTGAGACCCTATCAGGAGGATTGCATCCGCTTTTGTGCTCCCCCTTACAAGAAGGGTACTGCAGCAATTCCAGGGGAAGGCCACAGAGCTGGTTGGTGGGCTGGAGCACAGCGTGTATAAGGAGGGGCTCAGAGAGCTTAGTTTCTTCAGACTTAAGAAGAGGCTTTGCATACAACCATTCAGTGGGTGGGCTAGAGAAGACAGACTCAGACTCTTTTAAGAGATGTATAGTTACAGAAGAGAGGCAATGAACATAAGTTCGAACACGGGAAATTCCAACTGGATGCAAGAATATATATTTTTTTTCTTACTATAAGGGTAGTCAAATACCGGAAAATGCGCAAAGAGGTTTCATGTCACCATCCCTGGAGATACTCAAAACTCAACTGGACAAGGCCCTGAGCAACCTGATCTAATTGGCTGTGCTTCAAACAGGCGGCGGAACAGAGACTAGAAACTTCAAGACGACCCTTAGACCCAAACTATTCCATTCAAGTCGTCTTCAATCTCACAAGTCGGGGTGGAGTACAGAAACCAGCAAAGAGAGGAGCTGAAGTGCACGACATATCAAATGTCTGCTAATCATTTTATGCAAGGTCCCTCGTACACCAGGGCCAGCCCTGTCGGTGAGCCACAGCCATCAGAGCACTCTCTTAGTTTGTTTCAAGCTTATTACATAACATCAAGATTAAATAAAAGACCGTCCCATTTCACATCTTCTTCATCTTTTTCTTGCAGCGCTGGTTGAAGACAGGTGAGGATCCTATCAGACTGTCAGCAGAATGAGAACCGTAGCTGCTCTCGGAGCCGTTGGGACTCTGTGGCATCCCAGCTTCGCTCATACCTGACATGGGTTCCTCAAAGACATCACTGCCTAGCACCCCATGGCCGTGCACATTGGCTTCCTCATTTTCCTGTGGTTCCATTTTCACTTGTGCCAAGTTCCAGAGTGGAGAAGCATTCACCTCAGCCCCTACAGAAAGAAAAAGCACACAGTAGTAACTAAATGAAAAGACAAATGACAAACAGCACGCAGATGGCAAGGGACAGCAGCACTAGTAAAGAAAAAGCAAAAGTAAAACCACAGGTGAACCAGGCTGGGGAAAAAAAAAAAACCACACAACAACACAAAACAACCAGTGTCAAACAACAAATAAAAAACTTGGTTGGCTTTTTGGTTTTTTTTTAAATAACCCAGTAACTGTCATTTTAAAATAAAAGTACAGCAATCCTCCACAGGTTTTTCCCTGTGAGAAACAACACCATAAAGAGCCCACATCACTCTACAGAAAGAGTGTCTCAGCAGCAATGAGCACACCAGCAGCACGTGGACTAGACCCTGCATAAGCAGGACTTAGAGGCAGTCCAGAAATCATTCCTGATGACGAGGTCCTTGTAACATCAGCTACCTTTTTTAAGCTGTAAGATACAGTAGACTTCTGGTAGTCCTGCAGAGAAGGTGAAATGAGAGGGCAGAAGAGTAGGTAGCTGAACAGTCTCAAATACTACTCCCAACACTGGAATGTAGGGACATAGGGGCAGCAGTCGGCCACCCCTGCCTCCCTGTGCTCGACATCCACAGGTCTCATTCCATCCTTCAACAGAATGGAAAGAAACCTCCTTGGCTCAATTGCACGGAAACCTTGCTGGGAAATGGCCACCTCTCCTCCTTTTTTAAAATTTTTTTAATTTTTTTACTTTTGGACTAGTGTGCAATCTGAGCAGACTGAGGATTTGCTGTCCAAGATAGTAGAAGAAACTTAGTTCATGACAACACCACATGTTTTTCTCCCCAAGGGCAGGGTTTATAGATTGTGTTATTTCTGCTTATTTACAGCTTTGAGAGAGACAAAAATCCTATTAAAAATACACTAATTGAGCCCCTTGCCGAGATGGGCGTAAACAGCCCAGGATTGAACAAAGCCTGAAATCCTCTCACTTGTAAATTTGGTCCCTCTTGTGTGGGGTTAAATTCACATGGAAAATAGTAATAATAAAAAAAAACAAAACCAAAAACCAATACACTAGGAAAACAGTTTTAGTAGGCTTTCCAACCCTTGTTTCTCAAGAAGCTTGGCTGGAGTTTGAAAGCAAAACCAACTCTCTTGTACTGACCCAAACCTACTACTATTCCCTATCACCAATACACTACTAACAATAGTCACTTATTACTAACAATTACACACAGAACGAATCTTCCCCCACATGTTTGTACAGGGAATTCTCCCTTAGGAAGGAGTAGGGAATATTTTCCAGAGCAGCTTATCCCAAATTAGGGTTGAGGAGACCTCTGTGGTAACATAGCCTACATCAGCAGAGCAGTTAAGACAGCCAGCCAGAATGGAAGTGCTTGCTGGTGTCCAGTTGCCTTAATGAAAAGCCCTTTTAATGTTAATTGTAAGTAAATACATTCCTCTCAACACCGATGGACCCGTCATTAAAACACTGTCAGTCCCACGGAGCCGCAGCTCGGGTCTACACAACAATCAAATGTGCTCACTAAACTTACCGTGTCTTTCTCTCATCAGTTCTCCCCATTGCTCAGTCTTACTCCTTTCCGCTCCATCACCTGCCATTGAGAGTGTCACTAATGACTAATGGTGCCATCGACACAGGATGTTTCATCTTCAAAGCACTTTAACTTCAAAGTGTTTTACAAATGAGCGGATCCGTATGTTATCCTGCTGGCTGGAGGAACAGGGTCCCCAATTTTGCCTCCGTTTCCCCACCTGCCATGAAATTAAGCAGCCAGCCCACAAATGCAACATCAGGCACGTGCAGAACCACAAGCAGAACACGGCAGGCTGTCACAACACTTCTGCCCTCAGACACAGAAGCCTGGCTGCCCCTCCTACGGGCCTCACACTTGTAGTTTTGAGACGGCGGTGGCCTAATTGCAACAGCTTTTTCTCACTCCTGATGATGTTACACTCTCTAGCTGCCCAGCTCCAGACTGGGACTAGAGTGGTGAAATTTCCAAAGGTCCTTGTGAAGTGAAGAGGGATTCCCAGGGAGGAACAGAACACTTGTATTCTTAATTAGAAAACATCAATTCGGTATCAGAGAGGCAAGAGGCATTTCATATGCAGCTAGCAGGCTAACCCCTGGCTCTCAAGTGGTAAATGCTAATACAAAGCTTTCCAGATGAATCACTTGCAACTCCAGATGGGCCAGAGGAGTCTGCTGCTCCCTCTCCCACAAAACTGCGAGAACTTCGCTTTTCAGAGGCACTATGGAAAACAATCTGAGCTTCCAGAAAAACAGCAGATGGATTTGTGCCTTTTTAAAACTCACCAGAATGTGGTATTTAAAAAAAAAACCTAACAAATGGACTCAGAGGTATATTCTAACCTCACTGTGTATGACATTTAGTGGAGGGTTAATAAGAGGAGGACAGATTTTGTTGTATTGTAACCACATTTTAAAGTGGAACCGTTCCTATTGCAGGGGTTTCCAGAGTTCTGAAGGTTCTGTATAAAAATCAGAACCGTCTTCCTCTGGAAGAAGAACGTCTTCTTCATTTTCCAGAAAGTTCAGCATTTCTAAAGAGTGCACAGAATAAAATTTGCATAGAGCACAGACAAGGCACAGCAGCAGCAGATTGTCCCACGTTGGCCACGTTGTGTGCTTCAATGCCAACACCAAGGGATAACACTGAGGAAAAGAGCAGTCTCCATAACCCCTCTAACTTCACTCACCATTTCACTTTCCATGATCTCAGTCACCTACAGCAGGCTTTGGAAAGAGGAATTTATTTCCTTTTAGAATAGGAGAGGCTCCCACAAGCCCATTTCACATAAGTCACTGATAAGCCTTCATAAAACAATGATTGTCACTACCAGGGTGACTTCTGAATATGGAGGATTGCACCAAGTATCATTGTTGTATCATTACTATTTCCTTAACTTACTCAGTGCATCAAGTGTATAGGGTCTTGAATTTACCCCAGTCACAGGACTGAACCGAACACGGCCTTCAACTTTTCAGTAACATGAATCTCTGGACAAGAATGCAAAATCACCCAGAAAAAAAGAAAAGAAATCTGGTACTCTCCTTAGTAGAAATAAGGATAAAACTCCAGTCTCTTTTAAACTAAATATATACATCATATATAAACCCAAAAGTTGGCTTTGTCTTTGATACATCAGACTTGAAAAAAAACCCAACACGTGGCACTCACATCTGCAGCAAATACCCTAGTTCACAAAACAACAATAAAGCCTTTGAGCCAGCACCATAGAAAAACAATCTACCTCACACCAATAACAGAGCCAAGAACTTGAACCATCTCCTAAAAATAAGTACCATACAAAGCACCTTGTGTAACACAAGGTCCACAAATGGAGTAAATATGCAACAAATCCTTGTAAGTGATACTTCTGATTCTCCGGGTTTGTATTTGGAAAGTAAGCAAGGGTTTCTCTCTCATCCAAATCTTTTTTTTTCCTCCCTCTCCTTCCTCACACTGGGATTTGCTATTAGAAACAAGATCACATGGAACAGCTCACAGACTCTTCCCAGCAGTAGCAAGAAACCTCTACCTGAAGTCTGTGGGGAAGCTTCTACTTCCAAGTTGGCTGAGAAGCGCTCGCTTTGAGCTCCAAGGACTCCAACGGGCAAAGACTGGTCACCAGAAGCCAGATCTCCTTCCAGCTCCTCACTGATGGGGAAAGTAATATCGCTAACAGGCTCCTCCTTAATCTTCACAGGCTTTGTGTCTTCTGCTGCCTTTTCAGGGTTGACAATCTTCTCATACTCTTCAGAGAGTTGCTTGCTAACCTGTCAAAGATCAGTGGAGGTAAAAAAGAGGTCAGAGAGGTCAGAGTGACTTCAGAAACTCTGATGGCAATTACATTGCAGCGTGCTCTCTTCCCAGAATATTATTAACATCTGACCTGAACGAACAAGTAGGCAGGTTACCAGCTACACAGAAAAAAAAGATTTTTTTTTTTTTCTCCCCTTTAGGAACACCTTCTGTCCTGTAACAAGGGACTTTAATAAGAGGTTTAATCCACTAACACATCTGCTTGATAAATACGAGCACCTTTATTTCAGACAGTGATGAGAAATCTAAACAGAGCACAAAACAAAGTGTCTCCGTCTTGCTTTTTGTTTTCACCTATATGACTATCCCCCCTTCACCAGTAACAAATTTACTCCAGGATTAAAAACCAAGCAGCTCAGATACTCATCAGCTCTGCAGTCACCATTGGGCAAAGCCTGTGTACCTTCTGTCAGATTCACAGCAACAAACAAATATGTTTGCTCTAGTCAGAGAAGTGAAACAAATACAGAAATGAGATTTAGAACTACTCTGTACTTCTAGAAACTTAACTATTAGGAGCAATTAAATTAAAAATTTCGTATTTCATCTGCTTCTAACAAATGCTTGTTTATACCACTGGATCCCAAAAGCCAGTGAACTGTGCGCAGGAAAAGGTGAAGGCTTTTGAACAGCAGAAGCAAGAAGGAAGAGGAATGGCAAAGCCTACTTCCCCTTTCTGGATATGCTTCCAAATACAGAGGCTGTTGTAGATCTCAGCCCTGCGTGGAGAACAGAACAAACAGGACAATGACCAGCTGCAGGATGAGTGAACTGCACCATCAGACTGATGGAGAAAATCCAAATTCCAAAAGGAGACATCTGAATAAAACCAAACTTGGGTTTTTTTTGAACAAAAATGTTTTTAACGAAGACAAATCTGGATGATGTTATTTTTACGCACACACTTCAGAGGCCATCACAATTTACTTTCCCACTTACGGGTGTCTCCAATTTACACTGCCTCTGTAAGCCACAAGGTGCCAACCCTGGGAAAGAAGGAGCACAAGGTAGCTGCTCCAAGACGAGTCAACTGGCTCTCAGATAATGTCACGAGGAGGAAGGGATGGCAGGTTTTGCCCTTGGTCACAGGGTACCTATTTGATTCAAGTCTCATTTTTTTATGAGTATGAGTAAAAATCTTGCAAATCAAATTATTGCAGGTCTGTAAATCTGCAACAGGCAAACGGTCTTATATTGTTCAAATAAAACACCTATGTTTCATTTCAGAAAATACCTGGACCAAAAGAAACCTTACCCTTATTCTTACAACCTACATCGATACTGCACCTCTTATTCCAAAGAATTTAACAATTCCTCTTCTTTCTCCACAGAAGCACAGTCCCCTCTAGAGCAGAAGGTGGCACCTGTGTGACAACTTAGATCAGCACAATAGTACCCTGCACTCTCAAAGCTTAAGCAAGTCATCCCTTGCTTAAGCGAACACAGGCCACTGTACAGCCAAGTAATATTTGTTCACCTGCTTACCTGTTTTCTGAAATGGTAAGCAACCAAATATCCCACTAAAGAAGATTCAGTTAATCAGTCAGTGCTGATTTTACTTCTATTTGATAGTTTTGTCTGGGCTATTCAAGAGCTGGAGGCTTCCTCTTGCACCCAGACAAACCATCAGTAGAGCATTCTTAGCCTCAGTAGCTATACAAATAAGGGGCTCTGCGTTACGGCCAAAAAGATCCTGTTTCTCTTTTCCTTGATGGCTCTTCTCCACACCCAAGAGCTTTTCTAATTGGATTTTACTTCAGTAAGACCCAGAACTTGCTGTAGGAATAAGCAATTGTACTGGAGGTCTATTTATCGGTGTCATCAGTCCCTACTGCTCTTCTCACCTGAAGCATGTAGGTGTGATAATCCTTAATGCGGTGTTGCCAGAACTTCTGCAGCGAGAGCACGCTGCCGATGCCCACTTCATGGAAGACCTGCTCCATCACATCGGGGAAGGGAGTGTGCCCGAGCCGAGCTTCTCGATCCACAGCAAAGCGCAGCAGTTTGGTGAACTTCAAGCAGTATTCGTGGGCGATGTCTGTCAGGGTCTCCAGGACGCTCTCATTGGCACACTCAAAGCCCGTGTGAGCCAGGATGGTGGCCATTGACTGGTACAGAAGCTGCCGGCAGGAGGACCAACTCAGCTCAGTCACCGGCTCCCCTTTTCCTCTAAAAAGCAAAAAAAGACAAAAATTGCACACCTCCAAAAACCGAAAGGAATGTACCAGTTGAAGAGATGCTGTCAATAATAAGGTGGTGTAGAAAGGAGAAGCGGATTGATTGGAATTCTTCGCTACATATGATCTCTACTTAGGAAGGGTTTATCTGCGTTTCCTTCTGCCCCTCTCTCCAAATCAGCAGTACCAATTCTCATTTTCCCTTCTAAGGCCAGAAGATTCCTCGAGTGATGCATGAATGCGGGATGTAAATCTTCTGAACCCTTAAGCAACTCCCTTCCCACCCAAGAGCTTTTCCTCCTGGAGATGTGAATTAAATGGGTCCTTGACACAAACAAAAAAAAGGCATTTTAAATAACATGAATGCAAATCATTTCCTCTCTCAGTTAATTGCATTTCTCTTCGTTATTATCTCTGATGTCACCAGCCTAATAGTCAGATACAAAGGCTTCTGGGATAGACAAGATCTGAATTTATAATGCAAAAGACACGCATAAAAAGCAAGAAACGGGATACGCAGACATTTCGCAAAGGCCCAGTGTAACCAGAAAAGACTATTTCCCTGCCCTCATTTCCAGCAGTCACTAAGCACGACACTGAAAGGAGTATCCACACATGCCACCTAAGAAGCGAACAGCAAGCCTGGAGAGGTTCTGCTGCAGAGCAGTATTCCCCAGCCTTGGGTTTGAGACCTCTCTTCTTGGCGTTGCAGAAAGCGGTGACCGTGCAGGACAGCGGATTTACAGCCAGGCAACCGAATTTTTCATCGAGATGAGTTAACAATTACAAACTCCACACAGGAAACAAAGAGAAGGTAACGCCTCTGAAAGGTAAACATATTTCTACCAGATTTCTCAACTCCCAATGAAACGCACGTGATGTACTTGCCCGTATCAGTAACGCGGTCTTCGAATGCCAATGTCAAAAAATACCATTTCCTTTCTGCTAAGTATGGTATTTATATACTTTTTTACACTTCATTCCGAACCAATGGCAGAATGAAGCTAACAGTTTCACCCTTCATTTGTTTCCCATCAATTTCTCCCAACATCTTCCGCAACTTGTCCCAAGATTCACTTCGCTCTCACCCTCCATTCCTTGCGTATCACCGCACACGCTTTTCCAGTAACAAGACCTGATTAAACAGCACACAGACAGCACTGATGCCTTGACAAAATTCTCACTACTCTTGTTTCTCCAAGTGCATTAGACACCCTTCACTCTCACTGAGACGCTGAGTCACAGAGCCTCAGCTCCCCCTGATGCTCGGGACTAACCCACAGAAAAACTGCTGAAATCCAGCAGTTAGAAAAAAAAAAGGTAACATTTCAGGAGAGAGAAAATGGAAGGTTAAACTTAGAGCTATCAGGATAAAAATCATTCATTTTCAAGAACACCAGTTCAGCACTTTCCGATTATTCAAATAAAGGACGGGATCACACTATATTAAGAGCTGGAGATATTTCTAAGCAGATATTAAGAACAACATGTGGATCTCAGGTCATGGATTCATACCAGTTATTAATTGCTGGAAAATGACTCACATCCCAATTCCTACTCAATTATGTAACCACTTTGTAAAGAAGACAGCAGGCCCTCTGACAAAATGAATTAAAAGATCATCAGTTCCCTTATAAATCAAGTGTCACCCACAATGGTTTTATGCGTCCCTCACTCCCCGCTCTGCCTCCCAGCGACAGATTTTTGGAGTTCAAACGCAGCCATATGTCTCATACAACACTAGAACCAGGAGGTTACAAACGAAAAACCAACCAGCAATCAAAACCAACCAGAAAAAAAAACAAAACACATCAACATTTATCATAGAATCACAGAATGGTTTGGGTTGGAAGGGATCTTCAAAATCAGCTAGTTCCAATCCCCCTGCCACGGGCTGGAACACCTCCCTCTACCCCAGGTTGCTCAAAGCCCCATCCAACCTGGCCTTGAACACTTCCAGGGATGGAGCACCCACAACTTCCCTGGGCAACCTGTTCCAGTGTCTCAATACAGAGAGAAAACCTTCTTCCTAATTTCCAACCTCAATCTACCCTCTTCCAGTTTGAAGCCATTACCCCTCATCCTATCACTACAAGTCCTCATACAAAGACCTTCCCCAGCTTTCCTGTAGGCCCCGTTTAAGTCCTGGAAGGCTGCAATAAGTCTTCCTGAGAGCCCTCTCTTCTCCAGGCTGAACAACCTCAACTCCCTCAACCTATCTTCATAAGGAGAGGTGTTCCAGCCCTCTGACCATCTTCATGGTCCTCCTTTTGACTTGCTCCAACGCGTCCATGTCCCTCTTGTATTGGAGGCTCCAGAGCTGAACACGTGGGGTCTCACAAGAGCAGAGTAGAGGCCAATAATCTCTTTTTTTTAACCAACATATAAAGAGCATATGCTGCTGTCCAGCAGCCATCAGTTGAGAGCATCTTATGCTACCAAAACCACCAAACTACTGTTAACGCAGATTAAAATAAAGAGCCATTATCGACGCTCTGCCATTCAATCAAAACACTGTGAACAAACTTAAACTAGAGACAGAATTTGGCAAGCCCAAGCAGGGTACTCAGCCACTCGTAAAGTAGAGCACATCAACCATTTAGCAACGTGCAACACTGCTCAGAAGGAGCAGAGAATGTTGTATCTCTCAAACTGCTAGAGGAAAAGAAACTAATTGCCAGCATTAAAATGCAGCTAGGTCATCAAGCTGAAAGGGATATCATCAACTTGAAATCTAATCAGTTAAAGACAGAGAGAAAAGGAATTTTAGGTACTGTACTCAAATCCAGATCCTCACCTCTCGTTCTTGGTAAGGTCACTCAATTATGTTTTGTTCTTCTTGAGTTTTCTTCTCTTGTTTTCCCATTTCCCACAATAACCAACAGAAGAAGATGATTAAAAGCCTGATTAGATAGCAAAAATTGCAATATTGTCGTAGATGTTAATGGATGACAACAAATAAAAAAGCATCTTTCTTTCTTCATCTCCTTTAACAGTCAGGTACCGTATGATAAGGATGCACATAAACAAAATTAGCCTTATAGACACATTTTTAAAGTAGCTACTTAGTGCCAAACCTTCCCCAAAAAGGAGCAGAACAACTTTTCTTTCCCTGATGACCATAGGTAAAGATCCTTGGTCTTCGAGCTCATAACGAGAACTAGCAAAGCACCCTTCCAGATATTATAATTATGCAGAATATCATCCTCCAGAGCACTTACTGCTTTCCTGAAAGGCTCCCCATCCAGCTGCCATCCAAAGCAAAGCCCATTTGCAGGTGTATGACCCTACATTACCGGGTCATACGGCTGCAAGCAAACAAGACCTCTTTAAGCTCTAAAAATCTGTCACCAGAGTATAACAAGACTGGTGATTAGGCCTGTGACTCAGAGGTGATCATCTCTACAGAATATATAGTATGAGATTTATCACAAATACTGGCCAGCGTGTCGCTCTTCAATTTTCTGATTTATTTATTTACATCTATATTTTTTATATATGGGTCACTAACACTGGGTGATGTTCTAGACAGAAGTCTACCTGCCAATCCGTGAACTCATCAGACCCAAAGCCCAGCCATCTCCCACCGCTGCCAGCAAACCTGTAACATGGAGAACTTCACAACAGCAAAAAAAAAAAAGTGTTCATTTAGACCAACCAGGCTTATTTTCAGGATTAATAAAGTTCAAGAATTCACAAAAGGCCCGCCTTCTTTGCCAACAAGACGTTGCCCAAAGGCATTACAGTCCATTCACCCAAGCTCCTCACCTAAAAGGCTGTTTTTCTTAGAGGGAAGGAGATCTCATGGTTCATTTCTCGTGCAACTATATTCAGGGGAAAGTGTTTGGCTGAGGCAGTACAAGGATTGACAGCTGAGGTTCACTCGGCTGCAGTACCGGATTGATGTGCTCCGCTCCCTCCTAGGTGAGCACAAGCTAGCAGCAGATGGAGGGAGGGATTGTTTTTCCTATGAACACGTCAATTTTATGAAACATTACACTGTGGAGTTGAATTTCTACCAAATGAAGTGCAACAAGTTTGCTTCACAGCCAATTCTCCCAAAACAGTAAAACAAAAGAGAACATTGGAAAAAATCAAGATTATATTAGTCAGTGGATCAAAGAACACAGCATGCTAACTCAACCCAGAAAGTTGTTTCCTTTTGGAAAAGAGCCTCTTTCCAGCTCATCCCGAGTCAGCTTTTTTAAATATCTCTGCTATGTCTACACAAGGCCGCACAGGTATAAAAAGAAACTGCTCAGTAGATAATGGTAGGTAATAGATAGCACATGGAAAATAAACTGGATCCCAGTGGCCCAACCCAAAGACCAAACAGTTTAGGGGCTAAGACAAAGTATTTAGGCCAGCAGGGGAAGTATGTTCTGCCTGCTCTAATTTCCACCGCTCCAAACCATTCGGAGCATGAAACCTGCTATCCCACGGACACGTGCTTCCCTACTCCTGTACGGACATTTCTGAATGACAAGCTCTTCTGCCATGACCTGTCTTCCAATTGCAAGCTCTCTATTTCATTCACAGAGTATTTTTCAATCCAACGTGGTCAGGAACACAAATGAGAGAATGTCAGAGAAATCTGTTAAGAAAACAACCATGCACACACAAGAAAATGCATCTGAAGAGACATATAATGAGTAGTTAGGTTTCTTTAGAAGACAGATCCATGCTCATCAGGGGAAGCTGACCAGAGAAGGAAAAGCTAGCAGCCATGTTATGGTAAGAGCCTTCTGTTCAAGTGGTAGTCTCGAGTCTACATTCCCCTATTCTTTCTTCATTGATTTGGTTTTAAGCTTTCCTTCTAAAGGGGGGCTACAGGAGAGCTGGGGAGGGACTTTTTGTAAGGGCATGTGGTGACAGGACAAGGGGCAATGGTTTTTAAACTAGAGCAGGGTAGATTTAGATTAGACATTAGGAAGAAGTTCTTTACTATGAGGGTGGTGAGACACTGGAACGGGTTGCCCAGAGAAGTTGTGGACACCTCATCTCCAAAGTATTTAAGACCAGGTTGGATGAGGCTCTGAGCAACCTGGTCTAGTGAGAGGTGTTCCTGCCCATGGCAGGGCGTTGGGACTAGATGGATTTTTAAGATCCCTTCCAACTCAAGCCATTCTATGATTCTATACCAACTAAAACCACATGTTAATCACTTCTGGTGTATTCCAAGAACGGTAACATCAATGGTTGTGAATCACCAGGACCAGATGGTAATTCACCCGGGAATACTACAGGAATTCAAGGATGAAATAGCTGAAGAGCTGTACTGAGTCACCTCTTGCTTTAAACTGCCTTGGCCCATGAGGACCAAAAGACAGAAACTGTGAAAACACTTTCCTTTAACAGCCTTAGAAGAGATGTGAAGAACTGCAGGCTGGGAAGCCTGATATATTCTGGTGCATCAGGGAAATTCAAAGAAGCTACAAGGAGAGAATTAGAGGACACATGGGTAAATATGTTACACTCGGAGAGTCCAGATAGCTTTTGTAAGTGGAAAACCCGCTCGCAAACCTACTAGAGTCCTCCAAATCCATCAACAAGAACTATGTAAGAGATCTCCACTGTGGAGCCCAGGTCTTACCTCAGGGATCTCTGCCAGAATCAAGATTTCTTTCTACATTTTCTTTATAAGCAGTCTGGGAAAATGGAGGTGGGGAACAGCGTTGTGATTAAAACTGCTAGTGGTACATATTTTAGGGAGCTGAAGAGACCAAAACAACTGAAAACCAGCAGTAAATTAGGTTCTGCCTCTTCCTCATCTCAAAAGAGACAAGGAGGTAGGGGCTACGGGTATGGGTGGAGGAGAGGAAACCCAAAATGAATCCAGGAGATAATAAAATAAGAGACAAGGCTGTGGGGTCAAAGGATTAAAATTAGTAACAGGGAAACAGAAGAGGGTATGACCATATTAAAGAAACCTGTGGTCTGATTCAGGCTGCCCACCCTTCTCTTCCCTTCGTTGTACGTCTAAATACACCTGTATACAGCTTCTCAGACAGAGGTTACTGCCAAAGAAAATGGAACTGAAACAGGCATTTAGTCAACTCCTGTAACTCTGAGAGCGGCGCTTCAGAAGGCATTATAAAAATTAAGCACGATCACATTTTATCAAAGGAAAGAACAGCCTTCCTTAAATTGCTTTTACACACTAAGAACAAGCACCAGGAAATCACCCAACTTTACTTTTCCTACTGTAACTGCAGCTGCTGTTCTTAATCCATATCAGTTGTATTAAAACAGCCAAGAACAAACATGCAACAACAAACTGAAAGCTTTCCTACCGCAACAGCACAAATGGGTTTGGTTTAGCAAGCACAAAATTAAATTCCAGTCTACACTGCAGCACATGATGAATCCACTCTCTGGCAGCCGCAAAACATTTCACTTGAAAACCGTCTATCCGGTTTTCACAGTCTAGTCCTTAAACTCCCCCAGGTGGCTGACGGCTAAATAACAGTTCTTTACTCGGCCCCCAGAAAATCCCAAGGGACGACAGAAAGCCAAAGCAGCCCCCACCGGATGGACAGAGGCACAGAAAATTTCAGTGAAACCAGAAGCCACCAGGGAGGACAGAGCAGAACACTGCAGGCAGCACAAGACCGCTCAATTCTACAACTGACAACACCAGAAAGAGTTGAAGACACCGGGCTCAGATTCTATCCTCACTGGACTGGATTTCCATCCACCCCTCTCGGGTAATTACAATATTTCTTCCGAGAAGGATGACAGCGTTCCTCCACAAACAGCACTGAAGAATCACTCTACTCTTCAGAGGGATTAAGTTACCAAAAGCAACATCTTCCAATAAAATGCATTTCATACAACCTCAGCTCATTGAAGATCTCAGTGGCATTTAATTGATAAATTCTATTTCATTGATGCGCATTTTCTCCATTTTAAAAACTAAACTATATTACCCTCTCCCACCCATGTTCATTGGTGCACAGTCTTTAAGACCAGAAATCTACAGCAGTGAGGATTAAGCCCCGCATTTAAATGCACATAAGCTAAAAAGTATGAGATTCTGCAAGAAACGCCACACCTCCTCGTGAATGTGGTGTTTGCCAGAGGGGTAGACAGAGAGGTGGTGGCAATACTAGTTAATCAAAGATTGGCTGCAGAGGCCAACACACGGGAAACAAAGCCACGTTCATTTAAAACAATCTGCATGTTACTCACACAGGAGAAATCCAAACCTTGCGGTTTTGGAAGACTTTTATTCTTGACATACAACTGTTTGACCCTTCAGCCTCAGGGAATCGACACAACTGCGTATATATCTAAAACCACTCGGCTTTCCTGCAGCCAAGAACTAACCCAAAGAAGGACCAACACACCTGTAGAAATCACTCTCTGGGTCGCTGTGCCTCAGCTGAAATGGCATTTTGGGGGTCTTGCTGTCCAGAGGAAGCAGGTCATCAGGGAGAGGTGGAGAGGCCGGACGAGACGGCAGAGGTTCGTTGTCTTCAGTTTTTATGCCTTCCGCTTGCTGCTGGTTTTGGGCCTGAGCCATGGCGATCAGGCTGCGCAGCCGCCTGTTGTGCTGGATGAGCTGAATGGTGTGAATCGTGAGGCTGCAGGGCTCCGAGGGGATGTCCAACATGGTGGTTGGCCGAGGTTTGTTTGCAGATGGCTGATGCAACGGAGGATCTTGGACTTCCACAGTACGAAACTCGCGCTGGAGCAGGTCAAAGGAGCTGCGGTTGGCCTGGTTAGATGAAACCGGAATCTCACCCCAATAGCGCAGCATTTTTTACGTCGGTCGCCTATTGTCCGCAGAGCCCAGGAGAAGGCCACCAAACACCGTAGTAGGGGAAAGTGCTGGGCTTCGAGCAGCACCAGAAACGGGAGCTGGGATGACGCTCCGACTAAAGCCAATGACGACAGTCAAGAAAGCTGCCGCTCAGCGCCCCACCGAGCAGCGCACTTTCCACGACGGTCTCAGGCTGCAAGGATGGCAGTTAGCAGACTACATTGCTGCTCCTGCTGGGGCGAGGTGGGGAAGAAAAAAGAAAGGCAAAGGCACCCGTGAGGCGTTATTAACAGGGGCTGAGGCGGCTCCACCTGGGCCACGCCGGCACCTCGCCGAGCGGGCCCTACCGTGCGCCCCGACCTGTCCGCAGAAACTCCGAGGGCCGCAATCGGCTCGCCCACAGCCCCCGTCGCCCGCTCACCCACCCTCCTTCTCCGAGCCCAGCTGCGGGCCC
>VWZK01011718.1:668287-771043 GCA_013396935.1 Baryphthengus martii | reverse complement strand
GGCAGCTGGTTCCTGGTGGGGCGGCTGCCCGGCTGCGCCCTGTCCCTGGAGCACCCCTCGGTGTCGCGGCACCACGCCGTGCTGCAGTACCGCGGTGCCGACGGCTCCCCCGACGGCGCCGATGCCGCCGGTTTCTACGTGTACGACCTGGGCAGCACCCACGGCACCTTCCTCAACAAGGCGCGAGTGCCGCCCCGCACCTACTGCCGGGTGCGGGTGGGCCACGGGCTCCGCTTCGGCGGCAGCTCCCGCCTCTTCCTCCTGCAGGTGGGTCGCTCTCTGTGGCGTGTGTCGGGCGATTCGTGTGGTAACGGCTTCCCCGGGGCAAGCTCAGGAATTTACCCGTCTCCACCTACATCACCCTGGCCTCTCGAGGTGAAAGCCGCTTCTGAGGTGTGAGGCAGTTTAGCTGCTTTGGGGTGCTGTAGCGCTCCACACAGCCCAGTGCTGCCGTGGTGGTTCTCCCGGGGAGAGGTTGTCAGCTGTAGGTGTCCGCTGCCGGCTCTGCGGTGAGGTTTGGGGCTGAAGGACGGAGCAGGGGCGTGGGGTCCCCTCGCTGCTGCATTGCCCTGGTGCAGCACGAGAACAGGCACGGCAGTGCCCGCCGATGCGCCGTAACTGAAAAAAAGGCATAGCTCTGCATCAGCAAAGTAAAGCGCAAATAATTCTTTGTGACCAAGGGGAGCTTTCAGTAGTAGGAACTTAGCGCTTGGGGGCGCGTGCACAGTCAGAATCTGCCAGTTCCTCGCATTCTCCCATGTGACATTGATGGGAAACTTTGCCTTTTGCTTTTAAAATAGAGTTATATTTGAGATTGATCTGACTACAAGTACGCAATAATATTCATTTCCCCTTTTTCCCCCCTTTGGAAAGGGCAATTATATTAATATGTTTGGGGATGCAAACCATAACAAATGGTCTAATAATTCCACCTTTTGAAGAACGCTGTAATGATTTGTTTATGTTATTGTACGTAATCTGCGTGCCTGTGGAGCATACTTTTTTTTATTCTTTTCAAAAACACTTCTGCAAAGTTCCTGTTTGTGACACAGGGACCCAAAGAGGACCAGGAGTCTGAGTCGGAACTAACTGTGACTCAACTGAAGGCACTGCGTAAGCAGCAGCAAGCAAAATTAGAAAAGACGATGTTGGGAGAGGACTCTGATGAGGAAGATGAAGAAGAGGAGAAAAATGAGAGGAGTCAGAAGACTGATATGAGCTGCTCGTGGGGAATGGGTAAGTGATGATGTGTAAATCAGCTGATACACCTTGGGAAGTCTTTAAGCCCGTTTTTAATGACTGCTGGTGTTGAAATTCCATCTGGATGCCATGTCCCAATTCGGTGGAAGTTTTTTGAGTACAAATTAATTTTTTTTCCTTTCAAAAAGAAGAGTGTGATGATAAGGTGAGCTTCTGCCTAGTGAGAAGTAAGCTAGAGCTCCTTTTAAAAGGGAGAAGGGAATTCACCTACACCTATTAAAGGCCACGAAACAGAGAGTTTAGGTTAATGCTGCGTCTTCTGTTCCTGTGATGGTGACCACGCTTGTGCCCAAGAGGTAAAATTTAATTGCTTTGAGACTACTATGCAGTATAGTTGTCTTTAAATTTAAACAGAAAGTCCACATCTTAAAGCTGGATAAATTGCAATTAATGAGCTTTTCTGTGCAAAATGAGTTGGTTTTTTAAATGGAAATGTGTAAGCACAGAAAACCCTTGGAAGTGCCGAAACTGGAGTGATGTTCATCTGCAAAACTGTATCTTATGCTGGAATAACTAGTAGCAAAAAAGAGGCAGCGTTTTGTTTGGGTTTTGATCAGATAGAGAAATAATATTCAAGTTAAGGGTGTTAATTTTAGGGTGATGCAGCTGCTACTTTCAAACTAACGAAAAGTTGAAATATACTGGTGTTCTCTTAATGTTTCACCACTGTGTTTTGCACTTTTTGTGCCTTCTAGGGGAAGATGCTGAGGAGGATGAGGTTGAAGAAAACCCTATTGCTATTGATTTTCAGGATGTACAAGACGCCTTCTATATGAAAGATCCAAGGAAGGCCTTACAGGGCTTTTTTGACAGAGAAGGTACCTTTTTTTTGTTTAATGTAGGATTTTTTTCTATTTAGCAAGATGTGATGTTTGTGCTCTTGTTTTTCCTGTGGGAATTAAGGTGTATCCAGGCTGCTCTGTTTGGAGATGACTATGATTGGGAGATAGAATTGGAAAGTATAAAAAGGCAAAAGGCCTTTTTGAATTGGTCTAAACTTTTGGTGGTTGGTAACAAAACTTACCAACGATTCACTTGCTAAAGTGGAAAATTAATCTTCAAGATAATATCTGTGAATCCAGACTGCAAATTGTCATTACTTCAGTGGCATTTACTTTAATACATAAGATTGTAGTTCAAAGTAAAAACATATTCCTGAACAGACTACTTCACAGATTTTTTTTTTTTTATCTGAAAAAAACCCCGATTGTGAAAACCAAATGAACATAATTCCAACGGAAGATCCCATTACTTTAATAATTTTTAAAAAGGCAAATTCAGTCCTTTGATATGGAACAAGGGCATTCTGTCTCTTTTATTTAACCATGACATTCTTCTCTGCTGTTAAAATGATTCCTACTTATTTCAGTTTTTATTACTGTATCAACTTTATTTTCTTCTCTAGGAGAAGAGTTAGAGTATGAATACGATGATCGTGGGCACAATAGCTGGCTATGCAGGATCAAGTACGTATCTGTTCATTCACTTTCGTACACAGAAGCTGACTTACATTGAGTTCACAAGCAAAAGCTGAAGGAATCACTTGCCTTGTTACACTTGGCAAGGAGACCCACAGGAATTAGACCTAAGCCCTGATACTGAGACAGAAGTTCAAGGATCAGTGCCTAGTTCAGTGTCCGTGCTCCTTTCTGGTCTGGCAGCATTTGATTTTCCTTAGAGGTGAAAATGAGGAAAGCAGGAGTGTAGGTTCTTTCAGTTCCCCTTGTTTTGAGAAATAAGTGAAATTGAAATAGGAGAGAAGAAAGCAGGAAATTGTATCTTTCAGTTTCTAATGAGGCGGCGGGGGGGGAAAACCTCATTCTACTGTGTACCCAATTTCAGCCCTTTTATGGCATAAGGCAGTTTTTGATGGGTTGCTACGAGAGGCCACCAATGCCATTCTTTATAAGACAGGAGAAGGCGAGGTTGAAATAAAGACAACAGGATAGGTCTCAAGTGGATAGTTCAACATTGCAAGGATTGTACTGCTTCAGAAACCTTTGCTTTAGCACGGAAAAATATTGGTTACTGGTGTTGCTTCGATGCGAGATACTGGTGCTTAATATGGCTCAAGGATTGACGTTTGACCTTTTAACTTCTTATGTTCCCAATGGAATGAGTTGCTGTTTGGAATAGTAAAATAAAAATCTATTTGTATGCTTTAAGAAATCCATGGTTTTGTTTTGATTGGTACTGTATGAAATGAAAAGTGAAAATATTTTAAGACTAGAGTGAAATGGGAAGAACGATGCCAACGCGATAAATAAAATATCTGAGTAGCATCTGCGAAAAGCTGTTTGTATCTGAGCTGTTCTCTGATCCTTCAAACTGAACAGGTTGCCTGTGGATGATGCATCAGGGAAGCAGCTGGTGGCAGAGGTTCTCCATTCAGGAAAGAAGAAGGAAGCCATGATACAGTGTGCACTAGAAGCTTGCAGGCTACTCGATGCTCGGGGAGTACTGAGACAAGAAGCAGGTGAATAACTAGTCAACTGCTGTGATCATTCTAAAAGCCCTAAATTAGAGATTTTTAGATTACTGTCTTGGACTTATTTTATTGCTCAGTGGTTTGCAGATAATTTTGTTTCTTGCCTTCTCCCTTACGTTTCCCAGTATCCCGTAAAAGGAAATCAAAGAACTGGGAAGATGAGGATTTTTATGATAGCGATGATGATACCTTCCTTGATCGAACTGGTGCGGTAGAAAAAAAGCGACTGAACAGGATGAAAAAAGCTGGTAAAATAGAAGAAAAACCAGAGACTTATGACTCCCTGGTAAGAAGGATTATTATAACATTCCAGGCTTACTCTCTAATCCATGTGGTTATTACTAAGAAGGAAAACAAAAAATATTTCCTGATCTTCTTCCCTTAGCTTGAACTCTGGTATCATTTCAGATCTTTAGCTCTCAATTGGTCCCAACTTAGAATAAAGTAGTGGTTCTTTTATTTGTGGACAATAAATACCTGAAAATATTGCTTACTTTATTGTAGGGGAAGCATATTATCTTGTTTTTGCCCACGTAGGATCGCCTTTTACTTTGTGGATCAGGGCAGTGGGTGAAGGAAATACCAGAACAGGGTACTTCTCTGGTAGATGGTTATAAAGCATCAGAAAAGAATTGCAAGCTTTAAAGTGCCCAGGGAATATCCCAAAGAGGGGTCTCATTCTGATTCAGAGGATAATCAGCCTGGATTGACAAGCGTATGACAACTAAAAGTCCTACACGGCCAATAGAGTGTGGGGGAGCAGGGTTGGAGGATCACAGTGTGAGAGGACTGATAAGTTGTTCAGGAACAATCTAGACCATAATTTTTTTTCATCCCAGAAGCTCTTGGTCAAAGCTCAGAAGTAGATAAATGGAGGCAATTTGGTAGGATGTTTGCATAACTCTCAAAAGGGGATTTTAAGAAGATGATAAGATCTTCCAACTATATTGTTCTTTCATAGGTCACAAAGCTAAACGAATCTGAAAAAGAGCTGTCGGAGATAACAGAGAAGCTGAAGGCTTCAGGGAAAGGTAAGGTGGGAAGTTTATTTGATCATAGTGTTTTCTGTAAAGAACACTAAAGAGACAAAAACCTATCTTACGAATTTCTGTCTTAAGTGCTTTTCTTCTTCGTGGCCGCTTTTTACAAAGGGGTAGGAAGGTTTGCAGGTTACTGAGTTGGCTGAGGAGGATACTTCGTCCAACAGTTTGTGTGCTGTGTGTATAGTCACTTGCTGATGAAAGCAGCTTTTTCCAAAGCAAGCGACATCTAAGTTAAGGCAAAGAGGTGAGCGTACAAGCTCCTGGAAATTAAGAGGGTGAGCGTTATGACTGTTTATCTGCCCATAATAGTGAAACTGACCTAAGTGAGGAACACTTTTTTTTCTACTCCCTCCAAAATCATTTGTAAGGGAGGAGCAAACAACTGCCAGAAAAGACAGTGTCTTTGATTTCACTTCTCTCGTCGTGGGAAAAGAGAAATGTGAATTCAAAGCAATTGATGCTTAGCCTGTATGTTCAGTGATCTCGGTAGCTCATGAGAATGCCGTTCAGCTTCTAGGATTACGCCTTTGTGTTCGAAAGCAGAGCCTTTCCAAAGTGGTGAGTCTGTGTGGTAGTAAGTTAGGTTTAAAAGTATACTCTGTATATTCTGTTACTGATGATGTCTTGTGGAATAAAAGGAATCACGAAGGAAATGTATTTAGGTTGGTTCTTCGTACAAGAAGCTTTTTGAGAGAGTAGGCATTGATAAAGGTTGCCACATCGGTTTGTCAGAAGAGTTTCTTCCCAAGAAGCCTAGCAGCAATCTGACAGCTGGGCTCTCTTTTGTGCATTACATGGGTATGTTTCTTCCTGGTGACTCAGCTCTGTGCCAAGATTTATATGTAGCAACGTTTTTGTTGGTGATTGATTATACCAGCTCGCTGCAGAGAAAACAGTGTTGTTCCAGTGAGCGTTCTGACTGATGGGTGGGCTCAGTGTGTTTGAAGAAATTGCTTTCAGCATGATTGTTCTGATAAGTAGTTAACGATTGACTGGCAAGAGAAGCTAATGCTTTATGTTGTCTGAGAAATCTAATTCCGAGCTTTCTTACCTTACGATGCCTTTGTTTCTGCTGATACTGTTTCTCAGCAAGATTGTTAAATCGTTGTAGTAGAGGCTGGGAGAAGGAAGAATGAGTTCATTTATAGATTTCTACTAACATCATATAATTCTTGTGTTGTTATCATGGTTTGGTAAATTGTAACGGGTTCCACAGCTAGTTTAGAGCCTTGGAAAAATTGCAGTCTCAGCACTTACTGCAATACAGAGCAATTCAGTATCGGATGAGAATTTCCTAGAACTAGGCCAGGATAAAATACAGCAAATACTGCATCATCAGTTACTTTGTGTGTGTTCTAGGTACTTGTGCTTGCTTTTATTGTAGGTGATTCTTACCACTGTCATGAGCTGTCTGGCAAAGCTACTGCGTTACGTACACTTCTGAAACCTTAATGCACTTTTGCTTGCTCTAAATGATTATTTGTAGCCTAAGGGCAAGAGTGTGGAGAGATCAATGAGTGAATGACAGGTTAAATGGCAACACCTCTTACTCAGCACTTGGAGAAATTAAGCGGCTGCCTTAAAAAAACAAATCGCAGTAGAAGTTCACAAATTGTTCTCTGGAGTTCTTCAGAACTAATTACTGATGGACTGACTTGAGATCTCTCATTCTCACTGATGCAGCTGGATGAAAATCAAATACATAGAGCTCTTCAGTCTCAGTTTGCCTATTCAGAAGACAATTATCAATAAATTGATGATGTTGTAAATAGCCCTATAGCTTTTTTTCCACTGGAATATAAAGTAGAATGGCCGTGATTGAGTCACCCCCTAGCAATGTCTAATTTTACTTCGGTAGTTCTGATTTATCTAACGAGACACTAAACTGTATCTTTGAAATTGGGTCTTTAAGTTATCACTCAGCTTCTGCCTGCTAGGAGTTTCAGACTGTTAACAATACTTCTTCGTTGATGTGGTTTTGTCTTCATATAAATAATTATGCAGAAAAATAACAGTATTTCTATATGGATTTCTTTGATCACATGTTTTGTCTTCATTTATAGTTGTACAGTGGTGGATGCCAAAACTGTTTCTTATCTTTAGAAGTCTTTTAATTCTGTGTATCTTTTGAACAGCTGCTGTTGTGGCTTCGGATATTTTCAAGTTGTAACTGTTCTGTTCTAGATCAGAAATACTGGTTTTCAGTTGATTCCTTTTGTAAACATGAGTCTTATTAGACTTTTCTCTAAATGTTTGTCACATAAAACTGCATGAATGTGTACTCTTAACAATAACTTACACTATTTTATTTGTGCACATTTTAAATTTCAAGTGCTATTAGCTAATTAGCTCAAGCAGAACTGAAAATAACTCATTGGTCACATAATTATGCTCCTGTGTACATACATAAATGCTTGTTATGAAGCAAATAAATATTGGATTTGCCACTTTTCATATCATACTAAAAGGCCGAAGACTGCTTCTTGGTTTGGTTTTGTTTGATTATTTGAAATCCACGTGTTAGAATTCTGTATTTGTTTTTCTTGGTCATTAGAGCTTGAGTTTGTCTCCCCCTGAGTTTTATTTTAATTAGTTAAATAGGCCTAGAACTATTAATATTTGAAATTAAGTGGAGTAGAAAGACTACTGTTACTCTTTCAAGTACAGAGCAGTGTGTTTGGTTTTTTTGTTAGAAAATCCAATCGAAACAAAGGTAAATTTTGTGTGATTGGCCTAACAGAAGAAACTATTCTTGGATGCACTCAGTCATCCAGGGTAGGAGGCAGTGTCATGTGTTGATTCATTTCAAGCTTTGCAAATGTTATTACATAAACATTCCAGGAAAGCCAAAGTGGGATTGCCCATGCAGTGCTGTGGGATTCTTTAGAGCTGTGTTTATTTTAGTCTGTGACTACAAGAAGGAACCTGTAAGCCCCTTTTTTAGGACAGCAGATCTTGAAGTGAGATGAACAATTTAGAACAGAGACACTTAAAAAGAAACATTTAATTTTAAGAGAGGCTTTGTTATGTAAGTGGATTAAAGTTTACTGTCAGGCTTTTGTTGGGAGAAATGCTTTCATCTTTCCAGGACTAACAGCCTCCATTATTTCACCAGTCAACAGCAACTTGCAGAAAGGATAGTTTTTCCTATATATCTTATTCTCTAAAAGTAAGACTTGATGAGCTCTCATCTCCCCACCCCTAACAGTATGTATCTTCCCTTTATCTTGTCTAGTCCAGTCCCAGCCAGCAGCTCAAGATTCCTTGGATGAATTCATGACCGAAATAAAATCAGGATGCACCTTAGACAGTGTGGCACGAAAGAAACTTCATTTGCGGTCGTTTGAACTGAAGAAAGAGCAACAGAGACTGAAAGGGTTAATAAAGCTTGTCAAGCCAGCAGAACTGCCTGAGCTGAAGCCCCAGTAAGTCTTGGCTAAAGTGTAAAACCATTTCTTTTACTGTTATCGATGTGCAGTTGTGCAAGCCCAGCTTTCCAAACACAAAAGCAGGGAGACTTCCCAAACTACCTGGCTCATCTCTTTTCCGAGCCGCTCTGCCTTCTGCCCGTTGCAGCTCCTCTGGTCCAGGCAGATGCACCGCAGCACTAGAATAAGATAAGCCCACACTGGGAGGGGGGATGAGAGGGGAGAAGGGCTTGGAAGCATGGTGTCAAGCTTTTAAAATTTTTTTTCCCCAACCTGAATCCTAAAGGACCTGAAGAATTTTACAGGTATTACGTGCAAGGTGAAAACCACTTTCAGTGGGTGCAGTGTAGCTGGAAGTCAAGTATAGTGGCTGTTCACCTACTGACTAGCAGCACTGCTGCAATTCCAGAGGGTGTCTGATGGGTTCATCATTTGCTAGTGGCAGCTCGATTAGAGGTTTAATTACTTAATTAATTTACTTAAATTGAGGTTTGGCCTCCGAGTGTGGGGTTTTTTTTTTTTATACACATGTATATTATATACATATGTAAGCGTGCGTGTAATTAAATTTGAGGGAGCTTGTATGACACAGATTTTAAATTTTTTTTATTTATCTTTATTTTTTGTTTCCTGTTATGGCAAGGATCTGAATCATAAGATGTATGTAGGATGGAGGAGTCCTCTCCTGCAGCTTCCTCCTTGGATGCTGCAGGTGAGAGAGAAATAAAAGGATTTTTATATATCCCCTTCTAATTTGCAGAATTTTTTTTGCATTTGTAAATGTGAGACTTGTTTGGTAGTTTGTACACTGTTTTCCTTTGTATTTAATTTTTCTTAGGAGTGGGGTTTACAGTCTGGAAGCAGAGAGCAAGCCTAAAAAGATTACCCTGCCTCTCTTTGGTGCAATGAAAGGGGGGAGCAAATTCAAGCTGAAAACTGGAAGCCTAGGGGTAAGTTGGACTCAAAAGTGCTGTGAGTGAGAGGGTGGTTTCTCAGCCTCCCTCTTTCCAGGCTGTGGAGATTAAGTGGCAACCACATTTTTCAACTTGTGTAGGAACAGCATGGAGACACAAGGCTGCGGCATGGAAGGTGCAGAGGGCCACAAGCAGCGGCTGTTGAATGTTGTTTCCTACCAGCAGTTGCCATTCTGTGCCCTTGTCCAGCCAGTCTCCGGGGACACAGCTGAGCTCAAAAGGCGGTGGATCAAGCAGAGGCAGCCTGGGGACATCAGGCTGAACTACTGCTATACCTCAGCAGCTGGTCCTTTACTTTCTTTTGGGTTTCTTGATCTTATAGCTAAGACCGTAGCCAAGATTGATTCAGTTTCCAGTGTCCCTCTTATGAAAAGATTGCACTTTTTGTCTATGGACCGGACATGGTTTTTCATCTTCTATCCCTACTTATAATTTTTCCTTAAAACCTAGTTATTTTTCATCCTGAGCCTGTTTTCTTGCCAGCTTTCTCTACAACAATAATAGGTGTGCTTTCTCCTGTAATAAATATGTGCCATCTACCTCTATTTATCTTGGCACTCATGCACCAGTCTTTCTCCCACAGAAGGTGCCTGTTAAGCGTCCAGACATCCCTGAAAGCTTGTTAAAAATGAAAGATGATGGACCGGAGGAGGAGGAAGAAGAAGAAGAAGAAATGGAGAAGGAACAGGAAGCAGATGCAATAAACAGCAGAGCATCAAACGTGGAAATGACAACAGAGGAAGAAACAAGAAAAGAAACTACTTCTGCTGATGGTTCTTGCAATAACAAGAATCTAGAATCTCTTCAGGATGGTAAACTCTTTTTTTTTTTTTTTCCAGTAGTGAAGCTGAGTCTGTTACTGCTGAATTTTTCAGAGCCATATGAATCTCTTAAGGCTTGAGTCATAGGTTTGCCAGCAGATTCTTTTCTATAGATTTTTGCTATGAGTCCAGAGTCTTTGTGCGAACAGCTGAGTTTCACTTGGTTTCAGATGAATCTCTGCTTGGCAGTCATTTTTTTCATGCGTTTGGTGAAATAGAAAAAAAGTCTTTTGGACTCAAAGGTCCTGTTTTGAGAAGCCCTTCTATCATGAGATTGAGCGTCCGTATGAAAATGACTACAATGTGTTGTTGGCAGGGAGAATGACTTCGTAAGGAAATAGATGTCTGTGTAAAGCTTCAGATTTCATTTTAAGGAGGAAAAATAATTTTAAAAGTGGTAATGGAGAAGTATCTTCCTTGTATCTGTGTGGTCTGTCTCCAGTCCCTCCTTTTCTGTGCCAGCTTAATGTATTTAAAAACTCCAGTGGAAAACCAGTGATGTTTCTCAGTAAGCAGCATGTTTTAGGAGGGAAACCTGATTCTAACTTTTTGTCTTAATGTTGAAGAGGTTGCTCTTGCAAAGTCTGATTTAACTGGTCACAAGTTTTTCCTTGATATTGGATTGCAATGGACTCGGTGAATGAAATAATCTGGAGGACTTTGGAGAGAAGAGTTTTTCCTGAGACAAATGTAGCTAAGAGTTCCCTTTTCAACTTGGTCTCTGAGGTGCTAACACTCTACTCATCAGTTACTGTAGGGTGCTCACCTGGCTCGCTCTTATTTCTTTTACAGGGGTTCGTTTTCTGCCTGAGCCAAAGATACTAAGGAATACATCTCAGATGGGACCCTCACAAGAGAAATCTCAGGGTGAGTCGTACATTTTAGGCTCTATTGTACAGTAGCATGTGGGTTTAGAAACTTCTGTCAGTAGAAGGAAACTAAGCCTAATCTAGAGCCTCAAGGATTGTGTTTTGCTTGGAAAGTGGCGAGTGCATAGTGAAGACAGATCACTTCAACCGTGTTTCAGTTCTCCGTGCTTTTCATAGTCATTAATATACAAGATCTGTTGTTTTTAAAAAAATAGCGTGAGAAGGGAAGAAAAATTATATTGATTTAGGAGCATAAACACAATGCTTTTTGTCCTTCTTATTCTCTTGCAGTAGCTCTTAGCACTACAGAAGGACAGACCTTTCTTTCATAAAATGACAAATACTACATAACACTAGCTAATAACATGTTAATGACCCAGATGACCCCTCTACGTGGTCACAAAAAAAATGTAATCAGATCCTCCCTCAAAATGAAGACTGGAAATCTCTGAATTTTCTCTTTTTTTTTTTTTATAACTGTGACTCGGACGCTGAAGAATGTCATTCTGTCCTCATCTCTCAGACTTAATCCAAAAGAGTCTTAATATTTCACAGGTTAAGTGGCAGAAAACCAAGGCATACTTCTGTCTCTTTTGTATTCCTCTCACCTATGTCACTGTAAAGTTTGGTTGTTTTTTTTTTTCAAAAGTGTGTTGGTCCTGTGCTTTTCCTACTGTTTCTTTCTAAATCAATCACTGCAGTGGTTACAGATGGAGAATATCTTCTAGAGATAAACATCTGCCATTAATTAAAGCATGCTACAAAATCCCAAACAGAGGATCTTATTAAACTGCATTCCTGTAGATGACTTGACAGTATATTAAACAGAAGTTAATCTAAGAAAAGCAAAAAAGACATTCAGCAGGCTTAAGTATAAATTTGGTTGCAGAGGGCTGGCTTGGATTTCCTTTTGGATGTGTCCATTTTTATGTGAACTTTTTATAAGCTTATTTCTGATAGAATTGGTCGTTTGTGATGTGTCATAAAACAAATCTTCTTTCCTCACAGCATCTGAGGCATTGTGTAAGGAGCGTGAAGAGGCATCTGAGAAAGTGAAGAAAGTCAACTGCTCAAGCAAGGTCAGTTATGATAACGTGACTCGTAGCTT
Source organism: Baryphthengus martii (assembly GCA_013396935.1). NCBI lineage: Eukaryota > Metazoa > Chordata > Aves > Coraciiformes > Momotidae > Baryphthengus > Baryphthengus martii. Next base: position 759,052 of record VWZK01011718.1, on the reverse strand, counting down.
AAGAGCTTCAAGAAATCATTTGGTAGACTCTTTACTAATGAAACAGTAACAATTTGATTATGACTGGGTGATAGTAGCCCTTTTCTGTTAATTAAGACCCAAATGTAGAATCCCAGGCTGCCGTTGGACCCAGACTTTGGAGTTTCGAATGAGAAGGTAAAGCACAGCATTTCAAGTGTGACGGGCTCTCATTTCAATCACAAATTTATTTTTTTCACCTTTTTTTCACTTGACAATTACCCTCTGCTAATCACTGCTTCTCCTGCATCACAAGGGTTGTATAACAAAGGTGCTCTGTGGGCTTTAGGAATGGCACAGCTAAACTTTCTTTGGAGAGCAGCCTGGGAAGCCAGTATTGGCCGATACAGAACACACTGGCCTAAAATTGTAGCTAGTGTGTATTGCCATCACCAAACCTCATCCTTCCCTTTGGATGTGGAAGGAGAGAGGTCTAAGAGATTATTGCCTTTCGCAACCTAATTTTTGCTAAATTTCAGTAGATGTACCAGACAGTGTTCCTTCCATGCATAAGATTTGTCTTGAAATGTACAGTATATGAAGCCTGCACATTTTGAGATAGAGGCAATTGTTACTTTCTTGGAGCTGGGAAGGAACATCTCTGACAGTGTGCTCCGAGCCTAGTGATTATTGTGAGGTCCTTCTCTTTAGAGTGCGTTTCACCCTTCTGCTGACTGCCATCAGAGGAGCTTCCTGTGCTTGGTGGGCTGTGAGTTCTGACCATTATGACAACTTCTTTGTGGTGACCATCTAATTTTAGCCCTGCACCGCTTAATTAAAGAAATCTAACTCGCTGGAGCCTGTGTGTGCTGTCGGCCGCCTTGTTAGTCCTGGCAAAGGACCCAAGGATTGGGTAGGCACAGCCTTTAAAGTTGTCCTTTGGTGGCGGCCTATAAAGCGTGTTGATAGAGAAAGCAAGAGTAGACTTAGACCGTTAAAGCCTGAGTTATGTCATTTTCCATATGAATATGGGTGAACAAGGCAGCCTCTCGGGCAGAGGCAGTCAAGTCAGCACCTCTTGTTAGCACAGAGCTCACTCTGACCACTGAGCATTCTCCAAATACCAGATGGCTTAGCTCTATTCTCTCTCATCACAAATCACTTCTTCCACATGCTGTCTCTGCCTTTGGGCTCAGATCTTGCATGGAAAATATCAACCAGAAGTCAGCTTTGGGTTTGTGGTTTTTTTTCCTCTTTTAATATTTGAGGAATAACTTTGAATCATGTAAAACTGGTAAAACAATTTTCAAGTGACTGTTCACGAGCCATATTTAAAAAGTGTTCAACTCTACAGTCTAATGTTTTGGAAAACATTAGTCTTCCAAAAGCACTGTTTTAGAGGTTGATTTGGGGAAAGTTTTTGCGGGAATGAAAAACTCCTTCAACTGCATAACTTAAAACTGTCATGATACTATAGAGTAATGCAAATCGGTGCTGAGTAACTTGGGTACACTTTGAGCTTCTAAGTCTTGCATGCTTCGGTTGTAAGAATTTTTTTTGACAGCTACTTGCAGTTGTTGAAAACAAAAGTTGTTGAGAAAATGATGCCGATGTGGCAAAACTTAAATATAGGAACAAAAAGACCTTGTTGTGAATTGCAAGTGACCTGGTTTGCTTTGCTTTAAACAGTCTAGTGATGCCAGTGATACCTGAAAAAACCTGAGTTCTCTTTTATTTTGAAAAACTGTTCCCCTTATATAACAGCTGAACGTTTATATACTCCCATTTGAAAGTCACCTTAAACACAAAGTTTTCAGTGGGATTGTGCATTGAAATCAGTAAAACACTTCTTGAAAATCCTACTCTGGTGCATTTCCCTGCATAAAGAAATTCTGTCAATCATAGCATCGTTAAAGTTGGAAAAGACCTCCAAGATCATCAAGTCCATCCTTCTACCCAACACATACCTCCATGACCACCAGACCACGTCCCAAAATGCCACACCAATGTGGTGCTTTGGTATATTTCAACACCTCCAGGGATGGTGACTCCACTACTTCCCTGGGCAGCCTGTTCCAATGCTTAACTACTCTACACTCCCAAGCATTGCAATGACAAGATTAAACTGTCCAGAAGTGGGCAGTTGGCAATGGTTCTGTTTTGAGGGGGAGATTGGACTGGATGACCTCCAGAGGTCCCATCCAATCAGCATTTCTATTATTCTATTACTACTGGGAATAAACTGAATCTATTTGAGGGTTTGCTATTTCTTCTTTCTTCTTTTTTATTGTTTTCATCCCTGACTCTTGTAGAAATAACGCTCACCTTTCAGTATTTGCCTCTGAATTAGAGATTTAGTGGGTGTGACTTGTTGCTGGAGGGGTGCATCACCTTAATCTTTTCTCCTGTTGCAGGTCCAACAACCTTTTTTTTCCTCACAGTACCCAGATGATGACCCAGACTACTGCATATGGGTTCCTCCTGCAGGTATCAACCATTTCCATATCATTTTTAGTCTTAACTCAAGAATCTATCTAATGAGTAGCTACTATACCCTTGTAACTTCTTGAGAAAGAAGTAATTCAGAAATACTTTACCCAGAACCTGATCTTTCTGGCGTGTTACACTCCATATTTGTTGTATGGCCATGCAGGTTTTGCAGTGAAATACAGACCATATCTGTAGCAACTTCATCTCAATGGACAGATAAACCTGAAGTTTGCTTTTTGAGTTTTGTAACACCTGAGAGCGCTAACTCCGTTCACATAGTGATAGGATGATCTAGTTGAAAGACAAGCTCAAACCTTCCCGAGGGATAAATGCTTCAGCAATCTTCATAGTCTCAGTTTTTATAGAAGTCGGTGAAATCTGAAAATCTCTGCAGATTTTTGCAAGAATTCTCGGAATGCAAACTTTGGGTCATGTGTTTTGGAGGGAAGTCTTGATAATGCTTTGGTGAAGGCACTGAATAATCGATGCATGTGTTCAATATATGTTCAAGTTGAACAGTTGTTTTTTTTTTACTTCAGTTCCAGAGTGGTTTTAGCTAAAGAGGTTAACCTTAAACGGTGTAACGAATTTTCAGTTTCTCTAAAATGGAAAATTCATTTTCATGCATTGAGGTTTTCATAGTAAGTTCAAAGCTTAGCTTTCTTTTGGCAGATTCATTACTGTAATTTTTATAAGGCTGTTGCAGTCTTATAATATAGATAGCCTCCACAGGGAATAAGAAAAACGAGGATAAATTTCACTGAAGAAAACTATAATCTTCAATGAAAAGACTGCACTTCAGTGGCATATGAATCTGCTGGAACAAAATACCTAATTCAGTAACTCAGATGTCTGATCGAGGGTAGCCAAGCAAGCTGTATCCCTAAGAGGGAGCTCCTTTTTCTGTCTCTGCCTCCTAATAATCAGACTTACATTCTAAGCTCGCACAATGAGGACACCAGAGGGGAAATGGAAAAAAAACAAACCACCCCAACAAAGAAGAAAACCAAAAAAAACCAACCAAACAAAAGCCAAAAAACCCCACCCACCTAAACCAGGAATATGTGATATAATCTTGACACTATTAGTAAGGTGAAGAGAAATTATAAGTATAAATCAAAAGACTATTTGAATAGTAATGTCCAGTCCAGCTTTTTATCCTCTGTGCTTGCCTGACTGGTGCTGCCTAGAAGCTGTTTCGTACTTGGATACACGTTCGTCTTGGATGAGGAGTTGGAAAATAATGCAGCTCTTCTTTGTCCCTTAGGTCAAAGCGGTGATGGCAAGACTCATCTCAATGAAAAATATGGCTACTAAGCTTCAAGCGCCCCAGAGTGTGTCTGAGGTTTGAAGGACTGCTCTATTTTTGGACTCTTTTTTCACCACACGTGAAGTGAGGGATAAAATAGTTGTTTTTTTCAGATGATGTTCCAAATTCAAGTGCATCAGCAGCCAGTTTGGATGTTAGCTCTCCCTGTGTGTCCTCTGTTTGTCTTCCAGATACTTTTTTAAAAGTAAAAGCCCACACATTCTTCTGCCTCTTTTTCCATTTTTAGCCTTCTCCTTTTTATTTGGCTTGAAACTGTAGGTTCATTTTTCCTTTTGTAAATAAAAGTATACAAAAAGTATAAAAAAAAATATACCTCTGTATACTTACAGGCTTGATAAAATTTTATTACTGTTGATTTTATGCAATTAAAATGAGAAACTACTGGTTTACTTCTGTGGCTGACTGTTTGAAAATACTGTCATGCTAAATGTAACCTAAAACTTGAGGGTTATTTTTCTTTCTTGTGGAAAAAAGGTATTTTGAAAAGAAAAATGCTTTCACTTCTGCCTCTTGCAGTTTCTGGAATACTTGGTATGGAGCGGACCAGAAAGGGTGAGCGTACAATGTTACAAAGGTGTAGAAACACCAAAGAACTGAAGAGACTGGCACTGCTTATCTCAATTCAGAGAGTAACAGAAGAAATGATGGAAGGATATCCTGGAAAAGCTTATCACAGAATGGTAGGGGTTGGAAGGGACAGCTGGAGATCTTCTAGTACACTCCCCCTGCTAAAGCAGGTTCACCTAGAGTGGCTTGGACAGGATCGTGTCCAGGTGAGTTTTGAAAGCCTGCAGAGAAGGAAACTATAACCTTTGAAGGAAAGCAGCTTTTCCTCGTGTTCTAGTTTGTGGCCCTTGCCCTTTGTCCTGTTGTTGGGCACTACTGAAAGGAGTCTGGCTTCATCCTCTTGACACCTGCCCTTTAGATTATTTATAAGCATTAATAAGATCCCCTCTCACTCTTCTCCAGGCTAAACAGTCTCAGGTCTCTGTCTTTCCTCATAGGAGAGATGCTCCAGTCCACTCATCATCTTTGTAACCCTCCACTGGACTCTCTCTAGTAGTTCCTTGACTCTTGAACCAGGGAGCCCAGAACTGGACACAGAACTCCAGATGTGGCCTTATCCAGGGCAGAATAGAGGGCCGGGGGGAGAACCTCCCTTGACTTGCTGACCACGCTTTTCTTAGTGCACCTCAGGAGACCATTGGCCCTCTTGGTCCTTCTCCACAGAGCCGCTTTTCAGCAGGTCAGCCCCTAATCTGTACTGGGAGTGATGGAGCTCACTCCAGGTTTTACCCCCCAGACAATGGAAAACAGTTGGGCAGGTTGGCATTTTGTAGGATTTTACTTAATATCCTCAAGCTGCAAAACAGCATCTTCTTTCTGCCTGTGATCTACAACACGCTTAGATTTGTTGTTTGTCAGCATCTGCACACCAGGTCTGTGTTCAGGGTACAGACCACGCTTCCAGCCTCTACCTTTGAGATGATTTTCCACATAGATCTTGTGCTTTTTCACATAAAGGCAGAGGCAAACAATCTGGGTTCCCCAGCTGCAGGCGGCAGTCTGCAGCTGGCCCACCAGCTGTGTTAAGCGGGCAGTCACGCAGCAGGCAGAGCTGGCACTAGTATTTACAGCTGTAGGTGTGACTGGAGTGTGTGTACGGCAAAGCTCACAAAGGTTTCATGCCCCCAATATCTTTTCTGATCTCCCTAACACCGTAATGATGGTCACCGGGTCAGAGGAGGAAAGGGGTCTTGGGATAAGGTAGGACTGTGGCTTAAAAATCTCCTGATGTTTTTTACCTCTCAGATAGAAGGATGAGCCTATTAACACGCAGCAGGTGCTTGAACAAGGGATTCCCGCTCAGCACACCCTTCCTATGTGCAGACCACGCCGGTTTTTCATGGAGTTCTCTTGCTCTGCTCATCAGTTCTGCATCNCTGTACTGGGAGTGATGGAGCTCACTCCAGGTTTTACCCCCCAGACAATGGAAAACAGTTGGGCAGGTTGGCATTTTGTAGGATTTTACTTAATATCCTCAAGCTGCAAAACAGCATCTTCTTTCTGCCTGTGATCTACAACACGCTTAGATTAGTCAGAGCTCTGGCTGCTCTAAGTGCTGTGAGTCCTCCAGCAAAACAGAGAAATCCATCACTGGTGGGTTTTAGTCCAATTATACAGCATCACTTTTTTTGTCTGTAATGTTAGAATGGAGATAAGCTGCAGGGTCCTGTCTACCCCACTCCCAACAGCTTTTACCCTAAGACTAGCCAGGTGGAAAGTCTGATCACCTCTCAGCTCTCTCTGACTCCACGCAAGTGCACTAACCCCGTCTGAAATTTTCCTGAATTTGTAGTGCTTGAATTAACGGTGGAAGACTCCAGTTGAAGCGATGTGTGCAAACAGCTTTGAGCCAGAGCTGAGCAAAATCACCAGGATTAGACATCTGGTGCATCATCAGAAACTTGCTCTACACCTCAAACAAGTGTTTTGTGAGCTTCATGCAACAATACCTCATCCAAATTACCAAACCTGTATTTTTCCATGTAGTCTAGTTCTGAAGCTCTGGAATAGCCATTCCCACTGCTTTATGTGCTGTGTGGAAGCCATGGGTTGGGCTGATGTCCCCTCCACCACCACCACACCCCTCCTTACCTTTGAGGATGGGGGGTAAAGACAGTTTCAAATACACACCCTGGTGACGGGAGGGCCTTTGATTCTGCCATAAGTGATCTAACAGGACAATATTGACGGTATTCTGGGTTCCCCCAACACCACAGAGAAGTTTACCCCACCACCCACAATCTCCACGTGATACCTCCACATCAGCCAGCTCTTCTGGTTTGCAAGGTCATTTTTTTCCAGCTGCTTGGTGATTTTGACCCAGCACTGCTGCGCTTTCTCTCCACTTCTTTCAAAACCACAAATTTGAGGAAGTAACCTCCAGAGGGAGCTCATGATGCACAGACCTCACCGTACCTTAGATCCCCACTGACATCAAGGAAGGAATCCCAGCTCTAGCTGCGGGTACGGTCCCCCGAAGAATGCTTCCTTGTGTTTAGCTACGCAAAACTGAAGCTACAGGTAACGCTCCACCCTCTGGAATGGAAAGGAGCATTCATAAAGTCCTTCAAAGGAGCATAAAACCTATTTGGTTACCTGCTTGTTGAACTGGGTTTACAACACTGTAAAAAGCTACAGGACACAGATGGCATTGACCATTAGACCATCCTGGACCCAGCTCATAGGCCTTGCTCCAGCGTTCAAGAAGTGATTGTTTAAAGCTGCTATTTATTTCCTTCACAGAGTGCAGGATTAGTTGGTATTTTCTTTGCACCATGTGTTTACCTCATTATCATACTTACTTTCCATTGCTACAAAACTTCCAGTTCTGTATTCACCTAATAAAATACTCTTAAATTTATGAGGCATCAATGCCCTAAGGCCCACGAGCACCTAATATTTGGGCAGCTGGCTGCAAGGTATTTTGGTTTGCAGTTCTATGCGTAAAGCAATATATATTTTGATACCTGTATAGCAAGACATTCTGCTGTTCTGGGGCACAGAATTATACACACACGTGTATAATCACGTCTGTGGACGTGATACTGAGGGTTGTTAGGTTCATTTTTTACATTCTGAAAATGAAGTGCTGTCTTAGGAGCACACGGTTTCATTTTCAAAGTGAATGTGAAGAAAGATGTGAAAAACATTCTTTAAGTTAAAGGAAAGGTCTATATATCAGCCTAATTTGCTTAATTGTGTTTTTAAATTGTGGAAGTGTTTTGTTGATTGTGCAGCTGTGTGGGTACATATGCAGGTGGATGCACACTTTCAACCATGAATATATTGCTTTGTTTCCCTGCTTTGACCTGTTAAACCACCTGAAGCTCAAGTTTATGCTTTTGCTGGACGCAGTCTGCTGAACCTGCAATCTTAGGGCATCTCACAAGACTTGCTTGTTTATGCTGAGTACCTGTTTCAAATCCAGTTTCTTGTAGCACCTAGAAATGAGATATGCAGGCAAAGAATAGCGTTTGATACGATCCATTTGCAGGTGATTGCTCAAGGGAAGTCTAACTGATACTAGACTTGTGAAACAGCAGATCAAACCTCACCTGTGCTGGCCCAAGCACTGAAAGTGCTCGGAGGTACTGTAGAAGGTTCATCAGCTCCCCTAGACTTGAGTCAGAGCCTTTTGGGTAGTGATCATGTCTATACCCGTGCATATAAAGATAAACTTGCTGACAGCTTGACCGTGCAGTCAGCACGCAGCGTGTGCAGTACTTTGGTTTAAACGCAACGCGTGGACTCTGTCAAAAACTGATGTTCGTGTGAACTGCAAAAATCTTCATCCATAAGGAAGTTTTTTAAGAGCTGGCATATGTAACACTAGTAGAGCAGAGAATCCTCAAAAGGGCAGTTTCAAAAGGGAAAAATTTATCCAGCAGATACTTATACTTTCTTCTGTTTAGCAATCATTTTCTTTTCATGCAGAAGCCAGGGACTAGCAGACAGTTTTTGAAACCATCCCTTGACTATATCTTGCCCTGAATTAATCTGAGCTTGTATCTTTTCTCCCACTGGACTCGCCTGGGACTGTTTTGTTGCTGCTGGCATTCGTCTGTGTTGCCATTGCTTCCTCTGTATGTTGAGACCAGCTCAAGCTTCATCACTCCCTGTGGGACAGAACCATGTTGTGCTGAGCCTTTTCCCTTGTCCATCTTCAACCTTAAGCCCACCTCCACAGAACCCGTACCCCAAAACATCCCCTTCATACTTTTTTCCTGCTCCCGAGCTGCACAAACAGTTTTGATGGGAGTTGAACTTCACCAGAAAGCAGCCTGAACCATGATTTTCTCCCTCCAAGCAGAAAATGAATCTGACTCAAAGTTTTGAGTGTGGCCACCAGTCCCAGTGGAACCCGAACCAAACAGCTTTTTGCTGAGTGCCTGTCTCCCAGCTGCCCCTTTTTCTTGGGAGCCTTTTTGGGGATCCATCCAGTGCAGAACAAAGTGGGCAGCATCTCTGGCTAAACCTGGTGTTGCCTGGTTTAGCTCCAGCCCTAGGCTGAGTCTGCAGGTCGTGTGCTTACCTCTGCCAGGAGTCAACCAAAAGGGTTGGCTCCCAGACTGGCAGCTGTCCTGGGCAGAAGCTATGTTTGCCATTTGAGCAGAGCTGAGCAGGCTGTTGGGTTACGAGCTGGCAGTATGAAGCGGCACAACACTGGGCAGCTGGGTAGCCAAATTTCTTCCTTCTTGTCCTTCCTAATCAGAGTGGAGTCAGAGAAAGTCTGAGATTTGCTTTTATAAATTTCTTTGGGTGGAAGGGGAAAATGGCAGAGCCATCAGTTCATGATAGGGTGGGATGACATTTCTTTGCAAAGAGCCAGAGGAATATTGATATGAAATGTCATAACTTAACTCATTCATCTCCTTATTCCCCAACCGTATATAACGGCCCCATTCCCATTACAGCTCTTCAAGAAACAGCAATCCAGACCCCTCCGTAACAGCAAGGCAGTAACATCCTAATTGCTCTTACATGCTAGGGTAATTATAAGGGGGTCTGTGGTGGAAAGATGATTTATTTTCCAGTGTTGAAAGCACAGCTGTAAGTACACAGAACTTCTCTGTGCTTCCTCCTGAAACAGCTCTCTTGGCGTCTCAGGTGTCTTATCGCAAAAACAGATGAGACCGTTTTCTCTCTCCAAATTAACAGATTTGCCTGAGAACTGTCATTTGCTCTTGCGAGGCAGTTGGACAAGAAGACACGCCGTGAAGCACCGTGGTGTGCTCTGCAGATTCTCTTCAGCTGCTCAAAACACATAGACAAGTATTAAACAGTTTAGGCTCAGGCCCAAGCAGAATCAACTCCTGAGATTGCACCCATGAGTCACTCCCAACCTCTGACTTTCCTATGGCATTTACCTCTTACTGCCCACAGCACTCAGCAGTAAAATGTGGCTAATTTCACAGAAATGCAGTGATACTCAATGAGTGAAACTTTGATCTCTAAGAAGGACACTGGCACTAGTCTAGGACTTCTGTGAAGAGCACTGTTAGCCAGGATTGAAAGATACCATCAAGGGTCTTCTCCCTCTGAAGGTGGATGTGGTGTTTGGGTTGGAGGGGTGCAGGTGGGGGGAGAGGGGCAGATGACAGGATCTCACTTGTGTAAGAAAAGGCAGACTTCAAGTGATGTTTGAAATGACTACAGAAAACTTTTCTAGATGCTCAGATGGGCTGTTGAGAGATAGCAAATGAGCAGGAGATACAATTTTATTATGTCAACAAAGAATTACCCTGGCTATCTATCGTGGCACCTGGGTAATTAAAATCCTGTCTTGGATAAGGCCCAGGTTGTTCCCAAAGACAAATGTGAACATGTGCTCTTTTTAGAGCACAGAGTAATGGTCAGAGGTTACAGCTCGGACTGCATGATTGCATCCATCTTATAAAATGAGAAAAGCACGAATGAAAAAAACCCTCTAACATCTATTAGGGAGAGAATTAGCTGTGTAGTCCAAAGGTAAAGATAGTTTAATCTCTTTTATACTCTATCGGAAATAGATTTCCGTGCCTGGGAACACTGGCCATATATTTCTCTCTAATCATCCTTTCAAAGGCTAGATCACATCAGCTATGGTCTGCTCAGGGACAGAAAAACTATGAAATCCAGAGCGTCTTCCCCAGCAAGAGTACTGCTTCACCATCAGGCAGCTTCCTCATTTTTGCCTCTATGCTGGGAGAAAATTGGCCTTCATTCCTCTTATGCCTATAAGCCCAAGATATATGGAGCTGTGCCCAAGAAGGTCCTGTACCCAGCAGCAATTTACAACAGCTCTTCTCCAGTCCTGTAGAGCTGATCTGTGGTGGCTACACACAGAGAGAGATGCAGAGTGTCTATAAACAATATTGTTGTCTTGCTTAAAAATTATATAATGTCTACAACAAATCATATTTCGTTGTCGTATCCTGCTTGCCCTCTGTCTGGAATTTGCTGAAATATGTCATGACTGTCGAGTTAACCAAAACCAGTTAAACTCTTAATAAGAAATAAATACATAAAGTCTTTGTCACTACTATCTGCGAAGACTTGCCTAATGCTCTGCTGTGTTTGTTAACAAGCAGCAAGTGTCAATGGGACTTCATTAGAAGAGGGGTGGTTTTTTTTAACTACAGTTCTTGCTCCAATTTGTATTTTGTAATAATCATGTTTAAAGAGGAAAGAAATGTCATGTCTTAAGCCATCAGGGGGCATGTGTCTAAATAATACAAAGGAACTGAAGCTGTGCAACAGCAGGAGAAGAAAGAAAATGCCAGATCCTCTCCACAGCTGCTTGGAGTTTACTAGAAATAGGAATTGCTGCCCTAGGCCAGACCAAGGGTGCACTTAGCTTGTTATCTCTTTGATGCACAGAGGAAGAAGCATAACAAACCATGTGTGCGTGTATGCTTATACACATATATATGTCAGACTGTCCTCAGAGGTGCACAACAGGACAGCAGCAACAGTCACAAGGTGCAGGAAGGAAAATTCCCATTAGGTATTAGGAAAAATTCTTCAGTCCTGGAGGGGCTCGGCACTCAGCTGGGCAAGGGCCTGACTTAGGGTGAGCTGGCCTCCTGGGGGTTGAACTTTATCACCTCCAGAAGTGTTTCTTAGCCTGAATTATTCTAATTCATATATATATATATTTATATACATACACATGTACACGCACAGGTACATACACATATATGTTTTTAAAACATATGAAGATACATATATGTCTGGGGTACACTCCCTCTTCATATTCTGAATGGCAAAGAGTGTCTTAATCTGTTACACTGTTGGTTAGCGTACCCAGTGATAAGAGAGAAGGTCTTCTGGACGTAATCTGCCAGAGACACTTGTTCAGTGGTGTTACTCGTGCAAATTTCAATGAAGAGATCATTCCTGGGGTTCCCGGCACGGGGCATTCTCATGAAAAGCGTCGCAAATTCTGATTTAGAACTATAAAGTCAAACTAGAGAAAGCGTGCTTACAAAACAGATTGCCATGACTAGCTAAGCTGCCGGATCTTTCTTTTGTGAGTAAGCGTTTGGCCAACAGATGAGGACGGTTGTTGTGGAACTGGAAGGTCAGATATTGGGGAAAATTATGACCGTTCTTCTGTAAGGAATGATAGTGTGAACTGAGCGCTGTGCATGAGGGAGTGAACAGGCTGTTGTCTCTCAGATTCCGGATTTAGTTCTTGCTTTGGATCTTATTACCTTTTGCACAGAAACTTAGTTTATTTCTACATTCCCTTCAGCCTAAAGCAATTTATAGTCCTTGTTCTTCCCCTTGCGAGTGGGTGGGAAGCTCTTATTTCAGTATCCTTTAAATAACCAGACTCAATTCCACCCTCATAAATTTGATCTCTAACACACATCCCCTTACTAAATAAGCAAATATTTTCCTAAAACCAGTTTGGCTTATTCCTAGATTGACCTTTTGTCAACAAAACACGAAGATATTATCGTGATTGGAAACACTTCTCTCAGGCCCATAAACCAGGCAAACAAAAAGGGGAGAGGAGAGGGAGGAAAGAGTGGGGCTTAAAAAACTCATTTTGGAAATGTCAACCGGGCAACCAAACAGCATGAATCATAAAAAACAGTGAAAGAGGCAGAGAAACAATGTGTGAACAGTTACTGCAGTGAAAGGGCTGGTAATTCATTGTATACATAACAAATCTGTCCATTTAGCTGGGAAACAATATTTCACTTACTTAGTCCCGCAGCACAGCCAGGGGTTTTCCATGCAGCAGGCTGGGTTCAGATGGCACGGCCTCCTCGGGCGACATGAGGCAAGGGAAAGCTGCCAGGGTGCCTCCCAGAGGTCCTCAGCATATACCCGGCCACAAACGGCTCACAACGGCTTTGCCAGGAGGGATGCCAGGGATGTATGGGGGTCGCTCCTCCAAACCATCTGTGGTGCCAGCTTGGTAGACAATTTTCATGTGCCACAGGGGAGAGAGCAGCTTCTCCAAGGTGTCTGTCACCTTTCTTTGCTGGTGAAATTAAAGACGAATGGTGTTTTCTCTTCATTCTCCTGACAAGAATTATCCTGGCCAGGGATGCCAGTCCTGCTGCCTCTTCTACAGGTCTTCCAAAGGTCCTCCAGACCTCTTCTGCTTCTGCTGGTCCCCAGAGGTCCAAGCACACAGATTTGACCCACACAACGGCAGGACGCCCCAAAACAGCGAAGTGTAGTTGGCAGGCACAAGCTGGTCTTTGTTCTCGCTCTCCCAGTCAAAGCCCAGGCAGGTGTCAAGTGAGGTCAGTAGTTAGGCACAGCCTGTTCAAACAAGCTGCTTCAGAAACCTAACTGAAGATCTTTCCAGAAGCTGAAAAATGCTGTTCCCATGACTTGGGCAGTTTTAGTATCATTGAGAAGAAGGCCCTGAGGTAAGCACAGGAGAAATGGCTTGGTAAACTCCAGAGTGGCGTAATTCCTGTTAGGGAAAGCTTGCTACTCATCACGCAGGTCTTCAGTAGCAGTAGGAAGGGATGAACCTATCTCAGTGGCCTCTCTCAGACACACCCTCACCCAACTGATTCAAACCCTTCTCATTAGAGCAGCACAGCTGAGCCAAGAGGCAGAGTGGATTGCCAAGTACATAGTGTTGGGGAACTGGGAAGGACATTATCCACCACCAAAAGAAGTCCCCTTTCAAGGGCTTGGGAGGCAGTTAGGCACTGGTAGAGCTTTTCCTCACCAACCTCTGACACATCTACCTCCTGGATCAACCAGATCTCTCTTATTCCCTATGATACAACTTACTTGGTTGAGTAAACCAAACAAGAAGGTTTGATGAAGAGGAGAGTCCAGTCCAGGCTATGACCTCCCAGAGCAGTCTGGGTGTCACATCTGTTCAGGAAACCAATCTTTTCTGGCCTTTCTTTGTGACTTGTCCCCTTCCTCCTAGTGGCACGTGCTTGCTCTGATGCACACTTACATGAGGCATCGCTGGCCAGAACATGGCAAGTGAAGGAGAAGGAACACGCTGAAGTCTGTTGTGGAATCAGGTTAGATCTGCTCCACTGAGAGGAGTTTCTTGCTTGTAGCAGAGCGTCACAAGGAAGAGATGGCTGGGCAGCCACTGGGGCAGGCAAACCAGCGGCTGTTTGAGCTGAGCGCTCACATAGCTACTCCATACTGCTCCTGTCTTTCATTCCTTTCCTTAGATAAGCTGCATCCTGAGCTAGCCCCTGTGCCTCACCACCAGCGCTGTCATCAACTCCAAAATGACTTAGAAGCGTTGATGGAAGAACCAAACAGTGAGTGTACATGACTGGAAGGGCGAGACATCACAAAAAATATACCCAAGATCAGGCGCAGGGCAAATAATGCCCATTATCTGCCGTGTCCAGTGGGGCGCCAGGGGTCCGGCTCTGTTTCGGTGTCCCTGTTGCAGTTTGCTATACCTTCACTGGCTGTCTCCCTGCCTGAGGGTAGAGAGGAGGGGGTGTTGAGAACACAGTTCTTAACAGATTTAGGGAAAGGATGAAGCTGTAAATCAAGATCTTCAATGCATTTCATCTCCTTCCCTTTCAGTATTTAGCAAGAAAACAAACGCATACGCAGGAAGTAAGGAACAGCCGCGCAAGCGCATCTTGGGACAATTAAATTAACATGCAAGTAACCAGTCAGGCGAGAGGTAATTAGACCACACAACTACCATCAGCACGGAGCCGTATCTCCAAATATTGTTAACACCCAAGAGGGCCACAGCAAAGCGAACTCTTCCATTTTTGGTGTTGATGGTCGCAGACCAGGACTTTGGCTATGAGTACCTGATGTTTTGATGAATGGATGGCTAATGATGCTTCCCAAGAATAAACAACCACTGAGGGATATGGGAAAAAAACCACAGAGAACCCTCAGGTTCCGTCCTTCTGGGGCAAATTCCTTCTATCCGCAGCAACTGAGCAAACCAGATAGAACTTAGGGAAGAGATTGGAAAGCCACCGTATCCTGCCGAGCTCTTGGGTTTGAGTGTGGCCAGCACCTTTCATCTCCCATGCTGTGTACAGAAAGGTGAGGGGTTTTTACTGGATCTGTTGAGGCTGAGACATTCTTCCATTGTCCCCAGCGCTCCATAAACCCTCACCCAGCAGTGTCCCAGGGCACCAGCGTGCAACGCTCTGCAGAACACGATCCTGTACCACCCACAGAAGTGCAGTACAGACTTGATGAACTCCTCAAAGGCCAAGAGCTGCCCTTAGGCACTGTAGCGTCTTAGATAGCAGAGCGGGGTGTGGCTCTGAGCACCTGGATCACCTCGGGACCATACGCTTACCACGCACCCATCCTGCTCTCCTAGTTTTTGCCTTGTGTGCACTAGGCCAGCATCTCTGAATGTGTTTTACTCAAAGATCCGCCCAGCCTTTTCTGAATAAACTGAAGGTATCACATGGCACCACAGTGATTTATACTTAGGGCCAAGTGAAAATTAAGCTCAGCTTGAAGAGTCTGTTTATTCCTTTGCATTCCCTCAAATTTTGATTGCAGGCACGAGACTGTGAATGCTGACAAGTTATGGTTTGTGTTGTATTTTGCATCACTCACCAAGCACCCTTGGATGCCTTGAGAACCGTATGGACCACAGGCTAGCAAGTACTGTGCTGCATGAAAGGAGAGATGACTGACCTGCCTTAAGGACACCTGAGGTGCTACAGATGTCAGAAAAAGGGGGAAACAGTGTCACAAACACAACAGTACCTGTGTGACCCTGCCATGCCCAGTTGTTAGAAGGGCAGATCTCCTTACTAAGTACTGTGGGAGAGATGAACCTCTCAAGTCAGCAGAGTCCACCACAGCTTCCAAAACGTCCTCTCTGTTCCATTGTTGGGCCATGCTTGCCACGCCAAGCACAGTCCTCTGGGCAGGTCCTTTCCAGCTGTGCTCACGACTGAGCTGGCATTTCTTTTCCCAGGTCCGTTTGCAAAGTTTCCCCAAGGTGGTGTTTAACAGGGCTTTTTGCTCCAAGGTCTAGGAGGTCCCTGCTCCTGCTCCACAACAGCCTCTGTGATGTCTTTGAGGATTCAGGGAGGCCAGACAGCAATGTTCCCTGAGCTCGGCGGATTAGAGAACTGGCAAAAAATACTACTGTCATCCCTGAGACCGGCCCACCTCCCACTGCAGAAGGGAAGAGGAGTGGAGGGGTGGGGGAGTGTCTGCTCCTCCTGGCACACTTGTTCCAGATAACTGCACTCTGCTTTCCAGCTGGACCAAAGCATTTGGTTAATATCCAAGTTCATTCCTATGTTCCCCAGATAGGGTAAAGGTTGGGCACTTGGAATAAAGTATCTGCACGAGGCCTCTCTCCCAAGTTACAAATGACAGAAGCACGCTCGCTCTTTCTTTCACCCCTTCCCTCCAGCCACAACACACATTGTTCTTCTTCTGCCTCCTTTATCTGTCATCTACCTCCCCTGGACCTTGCTTTTCAAGTCCTAGCGGCATTGCCTTTTCTCTTGATCCTCCCTCCTCTTCTCTCTCGCCGTACACTGCGCAGATCACTTGACAGTGCACTTGGCAGGGGCTGGCCTTCATTAGGTCTCTTTAGCTATCACACTCTTTCATTAGCTGCCCAGAGACATGCTGGAAGCACATTGCAGGCTGTTCTTAAGCGGTCAAGCACTTTGGTGGGGTGTTGGCATGAAGATCTTTGCAAGTCAACAGCAGCAGTCCGAAAAATAAGTAGCACCAAATGCTGTCCATCTTAAGCGCAGCACAGCGTGCAGGCAGGAGGGAGGTGGTATTTTCCGTTGTCAGAAGGGCATTTTTCTCCATGTCCTCCAGCCTTTTGCTGAGGGCAACGTGGGGTTTTTTCCCTCCACGTCTCCAGATCAAAAGGACCAGTGTCCCTTCCTGCCAAAGAGACCGTGTTACCGCATACACATGTGATCTCACACGTTATTTCCCCACAACAACAACCGTTGAAGGCTTTTGCTGCTGTGTGGAGGATTTCCTGAGCAGCCTGCTCTGGTGAGTCTTGCTCTTTAATCACAGAACAATTTCAATGGGACCTGCTTGAGTGTATCTAGTCCTTTGCTGTCACAAGCAAGTAGGTCATAAAATTCTCTGCAGACACCTACCCTCAGCTCCACAGGGCTATTCTGGGGAATGTTTGGTTAGCAAGAGTAATATTTATGTTAAGCGTGAACCAGAATCAAACCTCAAGCGTGGGTTTCAGTTCAGGTTTGGCATTTCCTGAGTCCAAACCTAACAACATATGAAACCTCTAAACCTTCAGGTTTGCATTTCACACCCTGTCTTAAGTGAGTGCGTGCCTCCAACCAGACTATCTGGGTATTCTGCAGTGTAGAAATAACAAACTTGCATTTAGTTGAAAGACCTTGCTCAGGACTCCCATGTAACACCCTCTGAGTCGGTCCTAAAGAGCATGACAGGCTACGGAAAGATTTCTAGACACCACTTTGGGCACTGCTGAGAAGCAACCACCTCTGAATACATTGCAGCATTCACTGAATGGCTTCCAACAATGCAAGAGCTTCATTTGCAAGACTCCTAAGGAAATTGCATCCAGTTGTCCTTGCAGAAGAGGGAATTTAAGGCATGCACAAAGTAACGATTCCCCCTGTGAACTGCTGAAAACAACAAGGGTGGCAACCCATTGCTGTGAATTAAAAAAAAAAAAAAAAAAGCTGTAGAATATCTACTGCTGTAGAATATCTACTGCTGTAGAATATCTACTGCTGTGTATGTCCAGGACTTTGATGCCCCATCTCTAAGCACAGCCCTTCCTTGTGGCTCCCCCTTCACCACCCTCCCAGGCCCTCCAAATGCCACAGGAGAACACCGACCAGGCTGGATGCAGAGGCGAGCCCTGCCAAGCAGCTACAAGCTCTTTGACCGCCCGGAGTGGGAACGCAGACCTGTACTCTGTCAGGAAAAGATGCCTTGGTCAAAAGCCGCCGGCTAAAGGTTTGAAAGATCAAAATTTCATTTACAGTGTGTTATCAGCAAATCACTTAGATCCAGGTCGGCATTTAGGTATTGCGTTTTCCTGGATTTAATGGGGATTTTGATGTCTAAATACTTTAGGGGATCTGTCTGTAAAATGAGAATAACAGCACCTCAAATTTTCACAGAGGCTTTGCGAGGAGACAGAAACTTCATCTGGTGAGGAGGGCAGCACGGGCAGACACAGAAAGGAGTGCCTTAGGGACACTGTTCTTCTTCTTCAAGAGCTCCTGAGCCAAGAGCAGAGCAGGCGGCTCAGTACCACCACACTGCCGCTGTTCTGCCACCCAGAGGACTTCTCGTTGACATTCACAAGCCGCAAGGCTTCCCACTCAGGTATCTCACTGCTTTTGCAGAAGTCTTGCCACAATTAGCCAAAGACAGCCACCACTGGGTTGTCAGGCTGGAAAGGCCAGGGAAATCAGTAAGTTGTCCCAGGCTTCCCTACCACCCACCCTCTGGTCTCTGCAGTGTCACCAGAGTTTGAAAAGACCTGAAAAGCAACACCTGGATCAGATCGAGGCTTCATTCATCTGCAAAATGTCCTTGTTTTCTTTAACCAAGCTCTTCTCCTCCCATCGTACAAAACAAAACCCAGCAAAGAGCTCTGGGGGAGGCTGGGCCTGGAAGAGGCTCAAAAGAACCTAATCTTGTTCTTCAGTATATGTTTTTGCTTTGTATAGTCTTTTGTATATGCTTTTGCTCCAGATGTCAGCAGCAGAGCTGAGCGGCCAAGCTGTGGGCGACAGAGCAGCCGAAGAGAGTGCTGGGCTGTCAGGAGCGCACCGACCAGGTGGGGTGGGCACCCCACCCAAAGGTGGCTTCTCCCCCATGGCAGCACCTGGGCTTCACCGGCATTTGCAAAGCTATTCCCAGCACTGACTCTGCCGGTACAAAAGACAGCGCAGCACCTGGTTATTTGAAGAGGAGCTACGTCTCATCTGATCTCCCATGAGGAGGCTAGCTCAAGTGGAACCACTGGGTGGGTTTGATCACTGGCTGGAGCTGAGCGTCATGGGCATGGCACAGTCCTGCCAGCTGCCAAAATGCAGGAAGCGCCCCACTGATAATCAGTTGTACAGTGACATGGCCAAAGCCCACGTCAGTTAATCGCCAGCATCAGCTCTAGATTTCAGTAGTTGTTTTGATCTGTGTGTCACATAATACCAGAGCCTTACGGAGGGGACGGTTGCAGAGGTTTAACAGCAATTAAATTCATATGTATCTCTGCATGGGAGCTCAGCTTCAGTGAATATGGTTTCTATAATCAAGCGGTATTTTGTTTACATGCCACAATTATGATATTAAAATCTATACGCAAACCTCACTGGAGGCAGTGATCTTTTAATGTACGGCGGCCTTTGCAACCGACAGCAGGATGCAGAGGTAAAACGTGGCAAGATGAATGTGGTGTGACCACCCATAAAATTAACAAACACCACAAAGAGGTGTCCCTGGCACCCAGCAAGATGGACATGGCTTCCAGCTGTTCAGCTGAAAGCTGCTAGATGGCTAGCTGAAATCCCTGGAAGACGAGCGCTAGCGGGAGACCAGTTTGGGATGCTCTGTCACCCAAGAGGGTCACAGCATGGATGAAGTATTTATCCTTGTAGCTGTGGTTGTAAGCTTCACACAGCTAGGGGTCACATTTAGAGTGAGGATGACGCTCCCCTCAAGCGACAGGATGTAGGATCCTGAATCTTAGCCCTTTAAAATTGCCTAGGGCTGCCAGAAAGGGCTCAGAGCTGCACAGGGGAATTTACCTTGTGGAGTAAAGCTTTTGGAGAATCAGAGAGAATTTCAAAAACCTGACAAAGACAGTATAATTCAGCAACACCCGCCATAAATCAAGCACAAGTGGGGCAGTACATGTTCTGGTTCAAAGGTATTCAGCATCTCACTTTCTGTCTTGGATTTGTATCTCCCACCTTGTGGCTGTTTTCTCCACCTCCAATGTGAGCTTTGGAGGAAGAAGCTCTGTGGATACTGAGTGCTTGACCCAGAGATTTTGCCTAGTAAGTTACAGCCAGTGCTCTAGTGAGGACATCGCACACTTAGCCTAGGAGATAATCAGTAAGAAGTGATGAGGAGGATTATCTTGAGATCTTATGTTTTTCCCTCATTCTGAATGTGAACAACTCTGCCTGTTCCAGGGCAAAGTCAGATCATGATGGTGTGAACAAACTTCTGTCCTTCCACTGGTACTGGGGGAACGAGCTTATTGAAGGCAAGTAAAGATGGATAGAAGTTGTATTTTCCTGCTTTATCTCTCCACATCACAGCCCATCCATTTTCCTGACGCCCTCATCATCACCTCAGCCACACTGCAGAAAGGTGTGACTGGAAATTGCCCTGTTGGTGTGTCCTCCTCCAGTCTCAGCCCAGGGGTTTGGTGGGGAAGGTCAGAGTCGGTGTACAAGGTCTAAGTAAGGGCTGAAGCTCTGGGCAAAGTCCCTGCATGGACTCAAGCAGAGGGTCTCCTCGGCAGCGTGGGTGCGTGCTGTGCCTGCCTGCGAGCACCATCACAGCCAGCACCCGGGCACATCCTGCTGGGGACAAGTCAACCTCACCATGACAGGCAGCTAGACACCACTGCTCAGGCTCTCTGGGCTATATTGCACAACCAGACAAGCAGTATCCAAATGACTGCTCCTCTCTTTAAAATCTGAGCCCACAAAGGAGAGTTCATTTCTTTGTCACGCGTTGAGTCGATGACTATCCTCTAAGCAGATGAACTGTGGGGAGAGAAACAGTCAGGGGCTGAGATTAAACGGTACCTCCAGCAATAAAAGCAAAGCAGATTTGCCTGTAGTGAGTTTTCCTTTCTGAGAGCCATGCCTGGATAATCTCAGTTTCTACCTAAGAGATAGCAGAGCTGTCAGGACATACTCCATGTGGCCACACAAGAAAACACAGACATGACCCCTTGGCTCTTAGGAACAAATGTAAGGGGGAGGGGGGAAAAGCACTAGCAGGGGAAAAGAAAACAACAAAACCCAAATTCATACAGCAAACAAATAAAAGATCCTCTCAGTAATTTACACGCCTGGCCCCCTTCCTATTTCTTCCATTTTTAATCTACAACAAATATCTCTGAATTGTACTGAGACAATAAATCTGGGTCCCTTTGAAGACCTTGGGCTGCAGAGCAACAATAATACACTTTATAAACTAAACATTTTAGAGATTCATTTTCCCTTTGATCTGCAGCACGGTACCCCCCCTGCATACGTACGCACACACCAACGCACATACACATCCTGCTGAACCCACCGTGCTACGGTCTATTGTTCCCATGCCACCAGCAATGGACATCAGAGAGGTCACAGCTCGACGTAAAATGCAGCGCACGCCCTTGCAGAGACACAATGTGAGCAGAGCCTTTTTGGTAAAAGAACACCATAAAAGATGTGACCGGTCCAAAACTTTTAAACAGAATTTAAGATCACAGTGGAAGAATTAATTGTTCAATGGCAGGGGCAGGAAGTGGTTGTAAGCAATTTTAGAGTTTGTTTATTTTTAAATCACAGTGAGAGAAGAGGCAAGAAACTTTATTGCGTGGTATCTTTCTCATACGCCCCAGGGACCATCAGCAAGGTCATGTCCATGAGATCTACTATGCAGATTTCAGCCCCGGTACTAGCAGAGTAAGTGAGGGCAACAGCTATTTGTCATCCATTGTACAAGCCAGGACACTTTGCCTGCAGGTTTCACAGACAATCGTTGACAGTGAAAAACTACAGAGGCACTGATCTCTTTGCCAGTCTGGTAGGTGTACAGCTGAGCCCATATGCCCCCCACAGCCATCAAGCTGAACCGTTGCAAAGCATTCATGAACTGCACATTACTCACCAGTGCATCGCCCATGGACTACCCAAATACAGCTCTCCTGGGCCAGCTTATCTCCAGGCAAGCAAACGTGATCTCTAAGCACAGAAATCTGGGGCAAGAAATAAAAAAAATCCACAGCTCAAAGAAAGAAAGTGAAATCTGGTGTGAAAGAAATGCCTGGCCCATGCTGATACTTCCCAGTGACGGTGATGTGAAGTCCCCATTTCATCAAATAAGTCTCCAAGAGTCACTATTCATAGAGCTCTGTAGCAGTAGATGAGGATCATCAGTCCTATTGAGCCAGAAAAGTGGTTGTCACATCTGGTAACGTCCTGGCCTGAAGACTGCCAACCAAGAGCTGACCTGGATCAAACCTCCTTGACTTAAATGAACTGACAAGATGACAGTAAAAGCGAGGAGGTCCATGAGCATATCATCTAAGCTGCAAACAGATCAGCTACGGAATCTACCATGTGATGTGTAGGTTGCAGAAGCATGGTGTTCAATCCTGGGGAACAGACAGAAGGTCACTGCCTCTCATTATTGTTCATTTTCTTGTTAATTCAGCCTCTCTCTGTCCTGCAAGCAATGGTTCAAATTCCAGAATGGCAACTTCGACTGAAGCTGAAGAGTTCAGCTCTCATGTCTATAGGAAAGCACACTCAAAGTGTGAGATGAGGTTAATTAAAGCAATGTTGTCTTCCTGAGTCCAAAGAGAGCCTGAAAATACAGCTCTGAGAGGTGGAAAAGACTTTATTCCACAATAAGTTCCTAATACTGGGACAACAATTGATTAAAGTATCACTGTTTGACTTACTAGTGTCTTAGCAGAAAAATCCAGCTTAGATATCCATGTTAGGGCTTAGAAAATCTCCTACACATTCTCTGCTCCCATATTGCCTTTTGCTCAGTAACAAGATCTTGTTTCTTCCCCGTAATTTTTAATGGAGATAAGAGTTTGCCAGTGTAGTGTGTCAAAATACGGACCCAGACAAAGGAGAGAAGGGGGCCAGGGAGAAGAGAGAGGGAAGGATGCCCAAACCTCATTCCCAACCCAAGATGCTTTTTGGGCTCATTCCTGCCACCTATGTCCAATATGGCTGGGTTACCACCAGGAGTTTTCTCACTTAGTTGCTGCCCGGGTAAAAGAGCTGCACTAGGCACATACAGCCATGGGGCCAGAGGAGCAGGGCTTGAGCTGCAGCTTATTGAACCAACAGCATCCTCCAACTCCCCACCCCCGCCTCCAAAAAAACAAAGGGAGGTCAAAACCCAAAAATTAATTTCCTGAAAAGACTGCAGAGTGAATTAAAAGCACACAGGAGAGCACACATGCAGAGCCCAAACCCTGAAATCTGACCCAGCACAAGCTGTGGCGAGCAAGCCTAACACAGGGGGATCCGGAAAGCTCTCCATCTCCACAGGAGATGGATACAAATCGTGCTGCCCCCTTGTTGGTTTGAGTCAGAAGGGCAGAGGGAAGAGCTGGTGTTTGGACAGATGCAGATCTGTGTCACAGGTAGAAGAGCTGAGCAAAATGTTGTGTCCCCCGCTGCCCATTACGGGTCCCTACCTAATCATTTTCCAGGCTCCTTTCAGACATCTCAAAAGGGCTTGCTCTCCATCTGCTTCCCAGGTCCCACTCACACTAGCCCTGCCCTGGTATAACACAGCAGATGTCAGCAAGGACACCCTTGATTTTGCCACAGCGTTAGCAAAGAAGTGATTCAGGCCCTGGATTGTCCTCTGATCATTTGAAGAGGAGCTACAGACAGCAAAGCCTTGAAGAAATAATTTTCAGGCGTTTCCATCTTGCTCTCAGGGTCCAGAGACGTGATAGTGAATTCTGCAGCCCAGGTGTACCCCACTATCAGTCCCCTGAGAAACTGCAGAAAAAGTCCAGACTGGGATCCAGGTCTTTTAACTGTCAGGACTGTCAAGGCCAAGCTTCAGGCAACTCTCCCAACCAAAATCAGAAGATTCTTCTTAAAATGTGAGATTTTTTTAAAAAGGGTTTAGATCTTTGTTTTGTTTTCTTGCTTTGAAGGCTAAATGCAAGTTTTCCTTTTCCCTCAGGAGCCCTGTTGTCACTGCTTTTTAAGACACGAGAGATGAGAGCCATATGTAATGATGGCATCCCAAGACCTGGAGCTTCAAGAGTATTCAAAAACCAAACACCAAGGGGCTAGGAAAGGGAGATTTGCCTCCGGTGTCTCAAGTCACACACTGGGGCTGGATGTACGGTGCCTGAGAGTGGTTAAGGGTGGCCAGTATTTCCTGCAAAGCTTTCAGGCAGTTCGCACGGAGAGTATGTATAGAACTAAACACTGGCTACATCCTCTGTACGGCAGAGAGTTTAGGGAGATGCCAGTTTTCACCCTCTCTGCTCACACTTCATCCCCCAGATGCCACCCCAGCACACCAAGTATTGCACAGCAGTGACTGGATGCTGCACAGCAACAATACGATGCCGATGAGCACAAAGCAGATGTCAAAGTACGGTGGGCTGTCGCCACGGGAAACACCTAAGGGCATTCCCAGGTCCTGGCTGTCACGCTCTCGGTTCAAGATCAGAGGAGCTCAGAAGTTAGGTCTCAAGATAGTACCAGCTATCGCTCCCCTGTTTCTGACGTATGCTTGTTCAACTTCTTCTTTAAGACACATCCACTAAAGGATTTCTACACCACTCCTTTTCATGACCCATTAGCAGGAATGACCTAGGACACGCTTAACAGCTTGGGCAGCGAGCAGAGAAAGTAAACACCAGAATTACTTCACTTTCCAGACTGAGAGAAGAGAAGAAAATCAAACTGAAACAAGGAGTAGGATGGGAGAGCTGAGAGGAGCGGCAAAATATCTGCAAAGATTTTGATTCATGTCTCCTTCAAATCTCCAAGAGCTATAGAAAGCCCAATCCTCCTCTCATCACATCTGGAGGCTCAAGAGGCTTCCAGATGGTCTACAAATGAAGAGTCAGAGCCATGTCAGCACTCCATGAGGTCACTTCACCACTGGGAGGTAATGCGTGAGAGTGTGACTGTAAAACCCTAGTCTTTGTCACAACCCGACGCTGACCCCAGGAGTAAAAACTTGTTAGTCACTGGCATGTGGCACTGTTCCCTCCCACTAAAATAGTCTCTTCAGGTTGTCAGATGGTGGTGGTACCAATGCCGGGGCCTCAACGCGACATCGGCTCTCTAGCAGTTGGCTTGTTTCAGTCCAAGGTTTTCAAGCGGTTACAGGCCAGTAATAGCAGAGCAACTCCACTCGGTACACTTCGACATTACCACTACTGTTGATCTTGGCGTATTATTTATCCATCTTCCCAGCCATAAATTTCCTTCCTGGAGTCCATGACTTGCTTTATAACTGCAGTCTTTGCGTGGAGACTGCAAAGCCCTGGGGATGAGACCTTTGCCTCTACACTTTCTATTTAGGGCTATGCAGCTTTACGACACTAACAGAAAGAGTAACTTCCCAGATGACTTTGAAGACAGCACAGAAGTGTTTTGAAATGCTACTTTTTGGCAACTTAGAAGGTCACTGATAAGAGCAGGGATAAATCTCAAGTCCGAGCTGCTGCCACGTGGAGAGGAGGAGATCCTGGCAGGTTGTTTGCAAACACAACCTACAACAAACCATAAAGTCTTTCCCTTGTTCTCTCAAACGTATCAGCATCAAAGTCAACCCCAGAGTCTTATTATTTGGTCTCTGCTTCCCAAGTTTAAAGCCTTGAAGGAAGTGAGTAGCCCCACTGTATTACCACCAGAGCATCAGTTGCCTGCACGGATCCTTGCACCAAGCCTTGAGAGCTCAAGCAAGACAAGGTTTGCACTGCATAGGTCAATGCCTGTCTCTCAGAGAGGCCCAGGGTTCACCAGGTTTCTGGCTCATGCTAACGACCTCAGAAGGCATCTGATGACAGCATGGACCAGTATCAGTTGGCTCACACTTCAGTCCTCATCCTGAAGCCAATCTTTTCTAACAGACTTCTTGCGTCGGACCTCTGAGAGCAGTCTGCTCTGGGTTTCTTTTCATCGGGGTGAGTAAATTTGAACAAGGATTTCCATCGCTGCCTGCTTCAGCTCAGAGGGATCCCTCGAGTGTGCCATGAAAGGAGAGGCACATCTGGGCTGGATTACAGGGTGGTGCAGTGGCTTTTATAGCTACAGATTCCTGCATATGTTTCCGAGCAGGGCGTATATATTCATACATCAAAATGCAGAGAGCCCCCAGGGTTGAGGGCCCTCATTTATATGAGTCATTCTTGGTTGCCCCCTCTATGGAGGGCTCAGCTATGGACACCTTGGAGGGCCAGGGTCGGTGGGAGGAGGTGCTCTGGGCTGCTGATAACCAGCTCTTCCACCGGGAACAGAGAATTGCTTTCTTTTGAGAGCAGAGGCCAAACGGAGGGAGACATTTACACCACTGAGAACTGGGTGTAACACATTTACTGGCATAGAACAGCCACATAGGCACTGACTTCACATGGATAAGGACAACTGTGAAGAAAACAAGGGAGGAGGCAATGAGACTTAGAGTAAATCCACAGAGATCAATAACATTACATCAGGTTTACACCAGTTAGTAAACCAAAGGTTGCAATCTGCTCTCCACAGCATTAGTTTATCACAGCTCCAGATTTTACACCACAGTCACTGAAATCAGGATCCGTCCCCCTGAGATTTTAGAAATAACCTCTTTCTCTCAAAAAATCTCTTCTGTAGCTGTCCGTGGGTTGAGAAAAGAGACAATGATGTGTGGATGGAAAAGCAACAACAAAGAACTAAATTAAAATTAAAACACAGCAAGGCTCCAAAGAATTTACAGATGTCTCTCCTCTCCTTCCCCCTTGCTTCCCCGTGGTCAGCTGTAAATATTTATCTGGCAGGCTGCAGTGAAAATCATGGCCCAAAACACTTAATCACAATTTCAGCGTGGCTGCCCTCCAGAGAGCCCCAAACTTGGGGGACGGTGTTTTTTTTTTCCTGCAGCTTTATTAGAGGAAGGTACCTCCATCTTTATGCAGGCAAACGATCACTTTCAAAAGCAAATCACAATTATCTCCAACATGGGTTGCTGGATGCTGCTGGTTTTCTCCTTTTTTTTTAGGATTTTTTTTCTTTCTAAAGGGTCTGATTTCCTTTGTTAACCCTGAGTGATGGAGGTAGGCAAGCTCTGCCATCCCACTACTAGCGGCCTGCCAGACAGAAGTGGTGAAGGGGGAAACGTGAAGCTGGACTGCATCAGTCAGTAGCTTTAGGAAATCTTCGCCAGAAGCAAAGGAATTGTTGTATTTCTATAATTCACCCTAAAGTGTTTCACGAGTGTTGATGAGACACTACCCCATGTCCCCTGGCAATGGTGGCTGTCTCTAGGGTGGAGTCTGGAGCCCTGGTTTTCACTCCTGAGGTGAGTTTGGCCTTCTGACTCTGATCTCCCCAGAAGGATGGTGGGAAGATTTCATCATCTTCAATTATACCAGCTGAGGCTCTGGGTAAAACTCATGCAGTTGACACATCGCTGCACCTCAGCTGCCAGCCAAGCTGCCCTGTAGCCAAGCCTGGACAGTCAAGAGCCTGCCTATCCCTGGCACTGAGGGAACCTGAGTGCTGGGAAATTTGGTAGCAAATACCTCGTTTACAGGCAAGCAACCTTGGGAGTTAGGGCAAAGCATTCTGCACCTCAGAGGGAAGATGTTCCTTGCAGTGAGACCATCAAGACAGACTCTGGAGATGCAGAGCAAAGCCTTCATGCAACCACTGGTTTCTCCAATAATCTAAATGATTTGCTTACTCTGCTCTGCATTTCAGCTCCAAAGGGAGGATCTTTCCTCTGTGCGGTACCACCACAGTTCAAAAATAGCAGGAAAATTGAGTATTTTGGTGTGCACAAGAAATAAAACCCTATTTACCTCGAATATTGTGCTGTCTCCCAGAGGCAATCACAAGGCTACAGTTTGTAGAGCACCACAGTAATGAAAGCCCCAGAAATACCACTGGAGATAGAAAGGTTAGATGATTTAATATGAACCATACGGGCCGCTCAGAGTTTTCTGTGTAATCCAGCTCCTGCATGTCCTCGCTGTATTACAGAAATGATGCATTGTCTCCCCTTTTCTTGGCTTTCTTGAGAGGAATGAATCTCCCTCGAGATCCTACTTGCTTCAGATGCACTCTGCTCTATTTATATTTGATTTTACCCAGTGGTTTCAAGCAATACTGATCCTGAATGACTGTTGATCTAGGGCTGTACCCTGGCTAACATCTGCTTTGAAGGAGTTGTATGCAGGGCTCTTTGAATAACATTACACAGGGCAGAGAGGACTTGGCTCTTCAATTAAAGGCTTTGTAATGATCCAGTCAATACAATGTTTTCCTTCACACACAGAGCCATGTGACCACAATGGATTTCATACTTGCAGACACAACGTCAGGCTAATGTATATCTTTCCACTATCTCTGCGTCAGGTCCTTGCCTTAGCTGCTCCCTGCCTCGGTTTTCCCCTTGCAAATTGGTCATAGTTCCCCTCACTGGAAGCCCAAACCTTGATAACTCACCATGCCCTACCTAAAAAGGGATCCTTCCTTCCCTGCCTTGTGGAAATATCTGCATCAGGCACCGCTGCAGGGAGCCCTGGCATCCAGAGGTGAGCAGAAAGGGGCAACACCTCTTGTTGCTTCTGGGCAGAGCAGAAGCTTTGCGGTTGCTACTCTGAGCACACAGACTCGCTCCATGGCCAGGGCCACGCGATGCCTTCTCTCTCTGCTGGCGCAAGAGACACGGCTCAGCCTGCGTGGTGGTGGAGGATGGGGGCCAGCAGGAGCACATAAAGCAGACAGATGGCTACACAGCCAGCCCGGTTATTACCAGAATAAATTGGGTAAATCACAGGCTAAGCAGTTGCTTTCCCTGTGGTAGAAGAGGATCTGACACCATGATTGAAAATTAGCAGCATCTCAGAGGCAATCATGGCTGGGAGGCTTGCTGTGCTGGGAAGCTCAGCTCAACTGGGTGTTCCACTTGGACTATGTTATTACTGCACTTTAAACCACAAGAACAAAATGTTTGGGACACGATAATGACACCAGGAGAAACAGAAGCATTTTGATTTGCTAGTAATTGTTGTAATTATTTTCTACCAGAGCAGACATGAATATAATATAATGGGTCTGATTATTTATCAGCATTCAACACAAGAAAGAAAACAATGCCAGTAAATAGTAGAGGATTTATTTCGAGGAACTGTTTAAAGCCAGGAAAGGACAAAACATCCCTCTTCAAAACAGGGGCTGTGGAGGCTCTGCACTGAAGATCTGACAAAGGCTTTCAGGATTCAAAAGAGCTGCAGATGATTGAGGTTTTGCCCTGATGTGTTTGGCTTGGTCGCACTGCCAAGCCCAAGTTTGCCGAGCAGCCTTCTGTCAGGCAAGATCCTC
The DNA here is from genome assembly GCA_013396935.1 of Baryphthengus martii. Taxonomy (NCBI): domain Eukaryota; kingdom Metazoa; phylum Chordata; class Aves; order Coraciiformes; family Momotidae; genus Baryphthengus; species Baryphthengus martii. Next base: position 729,979 of record VWZK01011718.1, on the reverse strand, counting down.
ACCAACATCTTGCCAAATGTCACCCATTGGCAATGAAACCGTCAAGGATGAAACACTCTGAGTACCCTTTTTGGAAAAAAAATTGGCAAAGATGCTTCAATCATTTCCAGGAGTGGCACATAGCTTTGTCTACGCTAACGCGTTGTTTGCTGCTGACACTAAAGGCTGAAATAAGGTGGCCAAGAAAGGAAATAAGGATGAAGAAAATTTGTGAGGGAAAAGAACTTGCACCAGAGCCTCTGGGCTATCTCACTGCAGGGTCTTAGAGGAACCTGAAATCAGGAGTGGAGGTGAAGAAACAGGGGAGGCCTGGAAAAAGACAGGGTCAGGCAGAGGAGAGGCATTGATGGAGGCCAGGGGGAAAGAGGAGTAGGCCCAGGCATACAAGGACAGGTCTCACACCAGCAGTATAGGGCACCGAAGTCTCACCGTCTCTCAGTGGGGACAAACACCTGTGACATCCCCCAGAGTAGTGTGTCACTGTGCTCCAAGGCCACTCTACACCGAGGACAGATGCTAGTTAGGCCACCTCGGGTTGTCTGAAGGATGTGCCAGGGTGACCAGAACAGAGTACTCAAGGGGACCCTTCAGTAGGAAGCAACTTTCCTCCTACTGAGGATAGTGACCTCTTTCCTTGACAAAGGGGCTTTATTCTCTCCATTTGTCTTCCCACTTGGCATCCCACTCTCATAGCACTTTGGGTTCATCCATTCATCTGACCTCGGAGCTACAATGCTGTGAACATGTCCGACAGGCACACGCAATCAATGCTGGCCACCCCACGAACAGACTGAGCTGTTATTACAGCAGGCACTGATGTGAGCAGCCACAAAAAGGAAACCAGATTTTTGGGCTCCTCATATGTCCAGAGCTATCTGCACATCCTGTCTTGGGTTAACTGAAAACATGTGGTCAAGTCCTGCCAGGCTGGCGCGTAGCTACAGCCAGAGCTGGCTCTCAAAGCGTCTACATCTTCTATTTCCTCAACCCCTCTCTTGAATAAGCCCACTAAAATCTAGCTCAGGAAATGGTGAGATACCAATATGCTTAAATGTCCTCCTTGTCACTGATACTACTTTTGCTGCAGAGCCAGCTGCATCCTCTCTGGCTTGCTCACTCCTATGTGAGGGTTACTGATCGCTGGAGGACACTTGTCCTTGCTTTCCTAACATCTTCCAACATCCAGCGAGTATATTACGTGTATAATACACACGTTCTAAGCCTGAGACAGTGCTCAAACCAAGCTCACTTTGCTCCTGTGACATATGGACGCTGGTCTGCCGCTCAGTACAGACCTGATCCGCTTTGGAAGCCTGAGCTCGACCTATGCCTTTGCAACCAGCCTCTGCACATAGTGACCACGGACGGGTCAGGCTCAGCCTGGCTGTGGTGAGGGACATGATGGATGCCAGGCATCTCTGATGGCCTGGGGTACTCCTAGTGAGGGCAGAAAGGATCTGTAGGATGCCCATTTGCAGCCATGCAGATAGATCAGCGAGCTACTCCCTGATGACAGCAGCTCAGTAGATGTTCCAGGTCATTCCTGATCTCACCATCAAAGAGATGAGGGCCAAGTCACCACTGAGGCCTCATATAATAGAAGAAGTCTAGGAGGAGAAAATGCAATGGGCACACATGCAAGAAAGCAGTGGTGTGGCAGGGTGGTTGTTGGTGCATGTGCCTGTTTGGAGCCACTAGCCCACCTTGAACCCTGGCAGGAGCAGACTCTGCCACAGAGGAGGATGAGACAGGGCTGGCACATAGCAACCTACCCCAGAAAATCCTCCTATCTCATCACCTTCCTCAACCAGAGGTGGTATTTGTGCATGTAGTGTTTCCCGGCAAGTATTTTTTACTTTTTCTTTCTTTTCAAGTCTGCAGCTGTGCAAGTACCTAACAGCCACAGCATCCTGTGGCACACATGGTTCCCAGTGCAACCCTGTGCTTCGTGCAGATCTGCCTCCTGTTGTTTGCTTTGAACCTGCCACCTGCTACTTTTATTTGATGCCCCTGAAGTTCTCGTCCGAGAAGGAACAGCGTACAATCACTCGCTATTTTGTAATGAGGCTGCTTTGTTTTGAGTCAGCGTTGTCCAGGTGCCTGCTTCTGTTTAATTCAATAGTGAAAGCTCCCAAGTGCCTCAAGGACACACATCAGGCATTTGTAATTTTTTCTTCATTTTTCCTAAACATCACTAGTGTGACACATTGCAAAATTCAGCCAGTTGTTACCACAAATGACTGAGACTGCAGAAACAACAAAGAAATACTCACCACCCTTGCCTCTTTGTACAGCCTCCGTGCATTGCTATCTGCCGACACCTGCAAACGCGCGGCCTCCTTCAGGTCCTTCCCCAGCACAAGTTCTTCAGCCTGTGCCCCAGATGCACATCCACCAGCACCCACCCTGCCAGGCCCACGCTCGCTTGCATATGTGCCCGGTGCTTTTACTCCTTCAAGACTTCCTTCCACCTGAAGTATAAATACCATGCCATAAATATAAATGCCACAAGCACATAAACGCCACTGCAAGTGCATTCTGCGTCTATACGCCCACACTGTATCAGCACATACCCCATCCAACCCTAATCTGATACACACCCCTGTAGGCATTCTTCCACCCCACGCCTCGCCACGACGTGCCGTGCAGCTTCAGAAAGGGCCAGGGAAAGCCCTAAGATGTTTGAAGGAGACGGGTCTGTCTGTCTGGAAATTCTGCTTCTCAGTTGTTTCTGTGTCAAGCTGCGTTTCAGTGACCTTCATCTAGCCTGGGGTGAGAAACCTGGCCTCAGCAGCGCTGCTGATTTTGCCCATTTTCCTCATCAATCTGGTAGGTGGGCAGATAGGTCGATATTCAGCACAAAATAGGGTGGTAGGCGCGTTTTCCAAGCATTGTCATGCTTTGTAGCACGCAGACGGTGAGTGAGCCCTGTCAAACACAGACCCAGGTGAGCACAGGGCACCCTGCTTGTGGGTGACTATAAAAGTACAGAAATTTCTGCACAAAGCAAAGCATACAGAGACATAAATATATATATCATCGTGTGTGTGCACATATATAAGAAAAGGTTTGGACAACACAAGAAAAGCTGCCCTCGTGCATTGGCTGCAAAGGGACTCAGAGTCTCAGGGTACACAGATAACAATTCTTTGCCACTGCTGTGAGCTCGGTTTCCGTTATTTTTATAAGGCCATAGCATTAACCTAACTAATTTACTTTAACCGGAGAAAAGTATTAGCCTAAACGGTTCCATTTAAATCACAGAGAAGCCACGGCCAAGTTCTTCAAACAGCCACCCGTCCCCATTCACCCTCCTGCAGATGGTGAACACAGCTGGGTTCAGAGCGCATGGGCTGCACCTTGGCACAACACTCCTCCTCTTCGCAGGGTTTGCTTTCTGCTCTGAAGGGAAACACCTGCACCTCTCCAAGCGAGATCAGCTCAGAGCAGAGAAATCTCAGCTTAGAAGTTTCAGGTTCCCCCCTTGAGCCACAACCTAAATCTGATGAGCGGACTAACTCTGGAGCAGGAGCTACAGCAAAGCAGAAGTCCTGAGGGACCCGCACCGAGCCGACCGTGCTCACACAATGCTTCGCTCACGCCCCAGCCAGCACCAATGCCCACTCCAGCAGCGGAGGCCGCGTTTGCACAAGGTGTTTCGGAAACCACAGAGGTGAAGGATTCCACACAGATGCGTGCCACAGGCAGCACTAGGGCACAGCAGCTACAGCAAAGAATGGCCTTCAAAAGACCACAGCTCTGCCTGGTTTCTACTGATGGCTTCTGCAGTGGTCTCTGGCAAACCATTCCCCATGCCAGGGTCTGGCATCCAAACAAGGCCAACGTCCTTGGCCTCTTGTCAGCTGCACTGGTAACTACAGCTGAAAAGTACTCCACAAGACCTTCATTAATACCACTAACTCGCTTTCTTCTAGCTTCAGAGTTGTCACCGTGTCAAGACTTACCATCACCTTTTACTACAAAAACTGCCCTGTTTTGTCGCTAATTTGGGGACACAGTTTGCAGGGAGAGACGAGGAGTAGGCACAACTGAATTTAACCCAAACACAGGCCGAGGCCCAGGCTACAGCCCTGGGGGCAGCAGAAGCAGCTCTACAGGCCAGCTCACAGCAGCCAGTTAGCAAAGCTTTAGGCCAGCTTTCTGCCATTCCGCTTGCTGTACCCTGGCTTTGGAGCGATAGGTGTCCATACCTACAGTCTGGCTGATACAAGGGCACTGCATCCCCTTCTATGCATTTATATACTTATAAACAAGCTCGATCTGGCAGAAGCCCACAGCCAGGCAGGGTCTGTGGAGTCATAGCTACCACAGTGTTTTTGAACAGCATCTAGGGCCCCAAAAGTGGGTGTGCTGAGCAATCAAGCCATTTTGGAAGAAACATCACAGAAAAAGGCAATTCTGTGTGGGAGGTAGGAGAGCAAAGGGCATGGGGGAGCCAGCAAGTGCACCTCACAACCCTTGCAAACCGGGCCAAGGCTAATTAACAATGAGCTGCAGCTGACAGAGGGGAGGATTTCAAGATAAGAGATGGCAGAAAGCCTAGAGGAGATCAGAGCTTAGAGGAAAGAGCAGAAAAGGCCCCCTGGGAATGAGTCTAAGTAGGACTGCTAAGGGAATTTAAGGCAGTACCTCTCAGCGGGCCTTGGAAAAAGGGACATAGGTAATAGTCTTGAGGTGCTGGTTAAGATACAGAGCCAGGAGTGGAGGAGAGAGGCAGGAATTAGCTAAGGAGATAGCAAGGGCCAGGGAATACACAGTACAAGTACCTGAGGTAGAGCTTTTAGAGCAAGATCCAGAGGAAGAGGCGAGCTAGAATTATGCAGAGGAGCTCAAGGGCTCTGGCTGTAGATCAAAGCGCTGCCGACAATCAGGGATAGAGATTCAAGACTTACTAAGGCTAAAATTGTAAGGCAAGGACCAGCTGTATGGTCACCTGCCCTTCTGGTGTGGGGAGGCTGAGACCTCCAGCCAGGTCACATACAACTCCTACGCAATAAACAGGTCACTCAAAAGCCAAAGCACCTTCTTGGTGAGGGCAGCACCAGTGAGGGCCCATGTACCGTATCAGGGCCAGCTGCAAAGGGAGCATCTGCCTGGAGAGCTACTCTTATATACAAAACCACCAACATTTACTTTAGAAAAGCTCTTGCTAGTTTGCTTTCAAAGCCATTCTCTTGCAGACAGTGGCTGGGGTTGAGTGCTTAGGAGTGGCAGTGATGTGTCATGGCTCCCTCTGCTCCATCACCTCCTATACCCCTGCCTGCCCACAAACACACAAAAGATGGCAAACTGTGCGAGACCCACCAGAGGTGTGAAGAGAGCAGCTGTTACACTTTATTTCATTGTTGTTGTTTTTATTTTTCCTTCTGACTGGAAAACAAAAGACAGAAAAGTTACAAAAGTACTAAAAGGCAAGGGTATTGGCAGGACATCCCTGTTCCCCGCTCCCACCCAGGGGAAAGCAGCCTGCCACACTCACCGGCTGGCAGAAACACCTCTCTGGGACCAGCACCTTGGCACCTCTCACCGAGCAAAGCCTGGGAGTGCAGGGCCATGTGGGACTGCTGCCCCAGCCCTCTGCATGGGGAATGGGCCTCTTCAGAGAGGTACAGGGCTACAGCTGTCCCTTCTCCCAAACACAGGGACTCGGTTTGAAAGGGCAACGCTTTTTGTCCTGCACTGGTCAGCTTGATCTGGCAGCAGTTAAAAAGCTGAGATGTGTCATCAAAACATGGTAAGCAGAATCTCTACAGCGGCAGGATGAACAGCAGAGGAATTGGCCACGATGCTGTGCCAGGGGTACCTCAGCAGCAAACACAAGCAAGCCCTTGGAGATGGTGCTGGTGGAGGGGTTGGCCCAGCTCTGATGGTCTGAAGCCAAAGAGCAGGCAGAGCTGCATCAGGACAGATGTCCCCTCATCACCTTGCCCAGCTGCTCTGCCTGCCTGAGTGAGAGGCAGCTGTGGAGGAGGGAGGGTAGGGGTGGGGGATTCAGGTCCCAAGGCCTATATGGCCTTAGCTTTTTTCAAGGGTTTCAGTGAAGGCTTGGAAAGAATCAGCTGGTTCATTGTGTGGCCAGCTACTGGCAGCTAGATTGACCATTGGCCTCATCCAAAGAGTGGCACCAAAAGACCTCCACCCTGGAGCAGACTTAAACAAAAATTATTTTATATTACTCTCAGTTGCTTCTCTTGATCCAGACAAGAAGTAAACTACTCAGTCCCCCTTGCACTCAGCTAGGTACAGGCTCAAGGCAGAGAACACCTAGGCAAAGATGTTTCTCTTCACCAGGAACAGCAACAGAAAATACCTTGTTCCTCTGCCTCATCAAGAGAGGTAAGAGCTTGTTCTAATAGCTGTTGCCTTGTGGCACAAGACAAGCCTGAAGGCCTGTCAAACTCCAGTGGTAGCAAGGCCCGGCACAGTCCTAACTACTTCAGGACTGTCTATGGAAAAATGTTCCACAGGTTCACCCAAACTCCCCTCCTGTGTCTTCCAACAGGTGGCCACAAAACAGAGACCTTTCTCCCACTCCATGTTACATCTGGGAATTCTGAGTCTACCCCAATTTAATAGCCTGCGTAACAGAGGAGTGGAAAGCTTGCTGGAGACATCATATTTGGTTGAGTTTGGTGGTACTAGTTACCTTCAGCATCACATCAGGGCAACAGGGTATTGGGACAATGCTATAGAGAACTGCTGCATATCCCAGAATGGACAGCCTCAGCAGAGAAGAGATCCAAGAGCACATCATCACCCCCAAGTTCTTCTATCTGATCATGCTGAGAGGACTGAGAGTGGGTGCTGTGTCTGCTTGGATGGCTGAACCAGACCTTCCATTCTAGAATTTTATTCTAACCCCTGATCTACAAGTGGAAGGTTCATGTCTCCCATTTCAATCCCATTTTAGACAATATCGCTGAGTTGGCAGGAGAGCAGCTGGGACACAGAGCTAGATGTGCCAGTAACTCCATCCCATCTCCCTCTCTTAGGGTCTTCCACTCAAGAGAGCTTGAAGTGAATGTAATTATAACAAATTTCAGAGAAGGACCTTCTTGCTTTGCAGGAAACTCTGTACAGCATCTGTCTCCACTCCCAAGCTCACTTCTGAATGGGAGAACGGTCAGGTCTATAACAACGCACTGTAGACCCAGGTACTCCTGGGAAACTGACTGGACTGGATTTCACACCCCTGTCGCTCATCACTGCTACTATGTAGGCCTCACTAGTCCCTGAACCTCTCAGGTATATCTTCAACTACCACCATCCTCGTGTTTGACACTGCCTTGGTGGCTGCCCTTGCAATTTGTGGAACTGACTGGTTTGTTTTGTCCTGAAAGACAAAAATCTCTCCCTTTGCCACTATTCACATACGGCAATGGTATAAAAACAGGCACTGCTGCAAAGTCATATGCTTCCTGCTGCCAGAGAGACTGTACTGCAAAGATGTGTCACTGTCCTCCTCTTCTCTCACCCATTCCCTTGGGTATCACCACCTTCCCATCTTCCTGCCAGGCAGATGGTTGGTTGATAGTTCCTGAGGTTCTTGGAGAAACTCCTTCAGTAGGCACATGACGGTTCTTCCACTGGAGCTATCGGGCTCAGCGGCTTCAAGGTGCTGAGAGAACGGAAGGCAAAGGTGGATGGATCATACACAAAGTGGGGCGGTGGGTGGCCTCCATTGATGCTCTGCAGTGGAATAAAGAGAGGGACGAAGTCAATCCTCATATAAGCTGCAAACAGAGAAGTTCTCGCCTTAAGTGTTTTGTTGCATCCCTCCTCTGGCACAACGACATCTCCTTGAATGGGTGGTCATGCTTGTACTTGCAACAAACGGCACTAACACAAGCAGTAAGAGCTCTGCTCATGTCCTTGCTCCCACCCCTCAAGAAAACAAAAAAAAGCATGCATGTCCCTGCCAGGACTGACGTCCCTGGGATCCACAAGACCAGGACTTACGGCAACTGTAGCCACTAAGTGACATAAGATATCCATGATGCATTCAGAGTCCCAGAGTCAGAATAGCATCACTGCCAGAAGGTATGACATGGAGAAGCCAAAATTAGATTCACTTGGCCTTGAAGGAGGATCTAATACATTTTTAGAGCAGAGAGATAAACCAAGCCACATCTGAAAGCTCATTCTTCAGTCCTATTTTTCAACAGGTCTCCAGTAAGGACTCACAAATCGCTCAGTCTATGAAGTCCCAGACACACTGAAACTCTCTACAGTTTTGGCTCCAGACTCCATAGCTTCTTGAGGAACAGCTGAGGGATGCTCAGAGGAAAAGATTCCACCTGAAGGCCTTACAGCTTAGTTTGTATCACGGCCACCAAAGATTCTCCCCGATTTTGCTCCCAGTGTTCAGAGCATGGTCAGAGCAGATCCAGAGCAAGGAGGCCAGAAAACCCCACGCACTCCCTGCATTACATGACAGGCTTGAACTGCTGTTCCCCACCAGGCTGTGCTGAGATGTGTGGATCCCAGAGGGATTACAGCACCAAAGAAGTGATTCCACTCTTACAGAGCAAGCATTTTCCTTTTACTTCTTGGGAGCTTTGTTTTGTTTCTTTCCTTTTTCCAAGCAGAACCACCAGTGGGGTAGCTGCTTCACAGACATTTTGACCAGGAGCAGAGGTCTCACTGTTCTGTGGCCCAGCAGAGTGTTTAATCACGATCCTGCAGAGGATCACTCGTCTCACTCCCAGCACCGCTGGGAAGGGCTTCACCACTGTTTTCATGGAGGTTAGAAAACAAACAAACAGTGAGAAGTGAGCTGGCTTAGGCTCTGGGGTTATGTGCCTTCCTGCTACTTCTTCTAGGCCTTTCCTAGCAAGGCCCAGGGTTTCCCGTGATCAGTCTGCACTAAGTTCCTCAGCAAATTAGGGTTTTTAGGAACAATTACTGCCTCTGCTGTCTCCTCTAAGACTGAAGTTAATTTTGGCACTTCAGAGTCACGTCTATTAAGACAGCTGCAACCACTCACCAGAATGGCAAGGTGATGTTTTGACATCATCTTCCTCTGTTCTGGATGAGTTTTAACTTGTCATCACAGGACAAGCACATCCAACTGTTACTGGACAGCTGCTCAAATGGTGAGGCTCACCTGGACAGTCGTATCAAATTAGAGTGAGCTATGGAAAGGTCCAAGCCAGGCCCTGGGTGCTGCAGTCACTGCAGCAGGATCTGTAAGCCTCTGCCTCCAGAATCTTGGTCACAGCTCAGCCTCACGGGGTAGCCTTCACATCAGAAAGGGCCTCTTTAAAAGCCAGTGTGGGCAGCGTGTTCCTGCCTTGTTGGGACCTTCTCTGAAAATTAAGATGGGCACTTGAGAATGAAAAATGCCAATATGGTGCTTGGCATCAGCTGTGCCTGGAGTTTCAGCCAGCAAATTGTGCCCTGCTACATCCCCCCTGACACCTTGGCCAGCAGCATAAGAAACAAGAAAGGCAGATTTAAGGGCTTTTACTCAATAGCCACCTGCTGTGGGGTTATATATGGTGTGTGCTCTGGCAAGCCTCAGAACCGGAGGGTAACATAGCAACCCCTATTCAAAGCTAAGGGGCAGAATAAATCAGCACATTTGTCCTCCTCCAGAGCAAAGAAGGTTCCCTGTCAGTGCCAAGAGGGAATGGGAACAAAGAACCTGGCAGTCTCCTCCATTTTGAAATGCCAGACAGGATTAGAGAAGGCAGCTGAATCAGTTCATTTCTGGTGGATGGCAGATGGAGAAGAGGCTGCAGAAAGACAGGTCCAGAGGACAGATGAAAGTAATCCACAAAGCTCACCGGGCTCTGGGTGGGAAGACACCTTAGGGTTTCTCTCTGGGCCTTCTTCTGGGGCCAGTGTGTGGGGTAAAGGGCCTTCTCAGGGTACCGTGAAGGAAAGGGCACACAACAAGGGCCGAGGTGAAGGACAGGGACTTAAGACACAGGAGGATGCAGAAATTCATGGGTGGTCAGGCAGTTGCAAGTAAGGCTCAAACTGCACCCAGTCCTGCCTCCTCATCGTGGCACCTCAGTCAGCCACAAGACAACGGCTGTCTTTCAACAGCACAGCCATCACAACAGCAGGTAAGGGCAGGGTGAGAAGGGCCCTGTGTCCAATTGTAGACAGTAACAGGAGAGGCAATAATGCAACTGCCCTCACCCTGACTGATCTGCAGTCATTTATAAATCTGAGAAGTACAGGTCTGTCTTGCACCTAACTCCATGGCTGACAGAGCAGCACCTCTGCTAGGGACCTTGCTGGAGGAAAGAGCAAGTACTGGCACCAAACCACTCCACTCTCTTCTTGGAGAGCTTATTTTGTTTGGAGCTTGTATCCTGCTATAGGGATGACCAGGCCTGATCTGGCTTAGTTCATGACACCATTTGGGATCACAGCATGTGGTGGTCTGGCTCTGATGAGCGGCACAAGGGAGAGCTCTGTAGATGTATTCCCAGAAAGATGACGGATAGGGCTAACTGCCAGACAGGGAAACACGTTCCTCCCACCCCATCACTTGGGCCAGCTGCCTCCCTGTAGTCTGGGCAAGTGTCCTAGTCAGCCTGCCCTTCCCTCTAGGCACCCAGAACTAGCCTATGATGCTTGGGACATCGCTTTGACTACAGAAGACTTAAGAATTGCTGCTGCTGCTGCTGAAGGCTTCTCGGGAGCTTGCCACAAACCTGTTTGACAGCCCCTGCTGAGCAACCCCAGGCCAGCTCCTGCAGCAGCTCCTCGGAGCACAAACACTCCATGCTTGACATTAAAGGCTGATGCACTCACTCTAATGGCATTCAGGCAGCTGGGTAACTCTCACAAAATGGAGCCTAATATGGGTCCTGTGCTAATGGCAATCATTAACCAGAGCCCTCAGTCTGTTAAGCAATGTATTTACACAGCTGGAGAACAGCCTGAGACAAGCTCTGGGCTGCTGGCAGGAGGGCACACACACACTCAGATGCACACCGTCACACACACCCCTACTCACTTGCACACGCTCACCTGCTCTCACACGCCTCCAGTTCTCCCCAGTACACATACACTTCCCTGGTCATTTGTCCACATTCCTCCATGTACACACAGACCTCCTCCTGACTGGGAAATCGCAAGGAGAGCTGTCGCCCCTGCTCATACAAATGCCCTCCGCTCACACCGTAACTCAAGCCAAGCAGGGCCTGAACTCCACCAGCATTCAGGGGACAGTCCATGAGAGCACAGCTCATCACTTGCTAATAAAACCACTGGGAGCAGAAGGTAGTTTCAGCAATGCTGCCTCATCACACACCTCATGTGAGTTAGCTGAGCACAGGCGACCTTGGACACAGACTCTTGTCAGCACGCACCCAGGCACACACTTCTTCCCTCATATGCACACCTACCTATAAACCCTTGCAAACCAGCACTGTAGTCACTAACTGCAATATCACCATTAAATACAGGTGGTAAATACCTTTCAAGCCTGGCTGCTTATCTGGAGCACATTAACAAAGAAGCACACCTAAAGATGGTACGGATGGTGACTGGATGCAGGTGTCGAAGACGACCAGTGAGATTAAACATTACAGAAGAAATGCAGAATTTCAGTCATATTAGCAGCCCTCAGAAAACAAAGAAATGGGAAACAGCTCCATAAATCATCTGTAACATAACTGTACATTTCAGCAAGGAAAAAAATATATAGGAAGTTAAACAAGTGAGGGATAAATCTACTAATACAAACCCACATTCCTCCCAGAAACTCAACCCTCACCTCTATGAAGTCTGGGAAAAAATATCCTAAATGCAGATTGTGAAATAAGTTAATTTTGGACTCATGATTCCACTGAAGCAGTTTTCTTCAAAGCAAAAGCAAGCACAGCTCCAAGCATGTTTTCAGCTGTGGGAATGACAATCCCCACAGGAAGGGGGAAATGAAGTTACCTAACACAACGTCTTCGAAGGCAGTTGTGTGCTAGGGGTGATACAAAACTAAGCTCTGCTTAATACTCTTTGGTCCTCTTTCATAAGAGCTCTAGTACCCTGGTGGGATTCAAAATCGGATCAGCTTGTGCACTCTGCCAATCCGTCCATTACTGCGGGCCAATCCGGCACAGGAGTCCCTTCTTTCCTACCCTTGGGCCCCAGCGTTTGGGGAACGCTGCTGAGCTCTGTTTAAAGGATGCTGCCTTCCAGCAGTGGATGCCTCTCAGTGGTGGGTGAATGATCCCTTTGCAGTCTGTAGACTCACTTATTACAAGTCCTTTGGGGTAAAAGGCACCATGTAATTGCAAGTTGTAAAGGCGCATCCGATTCCCACCACCACCCTGTGTGGAAAGGAATAAATCCCCAAAGAGCCTTGGCAAAGACGGATGCTTGCCTGCGATGCTGCCTGTTTGTGAGACTGCCGCCTTGCTCAGGAGTGGGCAGAGTCAGAGGTAGTACCAACGTTCAGGCAGGGCACAGAGAGAGTAAAGGCCACCACACTGGCACATTTACCAGGTACGCTGCTTTTAATTTCACTCTGTCCTTCCTCTTATCCCTGCCAGGGGGTTAGAAAAGAAGCTGGTGACGCTTCAACTTCAACGTGTGAAACCATCAGCTGTGAGGAAGCAAAGGGGATTCTCACGCCCATTCCTAGCTACATCCATCATTCTGGACACAGTCCTGACCAAGCCACTTCCCATCATCTGCACCTCAGTTTCTCCCGTGCATAACACACATACTAGCATCAGGCAGCCAGGAAGAACTAACATCTGGGTGTTGTGACCATCTGATGAGAGGCGATTTCCTTTCCATTACACTCTCACTTCAGGCACTTTTCAAGAAATAGTCAGTGACAAGCAGGACCAGCAATTCACATTGAACTGCTTCTTCATTCACTCCAATAGGGCCTCTGACAGTTTATTCTAGTCACAGACCTGGAGTGGCTCAAAGAATAACTTTTCAAGGACAACCCCCTTCCCTCCTGAAAGTCTCTCCTTCACCACATGCAATTCACTTTCAGGGGATAGCTAAAAGATAGACCAAGACAGAACTTCCGTTTAAGACGACTCTTCTCCCTTCTCTTCCAAGAGAAGGAAAGGTCCACTCCAAAGACAGTTCTGACAAGGAAAACAAAACTTGACAGTTAGCACTGTTTTCCCATGTTGTCCGTTACACTTCCCTAAAAGGCTGAAAGGCCTGTCTTCCTCCTGCAGCCCAAGGCTGCCTAGCACCCGCTTCCTTCTACGCAACCACATTGCAAAGAGCGGTTCAATAGTTACAAACACATCACTGTTCCTCTTGGAAAGGAAAAAGAAAATTGAAATCTATTAAACATTTGCAAATGTGTGCAGAGAGTTGTCAGATGGCAAGTATCAGACTTAGAGAGGTGCCACCAGACAGACAGCACTGAACTGTTTTGGAAGGTACTTCAAAAGGCTTTCTGGTCACTTGCTCTAAAGCAGAAATAGACCAGTTTCATCTATGGGTCCTTGCTGGCACTAGTGTGATAAGCCTTTCTTTTCCTCTCTCACACTTCTTTGAGAAAGCTGACTGCAAGCTTTGATTTTTGCCTGCCTGACAATCTGAAGGAAGGAGGCTGCACAATGAAAAGGGACAGATGGGTTGTTCAGAGGAGCAGGTTGTCGGTGTTCCCTGGCCAACTTGGGGAACTGACCACTCTGGAGTTCCAGTCAAGATCATGCTCTGAATGCCACACAAATCTTTTACAAACAAGTGAATAAACCCACATCCCACTACTATTGACCATGTTTTGTTCCCACTTTCCCCCCTTCTGATACGACACAGCCAGTGCTTCCTTGCATGCACCTGCAGGAGGTCCTGCACACACCACAGGATCCGTGTGTGCCTGAGGAGGAGGAGTGGGCATGAGAGGAGCTCCAACCAAGCAGAGACACAGGCAAGGCATGATCTGACCCTAAACCTCTCAACTGCATTCAAGTAGAGTCCTTAGCAGTTTTGGTCTGTACACAAGTGACACGACCGTGTCGTCTCCCTCCTCCTCACCTTCCCCTTTCCAGCCCTCCCTGTGTGGCAGGAACATCCTCCTTCCAGCAGGATCGCAGCCGGCTGCCCTCGCAGTCCTTCTCCCTTTGGGCCAGGAACCCCAGGTACCATGTTGCTCGGAGTAAGCTCTTGGTGCGTACTTGGGAATGTGCAGCTTCCGCTTCGCACGAGGCCCAGGCAACCCGATTCCCTCTGGCCAGGCAGGCTGGCACAGAGCAGCACGCTACTTTCAACTTAAAGGGAACCCAAATTAAAACTGCAAAGTGAGTATTAATTACCCTGGCATGCGCAGGCTGCAAACACATGCTGACAGAGCGCACTTGCCGCTGGACAAACCGCCCCAGCTGTGGAAGCCAAGCAGAGGAAGTGGGTGTATTATGGGAGAGGTGTGTGGGAAAAATAGGATTACAGCTCTGGGGACTGGAAGAGGGAACGGATGCCAGGTTCCCACAGCCACGCAAACAAAGGGGAGCAGGGAGCAATTGCAGTGGGACTGGATGCATTGGTAAAAGATGTGCCTGACCTGCCACCCTGGACTTGAAGCCCTGCCAGAAAACAGCGGTGAAGCCACTGCGACCCTCTGTCATCCCTTACCCCTCTCACTGCTCCATCACCCAGGTACAACCTAGAAGTCACCAAATCTTTTCCCCTTTCTGTGAAACATGCCTTGTCACTTCCCAGCCCCTTGAACCCTTGACACCAGCCACAGCCACCACCAACCAACACACAGGGCCGTCCCAGGAGCAGACGGTCACTGGGCTGCATCTCAGTCCTAACCTCCTTTCTAACCCTCCCCACTTCCTCACTTTCTTAAACCAGACCCAGAACCCACATCAGACCATAAAGCAAGGGCAGCACTGAAAATAGGATGGCAGCCTCCTGACTCACCAGCCACTCACTACTTTCACGGAGCTGTCTGGATTGCAGAGCTCTTGGTTATTCCACAATGTCTATTCTGCAAGCACATATGTGATTTAATGGGTGCAAAGGCATATATGGCAGGAATTTATGAAAAGCAAGGAGCAATAAAAATTCTTTTCTCTAAGCAAGGAGAAAGACCTGACAGTCCCTCTTCTGTGAAGAGACTGAAGGCTGGTTAGCCTTTGCTATGAAACCCAGTAAAAGCAAGGCAAAATAAAACAATGTCTGGAGAAAGATCTTTTGAGATAGTTTAACAGACAGAGGCATTCCCACCTTGGCTACGCTGAACCTTTCCACAGAGGGAAGTCTGAACAAAGTCTTTTGGGAAGAACTGCTCGGATCAAGGGCTGGGGTTCTCCAGGGTCAGCTATCGCTGCAGAGTAGACCTTCAGCAGGCAGCTCGGTGGCTGGGTTGTGAAGGAGCATAGGAGGAGCTGGTTTCCCCAAGAAGCAAATGAGTATTAATGGTCTCACTTCAGAGGACCTTCTTCATTTTGCTCAGCAGAGATGTGCCCATCAAAAGGAGACAAGAGCCCACCTAGGGAACTGGAATGCTAAAGTCTCCATGAGGGGCCTCTGCCCAGCAGACAACCCAAGGGTGCAAGTTGCCAGGGAGATGTCTACCTCGTTGCTCAGGGCAGGTTCAGGTTTAGACACTCAGTCACACGCTAAAAGACAACCAGGAGAGTTTGACAAACTGTGAGGCAGTTGCAGTTTGGGATCTCTGCTGCCTGAGATGTCAGATACATTTAGACTGCATGATATGGTATGACTAAGAACACAGCTCAAGAAATGTGGTTTGAAGATCAAAGCTCAGACTTCAGTTCTCTTCACACACTCTTCAGGCAAGTCATTCTCTGCTAGTTTCTCAGTTTAACTCACTCTGAAATTGCAGTAATGATATCTATCTGCCTCTGAGATGCTATATTTAGCAATGCTTCCAAAGCACCTTGGGAGCCTGTGATAGAAGGGGCAACATATATATGTGTGTATTATATAAATACACGCACAGAGTCTTTTGATTTTTTAGAAATCTTTACTTCATGCTGTGCAGCCAGAACCAGAGCTTTGCACCAATACTGTCCTGTCACCTAGTATGCCTTGCATTTGTGAATAGCTCAGGCATCCACCGAGAAGCCTCAGGCCAGCCTATCTCCTGCTCAACTCCAAGCTGAAAAGGTCCCTTGTTTTAGGAGAAAAAACCCAGCATGTTTCAGCAGCGGCCTTTTAGGATGCAGATGTAAGAGATAAGAGACAGGAAAGTCAGTCCAGGGATCCGGCCCCTGCCCAAGCAGCAGGCGTTCTCAACGTTGATTAAGATCAAGGCAAGAGCACAAGCTATTTATGTTCCGATTTAAAATTCTTATTTTATTTTTACATAGTAGAAAACATCTGTCTGATCAGCCAGGTTATCAGATTTGCCTTGAAACCCTTACTCCCCCTCTGCCTGCCACAACAAGAGCTCTTGAGATACCCTGGGGCTTGCCAGTTGTGCCTTCTACTCACCTACTGCTGCTGACATAAGCCCAGCTCCACTGATCCCATTGAGAGACTGCACGTAGGAGTCTGCAAAGAACAAGACTAGTACTAGACAACAGACTTGTAACCCTCATCCCAAGGAGGCCTGAAGAACTGAAGACCTGTGGTATTATAGGAAGCCTCTGGAAGATGGGTCTCTGCATTCAGGACTGACTACAACTGACCCAGCCTGGTCCAGGACAGAGGCAGGTACACCCAGCAAGCATGTGCACGTACAGTCATCCTCCTTCCAGCACTAGGGAAATGGTTCCACACGCAACACCCAACTGCACCACGCAAACGTGCTCTGGACGCTAACACCCCTATGCACACAGGTGTAACCCTCACCCACACCCAGCGCCTTGCTTCCACTTAGAGACACAACACTGGCTGACACTTTGGGGCACCAGTGACCGGGTCTGCGCACGTTGCCCACTTCACTGTGCAACACCCACGTAGGCCCACACCTACCCCTCACCTTGCGCTGACACATGCTGAGCTACACGCGTCTATTAGGCACAAATCCATGTGTCACACGCAGGTTGTCACCTCCAATTCATCTCTGCTTACCTGCCCAACAGGGGCTGCTTCTCTTCTTTCATTATCCTTTAGTGAGGGCAGAGGGGACAGAAGTGAGACACTTATTTCTTTTTTAATATTATTTTCTCTTCACTGTAGGCCCTGACCTCTCACAGCTGCTATTTCTGAAAACATTTCAAACATGACTGAGCTGCTGCACATTTGAGAAGTTTATTTATCTCTTTGCCTTAATCTGTTCTAGGTTCTTAAACTTCTTACATCGCTGAACCATCATCCTGCTTAAGAACTGCTGAGCAAGCGGAAAGGCTATAGCCTAACATCACCTGAGCTGACCTATGGGAAGCTGAAGTATGGAAAAAGGTGGCACCTTCATTCTAAAAAAGCAGCACATAAAGAAGGAAAACCCAGACTAGGTTACCTGCTTGGGAAAAGACTCCCAAGGGCCATGAACATTTCTGAGGGCGGAAACTGCTCCAGTATCAGAGGGCAAAGACACTGCTGCTTCAACTCATCTTCCCATGGGAGGCTTTTCCTGCATCAAGGAAGAGCATAGCTAGGATGATGCATGAAAGAGCATCACCTTGTGTCCTGAGATGCCAGCAAAGCCCCAAGATGTCAAGGCAACTAACGTATCAGTGGAGAGGAGGGGATTTTTAAAAGCACACGCTATCTCCCAACCACATGAGACATTGTACTGAGCAAGAACAGCGTGAAAGTGCTTCATTGATGATACTAGTAGGTTACTGTCATCTGCCTCACAGGTAGGAATAAGCATAATCCTTTCTCCTTCAAACTATTCAGTAGCAGGAGAAATGGGGGGAGAAAGCAGGGCTCCTTGCTCCAAACCCCCAGCATAAACCACTAGGCAGCCGGCCTGCTCCTCCAAATCAGTTCACTCACTGTATCTCCATCCAGTTGTGTGCTGTCTGGTTGTTGCTGCCCACTTCAGGTCAGTTCTGCTCGCTCTTTACCTATGCTGAAACAAGAGTACTTGTGCATCAGGGCTTCAGGGCTACAGTGACAAGCAAACTGGTTCACATGGTGATGTTTCCTGTTCAGACACACAGACCGTTGCCTGGTTCCTCCCGTAACTGCTCATCAACACATTTGCTATGAAAAATCTGTCTTCATTTCTTCCAACCTCACCACAACGGCATAGTCTCAACAGTGAACCTGTGTCACAAATCCCTCAGTAACAGAGATCCAAGCCTCTCACCTCCTGCTATCATCTTTGCAGAAGACCATGTTCAGTAGAGCCTCAGAACAGCCCTCCCGAGTGAACTAAGGTCTCCAGTGTGCTCCAACTCAATTACAGAGTGCTGGGCAAGAGCCAGAAATCACAGAATGATTGAGGTGCTAACCTCAATAGTTACCTTTAAGGCACCTCTAGAGCTAGTTTAGTTCAATTCCCCTTCCCCACAGGGGAGTCAGCAAGAACACATTACCCATGACCATGTCCTGGCCTGGTTTGAATATCTCCATGGACAGAGACTTCACAATTTCTCTGGGCAAACAGTAACCTGAAATTCCTGCCTTTCAGCTTGTGTCCATGACCTCTTGTCCTGCTGCTGGGCAACACTGAGAAGGAACCCTGTGCCAAGCATGTTTTACCAGCTGAACTGAAGTTTCCCTTTCTATGATGAGAGCACAGCATCATCTTTGAGAGGTATCGACCTCTCTCAGCTGCTTCCAGAGCAAGATATTCTGCCAGGGACCCAGCTGCCTTATTTCTAAGCTAGGTACACAAAAGCAGGCACTCACAGTCTTTTGAAAAATGGAAACAAAAATCCTTCTTACCTAACAGCTCTACCACCACAGACCAACAAGAGACTGTGAAGTATCATATGGTATTGTCATGGAAACCACACGAGCACCTCAGGTACAGACACACTGTCCCAGCTCAGCAAGGCTGGCATGAGAAGCGTGGATTCTGTGCCATCTGTCAGAAGGGTGTGCTTTCAGTTTCTGCTGTTTATTTTAGTGTGAGCTGACATGGACTCAGTAGGGAGTGAAGGGATAATTCTACCTCTAGAGGCACAAGAGTAAGCTGCAGTAATGAGCTCAAAGTGTCAGGGGAAACCACCCCACTGAGGTGTTGCTGAAACCCCAGGGAATGAGGCATTGCCACCAAGCAGCACTGGAAATAGCTTCAGTCCAGGGTCACTCAACAAAACACACAGCAAAAGCACACGGGGTAGGGATAAAGGAAGGTGGTAAACAAGTTGCACTAAAACATTGCAGCAGGATTAGGCTGTCGATAGGCCTGAAGGACAGGCACAGCCTGGGGAGAGCTCACAGGGCACAGGAAGATATAGCTCTACTGAAAACAATCCAGGCACGAGCACAAGAGAATGAAAAACAGATCAGGATTAATTGTGCCATCAGAAGTATCAGGTCATTGTGGGGCTGCTGGAAGACAGGACCAAAGTGCCCTGGCAGGAGGCATATGAGGAGTTGGAGAAACACCACTCAGCTTCATACAAGGCTCTAGCCAGCCCTACCTGCTGCTCCTCCTCTCAAACACCAAATTCACCCACAAAGCAGCGATGGGCAGAGGCACCCAAAGGATGGCCGTAAACAGAAGCGCTTCTGGGTACACAAAGGCACCGGTGCCACTTCCTGCTGGGCAAGGTGTAATCCCTGGAGGATCCTGGTCTGCCATTCACCTCTCTTGCAAGGCTATAATTACTGCAGTGAAAGTAGCAGTCTTCTCACAAAGAAAATCTGCTTTCTTCACCCAGACCTGTTCCTGCCTGTGTATCACAAACACGGGGAGGATCGTATAGGGCTCAGCAGACCGAGGCATTTGTTTTGGCTGCAGTGTGCATGGTCACGCGTACACCTCCTGCAGCGCTGATGGCAAGAAAGCCAAGGTAGCCACAAAGGAGACAGGGGCTGTCTGAAGAGTCAGGGCGTAGGGTACTAGCAACAAAGACTCAGAGGTGCAGGCAGCACAAACGACAAGCGGGAGAGCTGAGCAAATCCAGTCCTGGCAGGTGTGCGCACACTCAAGGAAAGGAGACGGCTCAGACACTGCAGTGTCATCCCATCTACAAAGCCATCAAGCAACCTGGCTCTCTCATCTGCCATCTTCCAGTCCCACATCTCATTCAGTTCTGCAGATGCCAAGGCATCATAGCTGCAGAAAAGGAACTGTATGTCTATCTACCGGTACCTCTCACCTCCCCATAGCACTGCTTGTTACCTCACAGCAGCACTTCCCTTGGTCTACAAGGATCTAAATGACACTAAAGGGGTGCTTTATGCTTTGCATAACTGTGTGAGCTCACAGTAGAAGATGCACTGCACACCTTCGCTCCAGGGAAGCTTTGAACTCATAGTTTCCAAAACTGAAAAGCCGATGTATTATTACCCTTGTCAGCACCTACCCTAAATTGCAACTACAATCTATATCTCAGACTAACAACTTTTGTTATGCAGCTGATCAAGCCACAAGAAGCCTCCAGAAATAATCTTCTGGGCATAGATGCTCAAAGAGAATCACCACATTTAAATGTATGTGGAAAGATGAAGGAACTGCCCCAGAAAAGGGCAACTTACACAAAATTTAATAACTCTAGTCTTCGCTCCACAATTCTTCCTGAGCAGCATCTTCTGAAAGAAAAGTAGAATCCAGGGATTAGTAGCAGTAGCATGAGGCAACAGAAAGAGGAAGGTTGTAGGGGGTCTCTTTTAATCAACATTTAATCAGCAAGCAAGATGGCTGGGTGCTTAAGGGAGATAGGAAAGACTAAGAATTACCAGAGGTGGCCATCAAGTAATCGACCTAATCTGAGATTGCTTTGTCCAACTCAGAGTGCTTTGGCAGTAGCTGATACCCTGGGTTTCAAAAGAATGTACAAGAAATTCCACAGAGAAAGAGATGGAATAACTGCCTAAAAGGAAGTTTCTTCCTAACTTCTGTCAATTAGTGGTTAGACTTTGCCCTGAAGCAGGTGAATTTATTTCCCTTTTATGATAAAAAAACCCAGTGTATTTAAATGTGGATGCTCCCATCATTTAACATTTACTTTCATTATGTTTATTTATTTAGAATTAAAAACAAGGTAAAGAGCACCTGCCCCACAGTCCTAAAACCCTTTACCATATACTGTAAGAGCCATTAAAGCTGTCATAGCTTATGAACCGCACCACTCAGTAAACAGGACATACTTAAAACAGCAATTATTCTGTATAACTACAGAAATAAACAGGTGAGTTGCAGCAGTATTCCAATTCAGAGGCAGTGTTTTCAAAGTTGGCAAGTGAAAGTCCTTCTTTCCCCTCAAAAAACTTCCAAAAAACAACTCCAAGTGGAAACACAAGGCTTTTTTCCTCCATTAAAAAAAATACTTTAATTACATTTTTCATAGTGAAAAACTTGGTGATGGAGGCATCAAGAAGAAACTTCTCCATCAGCTTTTGAAAGAAATGCTGGATTTCTCCTAGCTCCTGCTTTCCATGCTTTTCCAGCTACATGAAGTGTGGGAAAACACTCTCTTCCACACAAGTTTTGACAAAGCAACTGAAGTGTTTTTCAGATTAAGTTCCTAACCCAGACGACCTGTGGAAAGACATCCCACCATTTTACCTCTCTTTTCGTTTGTAGTCTTCTTACTTTTTCCAGTAGAAGACAAGATGAAAGCAATACAGTAAAGGTAGCCTTGGAAACTCAAAAAGCTTAACAGAAACCAAACCCAAAGTACACAAACAACTCCCAAAAACTCAGATGAAAAAATAAATAACCGACTTAAACCAAAGACAGTGCTCAGGTACAAGTATATATTATTTTTCTAGTAGAAAGCACTGCTGAGATATGGGGAGAGAAGTCCCACTCCTCCACCACCTTGTGTCATTCTACACCTTATGAGCATGTCTTTGAAGTCCCAAACTACACAGCTGCCCAAAACTTGGAGGGAATTGGAAACCCACTCGCCATTTCCACATGTATCTGCCTTTCGGATCTAAAATCCAGCCCTCAGAGCACACTCACGGCCCACTCACGCTCCTGGAAAAGAGACGGGCACTGCAGCAAGCTTTGAAACTTGTCCGTGGGTAGTTTGAGGCCTGAGTAAAGTGCATTTCCCTGTCCAAGCAGCATGGGGAAGAAGGGAAATGCTGCAAGGATTTTGAGCTTTTTCCTCTTAATCCTTTAGCAAGTGAATCTTAATGCTGTCGTTGTTACTCAAAGGGCTCCACAGTAGCCCTGCCTGACACGCCTCTGCCCCCAGGTCTGACCTGGCAGCACAGCACCCAGGTTTCTAACCTAAAAGGATCCAACAGGTCTTTGCACAAAACAGGTAAAAGGAGACAAAGGGAACTGCTGAACTAACCTGAGCCTGTGCTGTCCCACTAAGTAATTAATTCTCTGGGAATTCCTATAAATACACAGGGCTCTGTTCCCAGCCAGGCTGCAAGGCAGTTATTGTAAGGCTGGTATTTATTGTGAAGTTACTGCCTTTAAGACCCCCATGACCACACAGTAAAAAAAGACTGAGGAGGAGGGAGAGCATGGGGGGTGGCTGACAAACCCCAGGGGTGCAGAGAAGGACAAAGTGAGGAGGTGTGAGGTCTTGAAAAGTTTTGGTCTCTCTATAAGCTTTTCTTCTGGACTTTAGAAACATTAGCTGGTGGGGATGAGGAAGGGTAAGCTAGAAAGCTCAATTTCCAAGAAAAAGTAGGGTCAAGCAACAAAAGTGAGGATCAGGACTCTGGATTTCAAGGTCCATACTTTAGGGGAAAGAGCCCTAGTTACAGCAGGACATATGCTGCCACATCCCACTTGACTACAAGCTGTGAGACTGGGCAAGACTCTCCGCTTCTCTAGGCTGCTGTAAAGCTGAGCTTTACAGTGGTACCTTGGCTGAACCCCTAAGGATTGGGCAAGGCCGTGACACCAAATTCCACAGTGCCTCAGTAGCACCCCAGCACTCTCTGCTGAAAGGTGAAAAGTATCTTTAAACAACTCTGTTTGGCCAGTGGGCAAGTACAACACCTTCCAGAAGGGTCCAATATCGAGTGAGGTCCCGTCCACAGATACCCCAATGACTCCGTTTGAGATGTAACAAAAGACATCATTTCCCAACTACAAATTAGCAGAGGCAGCAAGACTCTAAATTTACTCCTCCTGGCCTTCTATTAGAACACATAGGGAGGAACAACAGAAACAGCAATCACAAGACGCCAACAAGGACTGACTGAGATTTTGAGCTAGCCTGTGGGTGGATGGACAATCAGCCAGACTCTACCAAGAGGAATTCAAGTGCTCAGCTGTATCCCAAGTCCTACGCTTCTGGCAGAAAACAGAGGTGCTCTGAATGATGCTGTTGTGATGAGCTTTAATCATATGAGGTTCTTACTACTGTCTGCACTCTTGCTACAGTTCAAAGAGATTGCACTACGCAGCAAGAGCAGGATGCCCTACATTACAACTTTTCTTAGTTAATAGTGACCTCTGGAATGCCTCTTGACGGACTTCGTAAAATGAAAATATTACATCCTCTCATCCACAGGCTGTAAAACTGGAGCATAAACTTCAGCAAAGGAAGCTCTTTGGAACTGCTAGGTCCTTCTGCTTTCACTTAGGCTGGAACTGGAGGAAGGCTGCTCGTGCTGCACCCCGCCAGCTTCACTGCAAGGGCCCAAGATTATCATAAGAGACAAAACAGAGAGGGAGAGTGTGAGTGAGAGAACAAGCCAGTCACATGATACTGCAGCTGAGAATGAATAAATAGAAGGCCAGTTATTGAATATTATTCTATTTAATCAAATTGCTTCCATCTCACTTGCAGCCACACACTCTCTGCACCCAGCACAGTAAAGCCATGCTTTCCAAAAAAGTCAGTCAAGCATCTTTGCGTGGTTTTCTGTCTCTCAGTTTTCCCTTTCCTTGCCAAACCTGAGTACAGACTTTCAGACAGGGAAGCTAAAATGCAGTGCTGCCTAGCAACAGCCAGGGACTTTCCACAGCAGCCTCTCCTCATCCTCCCTCTGGAGACCTCCACGTCACAAGCCAGCCATGAGATGCAGCAGCTCATTAACTCCTATTTACATAGATACAACACAGAACTGAAATAACATTTATTTGGCTACATGACTTGCAGTAGCCTAAAGCTAGAGGGAATGGTCTATAAGAAAAGTGACACATTCAGTTTAATAACCCCAGGATTATTCCTAACTCCTAGGCCAACCTGGAAGTGCAGTTTTATTTCCTCAAGTTACTTTTTGGGAGCTATGACAAGGAGAGGAGTGGAGATTTGCCAGAGGTCATGGAGAACGTTAGCAGCAGAGCTAAGAATAAACCGTAGGGTTTGGTTTTTGAAACTCTTTCTTCCACCTGCAGAAAAGGAAATGAAAGAAAAGGCAGCATCTGTGCTCAGCTTCTGTATTTCAATTAGCAAGTCCCTCCTGTTGGTCTCTGACAGAACTGCTGGCATCAGAGTTGAAACCTACAGCTTGGAAGCACTAATATTTGTACAAAGTTTATTTTATGATCTGCTGTGGCTTCTACTTGAAAGGAGGAAATGACATGACTAAGGAAATGTGCAAAGTCTTTTTGAGGGCACAAGAGATATGTCTCACTCTAAAAGATAAGACTGAATTGGAACATTTTAGGGTTAAACTTCCAGAAAACAGCAGAATCAGTTCAGCCTAAGAACCTCCCAGCAATCTCATCTCCTGTTATACAAATACTCTCTGCACATGACCCAACAACCCTCTCCATCCTGGACCTGGATTCTAAAGAAAGTTGCAGGGACTGGAAACGATCCCTGAGAGGGTTACATATTTTCTGAATGACGTGTAGTTTTCTGAATGACATGTAGTAACGAACCCCTGAGGTGGCACCAGTGGCTTTGCTGCACATCACTCCCACATCAAATACCCCATTAAGAGCAGAGCTGAAACACCACCCCTGCTTCTCTCGGAGCCCAGCTCTAGTCCAGCCCCCCTTCAGAGGACATCTCCCGTTAAGCAGCAGTGCTCCGAGTCCTCTAACACTGACCTGAGCAACTCTGAACTAACGGTAAGCGGTCCACACACGTATCTGCTTATGCACACAACCGACTATATCCACAACTATTGTATACAAACTGCAGCATCCAGATGATTATAATACATATTAACAAACAAAATATAGGTATTCTTAATGCAAGATCATTCTAGGAATAGTAAATTCATTCTTCTTGAGGATTCCATGTCACACTTTGTGCAGTGAACCCCACAAGGGTGAAGCTTTTGGTGCCTCCCTGACCCAACAGCTCCAGGCTGAAACACTGCAGCCCAGTGCCCTCTGCTTCTGCAGACACCTCCCAGCCAGGGAAGCAGTGCTCTGCATCCATGTGGCAGAGTGCAAGGGAGCCAGGCCATGGCTCCTGTTCTTTCAACAACATGGTGGTGGGTACTCTGCAAGGAGCAAAGCCAGGTCTGCACTCCTGACTGGTTTAGGAGGACAACAAGCAAAGGGGTTTTAACACTCCTTGGTACCCAGCAGTGCTGCTAGCGACACGGGCATCACCTTTTCACTGTGCAGTACAAAAACTGTAAGGAAAATAAGTAGGTCACAGGCTCCTCCTTACTGCTGTAAAGTTGAAGCAACTCCTCCAGCTGACCTTACCCCTGAGCCAGACTTAGGCTCTCAGGCACCCATGAATTAATGAGCAGAAGGGGCTAAGCCTTCCTAGCTGCCACCTGAAGGTGCTCCACATTTTGCACTGCCGGGGTGCCCCATGCCAGGGAAGCACCCACTGCCTGGGCCCAGGGGTGCGAAGCTGCTACCCAACATATCCATGTGCCAGCCATGGACACGAGCTCCCCGCCCGGCAGCAGCACAGCACCACGAGGGCTCTATTTCAGCCACAGCTTTAAATCACAATTCTCATCTGTCACAGCCTACAGACTGCTCCACCAGAAGTTAAACAGCCTCACACCACTTTAAAATACGGGCTAATTCAAGTGGTTTGGCCAACAGTCCCCTCCTACAAAAACAAACCCCAGAATCCAAAGATTGTAAACTGTGGTGATACTGTGGAAAATCCTGAAAAGCCTCTGAACTCTTTAGGAAGTTATTTCTATTTCATATTCAGTTTAATTAGTCATTAATGACTTTTTTTTAAATTTACCCTCAATCTGCCTGAAACCCCTTCAATACATCAACACATTTTGTGTCTCAACACTGTCATAAACAGCCCCCAACTCTGTCAGACAGGGGAGCCCCAGTTTTCCAAGCAGCAAGTGCAATGAATCCACAGTCTCCATATCGTGCTACCACTGACTGCTAAGCACCTCTGGGCAGGGCAGCAGAGGAAACACTGATTACTAAGTGATCATTGAGAACAAATTCAAATTCAAAATACAGACAAGGTCTTGCAGAAGTGTACTGCAGGGACTTGCCCGAGTTCACAAACTCAAATGGTGGACCATGAAAACCACAACAAAGAACTTCTGTGGTCACCAAAACCCCCTCCAACACGGTGTCACTACTCACCTCATTTTATGCACTACAGAGAGCAGCTCAGCTGTCACTACTGAGAAGAAATAGGCAATTGCCTACAGCAAATACAAAGAGGCCCTGAACTACAGAGAAGTTTTAACTTAAGGCAGATCAAGTCAATCCCACAACAGGTTGCTCTCTAAATAAGTAGAAGTCAGGTGCATGTCGATCCAGAAAGGTGCACAGTGGCACACAGCTGCTGGGCCTGGGCAATGCCTGCTACAGAAGAGTGCGAGTCGAAGGCTGGCCATCAAGATCTGCCACCTGACAGAGCATGTGAATTCCCACCGCTCCCAAGGCCCATAGAGCAGATCAAATTATTCAGGTTACAAGCTGCTTCTTGATATTCTCCCAAATCTCACACTAGAGCCACAGGTAATGCAAGTACCAGCCACCTACTTACAGTAGTAGTCTATGCAAACAGACTCTCTGAAGGCAACTCTGGTTTTCTACTGCTCCTCTGTCACCTTTGTGGCATATAGTTTCTAAACATGCTCTGGGTCAGTACAAAAGCCCTGTCCTCCTACACACAGATAATACGAGTCACATTTGCCCTGGCACTTTTACCACTAGCCCTTTGATTTGAATTTGGGGACGGAGCAAGCGAACGCTCTGTATGGAGCAACTCTGGCTCAGCAGCCACTTCCCCTGCTGGTCTGGCAGAGTCTGAGTCTGCTGATCTGCAGGGTACATCAGATGGTTCATCTATTCACTCCTCGCCAATCCCAAATCCCTTGCTGAGTTTTCTTTGAGGCCTGGAAAAAAAAATGCAAAGCTCCACTTGTGGAGGAAACAGACCTGACCAAAAAACTCCAGCACCTGTGGAGTAACAAAAACATAAAGACAGGGTAGAATTAATTAATTCTCTATCACTCATCTGCACATGCCAAAGTTACCAAAGTCCAAATGCTGGGCTTGCCCCTCCTGCTCAGTAGAGCCTGGGAATAGAGGAGTGGTGCAAAGGGACGGGGTGGGGAGCGGGGGTGTCTTTCACAGCTGGCAGGCATGGCAGCAGCTCCTGAGAAAAAAGCTTACAAGGCTTTTAATTCAGAGTTGCCAACGTGACTGTTTCCTCCCTTCACTCCTGGCCTTGGCTCCAAAGCTGTCCACAGGGAATGTCCAGCCTAGTCTAACATATCCTCTGATGTCTCTATAGTTGTCTCACTTCTGCAGTCCCAGCTTGTGACTGTTACTGAAACCTTGGCTCAGATGTGACTCCAAAGCCCTCCCTCCCCACACACGTTTGTCACAGGCAGAGCTAGGGCAGCAGATACGTTGCCTCCTATGATTTACATCATTTCCCTCAGGGCTGCTGCTGCAGCACATAGGAGATGCTACTGCTGGGAGTTTGAAGCACACAGCTCCAGATCTTTCCACCATTTGCTGTTTAAACACTGTCCCCAAGGACATCAAGAAGGGATTAAGACATGAGCACAAGTCAGGCAACAGAGCAAACAATTTCCTCTAAGCAGGGAGACAGAGAGGACTCTGGGGAAAAAAAAAATAAAAAACTCAGCTGTATACCCTGGGAAAGCAGAAAAAAAAATATTGAAGTTAGTAAAAGGTACACACTCTGGTCAGCTGTGACATGACAGGGACACAGGGACACAGGCCTGGGGTGGTGTTTGAAGGTTGAAGCTCAGAGTTTGTGACAGGGTTTAGCCTACCACCTTCCTCTTAAGTAGGTATATGGTTGCCTTCAATGCTGGTGATCAGCACTCATGCATTCTGATCTTCCTTTGTTCACATCCTCCTGGCTGCACGTGGCTCAAGATGGCACGGGAGCTGGTCCAGGGAAGCCTCCTCAATGTGAGAAGCAGCGCAACCATAATTCAACCAGCAGCGCTTTTCCCCAGACAGTTCAATGCTCTGAGCTTCAGCATCTCCCCTTGTCCATGGGTGCCAGCACAGGATACACGTTACCTCTGCCACTTGCTGTACCTCCCCTATGCAAGAGCAGTGATGTGCCAGCTCAGAGCCAGAAGCAGGCCATCACCCTTCTAAATAGGTGTTGGTAGAGCACAGCAACTCTTAGAGCTGTGCCCAAAGTCACGCACAAAGAACTAGTTGGAGAACTGCTGACCTCCTGTATGCCACTCCACTGGCTGCACCAAGATCCACTTTCCAAACAGTTGCAAACAAACCTTCAACTCAATAGCCTGCAAGAACCATATCAAAGCCTGTACAACACATGCCAGTGCTCATAACACATTTGATTTTAACACACATATCATTTCAGTGTTGCCTTTTTTCAGTTCAGGATTTTGGCCCATTTCATGCTTACGAAACAATAACGTCCTCGGACCAAGAGGGCTCATTCATCCACCACGCTGGAGAAGGGCAAAAGTTCAGATCATCTTATTAAAAGAAGAAAGAGCAGAGCACAAAGACTTGAATGTCTCAAAAGCAAGTTCATTAAGAGAAAGGTTGATAATAAAAGCAAAAATTCATACCACATGTATAGGAATAGTTTTGAGGGTGAGTGATTTGGATGCTTGCATCTAGAAAGCAAATGAGCCAGTGTCTCAACTCAGTACAGTTTTATACAGGGGACCAAGCAACACCGGCAAGTCTCACAGTTGCCACAGCAGTTACTGTTGCTTTCTACTTCTAACCCTACCAGCAGCCACATCAGGAGATAGCAATCTGATTTGTTTCAGCTTCTTGTGGTTTACCGTTCCACTCCTCTCTAGGGTCTTTCTATAGGCTGTTTAGCATAACTGCCCATAGTAAAGAGTCTGTAAAATGCAGACCGGAAGAATTAGCACATCAAAAATGCCTTTCACACTTCTTGGAGAAGTCAGGCTTGAAAAGAACATTATGTGTATGATGAAAGATGAGGCAAGAATACCAAAAAGATGTCATACTAGAAGTCTCTCTGCTTGGAAAACATTTTCTAAGAGCACCACTTCCACTGCTCATTATTACACTCATTCCTCTAACACTACTGATAAACTAGTAAAGCTGGCCATGTTATTCTGAAGACGACAGGAAATGATATTAAGTTGAAAACAAGCTAAGAGCTTGATTTGATAGCACACCAAAGTCAGAACTACAATGAAAATACACATACCATGAACACACCGTGCGCTTTCAGGGCTTTGAACCACCACAGCTTAGGCTTCAAAATTTACATTAAGGTGTGCTCAATACAGTCTTATTTAGCCAGGTACACCACATTCTAGTGTGAGACTTGTCTCCTTCCCACACATACAGCAAGCTATAGTGCTAACAGACTTTCTGAACAAACCCAGGGCATTCCCTGACCTATGGCAATCTCCCCATCTGCAAACCACATCGGCTGTAACGTAACAAGTTTACAGCAGCAAGAAATCGAGACAGCTGACTGGCTCCATTTTGAGGGTATTTCTACATCCACTGGTAACTGCACAGATCCAATAGCTTTGCAATTTGGAAAGTTATTTGTTAAACTGTTCCTTGTTTCTTAATCGTCCTACGTCCACACACCATCATGCCAGAGCCTACAGAAGCGTCCGATGAGCCTCTGAAGCAGTGTGCAAGATAGGGGGCTGCTAAAAATCTGCTCAGGTAGACAAAAGACTTAACTACGGTGTCAAAACCGAGCGTGCTTACAATAAGATTGCAAATTCACTTGCAAAGCAATTTGGGGTTTCATCCTTTGTATAACTGCTCAACCTATTTTTTACATAAACAAATGCAGGAAGGTGAACCTATAGCTTGCAAGGATATGTAAAGATTTTAAAACACATGCACATTTTTAGAATGAAAAATATTGTTTGCCCTAGCATAGACATGAGCACAGATTTCTCATTTACATTAAGTTCCTAACTCTCTAGAGGATCCTGAGTTTTGCAAGTTCATTCCTATGGAAATTGCTCTGCATGAGCAAGCAAAGTCCAATAGGAAAGTAACAAGATTATTTTCATCGTGGAAAACCAGCAAACTTAATAGGGTTTCTCTTAAGTATGTTTATTTCTATTTTTTTTTATTTACCTGTTGCTCCCAGGACATCTATGCACTTTTGAAACCTTGAATTGAGAAAAAAATGTAATAATATGTTTCAGGCTTGGAGAGGGAGCATTCATCTCTGACTTACTGGTCATCATTTCCTAAAAACCAATTGCAGCTCAAGAAGCACGTATTTGAGAACACAGCTCTGAAGAAACGCAGGGAGTTTTAGAAGCGAGTCTGCTCTGGTTTAACTCAGTCTCCATCTACATGAGAAGTAGATGCCTGTATTGAGTGCCTCCTCCTCCTGTGAGATGAGCTGTGGACCAATGCCCAAAACTCCCATTGACATCAACAGGCTGAAAGAAAGCGCGAGCAGAGCCCAGCAGCGCGGTTCTCATGTGAGCCAACAATGGAGAGGCTATTCAGAGCTAAGGCAGAAAATCAGAGCTAAACCCCAGCCCACGCCAAGGACAGCTGTGCTGTTGACAGCCAGGCGGGCTATTCTACCATGCCAAAGCTTGCCTCAAGAACAGTATTGCTCAGAGTGTTTACTCTAGTCATGGGCTTGGCCTTAAAAGCTCAGGCAGCTTCTGCCTATTGAGCAGTAATGGCTGCTGTGTTTTCAAGCCTCAGACACGCTCTGGGACGAGCTGCTTGCTTTTAGTCTGCGGTGGCAAAGCTGGCACGCAAACGCCCCAGCACTAATAGTTAATCTGCACCAGCATGAGTGCCCTGTTCCTGCTGTTTCAAACCCACGCTACCACCTCCCTCCTTCCTTCTCACCCGCAAGCAGCGTCCCATGGGGAGACTGCAGGGTGCGGAGCACACCTGCGTCACCTCTCACCACCAGTGCCAAGCCGTGCTGCATGAGGAGGCCGACCCCCTTCAGAGATATGGGGCTAAGCAGTGCCAGTGGAAAGCAAAGAGAAAAACAAGCTCTTGTTTTCCATTCCTTGCTACCATCATTTAAGTGTAGTGCTTTTAACAAGTCTCTCAGCATCTGATTCTTTTTAAGCAGTAGGAACCTCTGTTATCTTGTGGGTGCTGAATTTAAGAGACAGGTCACTCGTGTAAGTGCTTAAGATGGGAATTCAACACTTAGTGGTAGGGCAGGAACAAAAGAAAAAGCCTAATCTATCTTTTCTGCTCATTTTCAGTTCCTTAATCTATACAATAAGGCCAGAAAAACAAGCAGAAAACTGCCACCAGCATTGGACGCTCTCTGAACTACATGAGGAATAACCGGCTTGGTTCTAAGCGGCCATATACCCTTTCCAGTCTCCTTAAGTCCACACCACTGATCCTCCAAAGTGCAAGGCTTTCTCCTTTTCAGAGGTTGCTACCATAAGCAAAAGATGTAACTTCTCACGCCTGAAGAGAGATCCATTCATCCGCAGACCAAATACAACACAGGCAGTGACAGCATATGGTGAAGCCGCCTGCAAACTCCTTTTCTCCCCAGGCAACCATGAGATATTTGTATCACAATGAGCCACATGCTGAGGGAGGAGTGGGAAGGGAGAGGTATGTGGCCAACTCAATAGCCACATTGGGACCCAACCCAGGCAGCCCTTCTAGTCCAGACACACCAAGGCTGGGGGAGGTGAGGACAAGCCAGCCCTATTCCAGAGGAAAGCACTGTCGAGAAGGTCCTGAACTTCACTTCCAAGCAACATCTACTAACTGGTCTTGCTGGAAAGTATAAACAGGTTGCAGCAAAGCTTCTTAATCTGCCAGGCCCTCAAGGCTACTTGGGCTGAATTCAGAGAGTAGGAAAGAGAATGTGCCAGCATTATCCTTCTGCACTGTACTGTGTCAAAACAAGAAGCAAAACATCTTTTGGAAAAACTTCTTCAAAAAGGACCTGCAACAGCCAACACACAAGAGACAGAACAGGGATATGCTGCAGGATGGCCACCCTTGGGTTCCAACACAGCACCCACTCTGATTGCCATTCATCCCACCTCCAACTACATTTTAACCAGTTATGGTGTTGCTGCAGTTAGAATCTCCAGGTTTTAAACTTAGTGATGGTTTTTTGCAACCTGCTGGCAGCCTGCCACAAGCCACTGCTGATAGATACGAGAAATTCAGCTTTTTTCTTTATTAGTACAGTAGGAATTATTTTCTGTGGTGCTCAGAGAAGAATGCTAGGGGTCAAGACCCCAACCTTATCCATTCACACGCAGAGATTCTGGCAGTCACTTTCACATGGGAATAGGGTTGGGTTTTTTTTCCATAATTGCTCCTTTCAGACCTACCTACACTCAGAGTCACAGCAAGAGTTCAAGCCTCATACAGTACCACCAGCACCACTCAGGACTTGTCACATCCCAAGGACACATGCCAGTGGTGCCCATGTACCCATTTGATCTCTCTAGTCTGCGGCCAAAGAATCAGCTTAAGTCTAATACCTTCTTACCAAGCTTTAGAGCTTAGAAAAAATAAGACAGACAGCAGGGTTCAGAAGGTAGCCAACAAGCCTGCCAATCTAAATGATAAGATGTTGACTTTAATCTCAGGCTCATAATTTACTGCTACCAGTGCCAGGTAATAATATTGTCCCTTTGGGAATTTTAATAAAACAAACATGACTCTCTAGCTCTGTCTCCACCCATTCTCACACTTCTCTTTCCATTCCTATCCCATAGATCTCTCATGCCTTCAATGCATACTCTCCTAAACTTTATGCTAATTTTCTTGGTTTTCCTCAACTCACCTCTGGTGTACTCCAAATCAGCCTGACCAACCTAAACCCCACTCGTTTCCATGATTCAAGGCAGCACCCTCAAGAAACCAGGTTTCAGGTATTTCAGCAGATGTTCTAGCTACTGGCTCACACTTGGAGACAGCCCAGATAGTACTTAGGCCCCATGGTAGTCCAAATAGCTATGTTCACCAACTTGCAAGCTCCCAGGAAAAGATGAACTCACATGGCCAGATACCAAGAGAAAGAGAATTTCCAGACAGAAGTACCCATAGTGGCTCACTTGTCCATCTCCCCCTTGCACTGTTGTCCTTTTGCATGTATTACAAAAGCAGATCAAAAATGCACTTGGGCAAATCAAGGAAGGGAGGAATTAATGGAGAAAAACAGAAGTGTTAACTCCCAGGAATGGACAAGCTATTGATACTCTATGCCAGGGTAGATACGATGGTGGAAGAGGTCCAAGGAGAAATGCATGATCAGAATGAAAGTCTGCTAATCAGCACACTTGAAAGGTGAAGACAGTAT
The DNA here is from genome assembly GCA_013396935.1 of Baryphthengus martii. Classification (NCBI taxonomy): domain Eukaryota; kingdom Metazoa; phylum Chordata; class Aves; order Coraciiformes; family Momotidae; genus Baryphthengus; species Baryphthengus martii. The sequence goes on along the minus strand of VWZK01011718.1, from coordinate 696,347 downwards.
CACCAGATGTAATGGAGCAGGACAGAACTGGAGTGGACTTGCACAGAAATTCACTCTATCTCAGAATACAGAGAGAGCACCCAACAGGCCCACAAAGATGATGAAGGAACTAGAACATCTCATGGGGAAGCTGAGAGAGCTGGGACTGTTCAGCCTGAAAAAGAAAGCTTAGGAAGGATCTTACAGTATATACCTGCCTGAGGGGAGGATGGAGCCTAGTGCTTTTCAGTAGTGTCCAGTGTCAGGACCAAGGGCAACAGGTACCAACTGAAACACAATAGTAAGTTCCCTCTGAACATCAGGAAATTATGGTGAGGGCGACCAAGCACCAGCACAGGTATCCCAAGGCGGTTGCGGAGTCTCCATCCTTGGTGATATTCAAAAGCCATCTGGACTCAGATCTAGGCAACCGGCTCCAGGTGACCCTGCTTGAGCAGAGGAGCTGGATAAGATATCTTCCAGCCTTTCAACCTCAACCATTCTGTGAGAATGATCTAACCTCTGTCATGCTCATTTATGTTGAAAGCTTAGGAATAGGACTGGATGATCCTACCTGCCTTGCGCTTGGCATTTACAAGTTGGGATCATGGCAGCAGGTAAGCCTTCCGTCAGTGAGGTGAAGACATAGTCAACTCATTTGCATCCTTCAGGAAAGGAGAGGAAATCATTACTCTTTCTAGGAAGCAGCTAGGTCAAGTTCTACATGGGTTCCTGCTCTCTTATGGTCTGATTCATCCAGCCCCAGCAGCACACAGGCACTACCATCACAGCATGTTTTTGCATGGATTAGATAACCATCCAGGGAATACTGAGGGGGCACAGAGAAAGAGCTATCTGCTGCCTGGCAGAGTCATAATCTCCTACTCAGGGCAGGGTGGGGTTCCTCATGCCTCCCTTGCTATTGAGTGTCTCTACCTCCTTCCTTCCCACCTTCCCTCTCTCTCTGCCACTGTCAGATTACAAATGCCTTAATCAGCAAACAAGACATCAGCCGGGTGGCACTGAGCCAGAGTCTTTACAACAGACATCAAACCAGAAGAGAACATCTCAGCTGCTCCAGTGGCACACAGAATCAGACATCTCTATCGTGCCCCACTCACCAGGTATGTGTCTAAGTCCCAGAGGCTCCTGCCACAGAACTAAAACCTTGCAGGCAGGTAGACCGGACAAGCTCATCAATCGTTTTGAGCCCCAAACTCTCTCATGCCAGGATTGCCTCGCAGCAGCCAGGCACAGCATTTGTTTGGTTGGCTACTTCAGTGCCAAATGCTGGCAGGGGTGAGATAGACAGGGGCTTCTGTGCTGGAGCAACAGCTGCTGCAGAATATTTCTGGTGGTGGAAAAAAATAAAAGCAAAATTCCAGGAGGTTACCAGAAGCAAGATTTCTCATTCTGTAATGGCGCAATCTGTTTCTGCAACAGTTTCCGTATTACATTGCTTCGACAAGCACACTACTGCACCCAGGGACAAAGGAGTGCTATGGCCCCGCGTTTATACCTGGGAGAGACAAGTTCTGGCACTTGGCCCCTTAGGAAGTGGTGAAAGCCATTACGCTAAGCACAAGCCCCTGAATTCTGCTCACTCTGGAGAGCGAGGCCCAGGGCAGAGACAGTGATGAAACCACCACGAGCACCAGCAGTGGGTTTTCTGGCACTTTGTCAGCACAGAGGCAAGCTCAGACAGGCAAACAGATGGTAACGATTTTCAGGAACTGACAAGGCCTGGATTCACATGGGAGGCGGAGAGGTGAAAAGGACTCACGAGCTCACACGTTCTCTATCTGGAAGCTATTTGTCAAACGCTGGAAAGACAGGCAAGGGCAAGGCCCAGCTGTGCTAAGGGTATGGAAATCTCACCCTGGAGCCATTAGCAGCCCGAAGCCCAGATCCAAGTGTACTAGGGGTCACACCCTGGACCTTGGTCACATGTGGCAAGCGCTGTCCTGAAGCCTCTGCGCAACCAGCACCAGCCCAAAGCAAGCTCTCACCGCTGATTGTCCTACAGGGCCATGTCCAACCAAAATGCCAGTATTAAAATATCCAACAAAGACTGTTTTGGCTTGATTTACACAACTAAGCCCAGATCAGGGCTCACACTGTACCCAGGCCACTTTTAGTGTCAGGCCAAGACAAAATTCTGCTCACTCGTTGTGCACTGAAACAACTCACCCATCAAAAGAGTGCAGTGTCTGCAAGCAGAAAGCCAAACAGGATGTATTTTTCTTTTCTGTTCTGGTCTCTTTCATTCCAGCATCTCAAAGAATGCATTAAGCCTCCGTAAGACAACAATATTGATGTTATCTACTCATACATGCAGGCAAACCATGGCAGAAAGGTTTCATAACTTGCTCAGAACTACCTAGTGACTTTGTAGCGTAACTGGAAACACACCCAGGTATCCAAACTCTTTGCTTTGTACTTAAAACAATGTTTTCCATACCACCTACCCACAGGAGTACCATTTGGATTGCTCATGGTGCCAACCCAAAGCTGTTCTCCTCCAAGAAAGATTTCTTATGAGCCCTCTCCCTGCCAATGCACTTCTCAAGCTGCTGAAAGTAGATTTTGGAGCTCCAGGCAGACCCACTAAACAGCACAGGAGGATGGACCCTTTACTTCCTCTCTGTTTAGACAATGTGCCAAGACCAATTAATCTCATCCCCTGGGTATGAGTTCAGCTGCTCCAAGGAATCTTTGACACTCTGGACTTCCTTACACCTTAAATGACCCTCATATCCCCTGGTGCATTCACCTTGAGCCATCAAAGGATGTCCCTACTCTCTTTGACCTTGTGCTCTCAGCACTGCCAAAAAAAGACCAAACAGATCTGCTGAAGTTAACGGAGTGGCAGCAGCCACAGTCTTTCTAGGACATGCACAGCCTTCATTAAATAGCAAGTGGCTGGTGGCAGGGCCTGCATTTAATGGCATTGCTGTCCAAGGACTATGATCAAGTGGTGGCTGAGAGAGGGCATTCACCGCAGCAACGCGAGGGTCTGCACAAGCCAAGGTATTTCCACCCAATTAGAGGAAAGAAAGGAAGAAGTCTTCTGAGCTAATTTTCTAGTCCTTTGGAGGAGTGAAGAAAAGCACACATTGAATTGCCCTCACTCAGCCACAACAGGGAAGAGGCTGGATGGCCTGGTGGCCAGTTGACAAGCCAGCCAGGGTGAAAAATACACCTGCCAACTGGCCAAACTCATGGCTCAGGCCCAAAGGGGCAGAAGCACACTGGCCTGTGAAACTGCAAAGGCATGGCTTGGCACCTAACCAGAACAGGACTTTTTAAACCTGCTCCTGCATAGCCTTTCCTGCTGAAGGAGGCTAATCTGAGAGGCTCAGATAAGAGAGTTCCATTTATCCACAAGGCCACTGAGGTAGAAGCACAGCAATTCCTTAACCCCTTTTAAAAGCACTTAGATTGACCCCAACCCATTTCCTTGTCTCTCCCAAATTTGCTCCCCTTCCTTACCAAAAGGTACCAAATCACGGGAACTCAGGAAGACATTTAGACATCACATGCCACTGAACCTTGGTCTTCCTGCAAAAGCTGCTTTGTCTGTTCAATCCTAAGAACAGCTTAAGGATCCCAGTGTAGAGCTGCTCCACACCACAACTCTCTGGAACAATTTTCCGTCACTATCCAACACAAACAGGATTCGATGCAAAGGCAAAGCACTCAGCATCTCTTCATCGACCCTTGAGTAACCTATACCACCACATCATGCATCCAAAAGTGTCTACTTGTCTCAGAAGACATTTGCTTCTGGCACAAATTAATCTTCCCTGATACTCTTTGTCATCTGTCAGCTCCACAGAGCTGCAGGAACGGGAAGTAAGGATCAGGGACAAGAGTGAAAAAACACATCTGCTGCTCAAAAAAGTTTCCATCTAATCAGTCTTTTCTGCTGTATTCTCATGGGCAAGCACATGATAGTAAGGATAAGAATCACATAATAAAATTAATCTGATGTTCAGAGCCCAGATGAAGGCTTAAGAGTAGCCAGTTCAATATTATCATTCCTCATTTGCATTGTTTATCCAATAAAAAAATACATGATGCCAAGTGCTGCCCAGGTGCTTAATAGGCATTTTTGTTGGAGAAGGAAAATTGACCAACGAATACATGCTATGGTCCCATTTTACAGGTGGGAAATAGAGGTACTGAATGAGACTTGCCCAGTTTCATACAAGGATTTTCTGGCAGAATTCAAAATAAAACCCAGATTTCAGATCACTGTCATTAGAAAGGAGATTGCTGATTTTAGGTAAGCTGATGGGAGTCCAACTGTCAGTAGAAGACCGAATCTACAACACTTGTTATTTCTACCATTATCTTTGTGGCAGAAACATACATAGCCAGCAAGAAGCCTTAATAAAGCTTCAAGATGTTACTGGTTGAAAAATCAACCAGTTAAAACTATAAAAATACTACAAATGACCAAACCCTGTTACAACACTTACTAGCTGCATCTCACTTTGCATGTTTGGCTCCTCCTCAAAAAATTTACACTTTTACATTAAAACCTCTAGCTGAATATCCTCTTTATAACCAAGATTCCACAACCTGGAAGTGTTAGGGACCTCTACAATAAGAAGTATCATTTAAAAAACACACCTCCATTCTGGTTTCCAGCTTCTTTTGCTAAAATTTTTGCCACAATTAATCCAGAAGTGTAGGGAGCCAGCAAACCAGAAAGCAAACAATTCTCACAAGGTTCCCCAGACAAAAAACACCGCAGCAGTTTGGGAAGCTTATTTAAATTATCCCTTAACATTCCCCAACACAATCCCAAACACACTGCTGAAAGGCAGAGCAGGTAGATGCTATGCCTGGGATTCAAATCAGAGAAAGTACCTGGGCCAAAAGGAACACTTCTCCATTTGCTCATAAGGACTCTAAAAAAAAATAAAAAAGAATGGGCACAGGCTTACCAGCTTTCTTCTCTCATTAGGATGTGAGACTAATTAAAGTCTGTCAGTATCAGTAGAAGATTTGGGTGATGTGAAATGCAAGACTGGGCCTTTTCAATGTTCTGTGAGCAGAAACTTGGCTACAAGAGCAAAGACGGGGTGAGGAAAACGGTACTGAAACCACAAGTCTCTGCATTACTTATTCGTGGGACGTGTGCTGCCAGCAGGACTGAGAACAAGCAGCAGTGTAATGGGGAAATGGAGGGGTCTCACTTTTATAGATTTTAGAAAATAAATACATAGTCCTCTCTTAATGGCTCCATCTTGTAGGCCTAAAGGGAGTGTTGTTATTGAGGTTAAAGCTAGCACAAACCAACCAGAGGCGGGGAAATTCTTCCTTAATGAGAGGAAATTCAGCACTGAAAATAACTGTCTTTACCTTACTGCAATTTAACAGGGTCAGCAGATGTCTGCAGATACTCTTTCAGACTGACACTACAGTAGTACAAAAAGAAAAACAAATAATGAAGAGTGAAATGAAATACTAACACTCCAGCAACGCCTTCTAAGAGAGAGGCACCAGATGGGCACTGCACAAAGCAGCCCACCCCACCAACACCAGGTACGTCCCATTTCCCAGCCTCTGCCGAGGTGAGGCAAACTCCCAGCATTTGCACACTTCAATCCCAGGCCCCTGTAAATCAAGAGTAACTATATCTACAGCAAACAGTAAATAGGCTGTATTTGTCAAGTGTTTAGAAGATTAAAATCCCTGTCCTACACTGCTGTAACACTCTGTCCTGGTTTGAGTGAGAACAGAACTAATTCTGTTCAGGGATTTCACTTTTCAGCTAAGTTCTTCTAACTAATGGTGCTCTCTGAAGTTAGCAGCCATGTTTTCAACAGGCAGCATCTGCTTCTAGCAGTGGTAACACAATGTTTAATAGTTCCTGCCAAGGATTGGGGTGCAGACCAAGGCCACTGCTGCATCTTGGGTACCACATTGAGGGGGTGCAGAAAATAAAAGGCTGCACCTGCAGGGAGGAGCGGACAGGACCAGTGACCCTAAACTGACCAAGGAGGTATTCCATCCCATATGTCATATTCAGTATAAAGCTGAGGGATCAGGAGGGTCAGTCTCTCTCTACTCTCTCGGTTCTTCCAACTTCTTCCTCGCTTCTTCAATGGCCGGCATCCGAGGAGGACTCTGCCCATTCTGTCTTCAATTCCAGTCTGTGTGCTCCTGAATCCAGCACCAGAATCCAGCTCCTGAACCCAGTTCCCATCTGCTGCTGGGCCCAGCCTGGGACTTCCCCAGTGCCTGCTCCACAGCATCAGTGGTGACAGTGATGTAATTGCCATCGGGGGTGGATACTGATTTTGTATATAGTCCATTTTCATTATTGTTATTTTCATTAAAGCTGTTTCAGCTTCAAGAAGTGTCTCTTATTCCCTTTCTCTTCCTCTTTGGAGAGGGTGAGGGGTTAACAGAGCATCTGTAATAGATCTAGCAGGTTGCCCTAACCCTAAACCATGACACAGTCCTAGGAGCCCTAAAGAGACCTGGGCTCAAGAAGGTCAACAACTGTGGAAATACCTGTCAACATCAAGTCTACAAGCACTTTCATCACAAAGGTATTTCTTTATAACACCCCTAAGCAATTAATTTATTTGAGTAAAGAGTATGGGCCAGATGATGGCAGCAGGGGTAACCTAACAAAAGTGAGCTTGTGATTTTGTTCCTTTGTCATGCAATGAACCATATACTCTGGGTGCATCCTTCCTAACAGGAGCAGCAAGAGAACAGCCCAGCTGTAGCAAGAGCCACTCAAGTAGCAGTGGCTTTACCTCTCAAGAGAGGTATCCACACTTAGGCCCAGTTTATCCTAAACAGAGAACAGAAGAACCAATGATGTCCCTGAAGACATGATCACAGGAAGCAACCGTATGAATTTACTGAATCCTGTCTCAACAACCCTCTTACATCTTTGCTTACACACATTGTCTCACACGATGCTGCTTTTCTCACACAAAGTTCTGCCTTACCTGCTGCATTTTTTCCAGGTCAAGGCTGGGCCTGCTGACCTTATCCCCATATCCGTGTCGATGTCTCTTACAAGGCATGACTTGCTCAAGGCCTGTCCCAACGCTTGTGAAGATTAAAGGTCTGGAGGCTGGGCTCCGCACCAGGGGCTGGAGTCTCTTGGGAGGAGAGGCACTGAACAGCACGGGGCTTGAGCTGGCGTGCAGGCCATCGGCCTGCTCTGCCACAGGCCGGAAGGACATGGCACACAAGTTCTTCACTTCTTCGTCACTGGAGGAGGTGTTGTTGCTGTCACTGCAGCAGGCGAGCCTGCTGACCTGGGACCACTTCCGCTTCTCAGCGGCAAACTCTCGGTTGATGCGCTCCAGCTCCTCTTCTGAGCTGTGGCGGTCAAGGCTGGCATGAAAGAGAGCCCGAACCTTGCAGCATTGGTTCTCCTGGTTCTGGAGCTGGTTGGTGGCCAGAGGGGTCAAGGTACCGTTCCGTCTTCTCTCTGGTGGGAGGAGACAGAGTGTCAGAGCTTGTGTGTCCCATGCCCTAATGAACTGGACCTGCTTTCTCCTGACCCATTTTGTCTCCTCTCAAGTAAACTTCTGATCTGTTTTCCCCATCTTTCCTTCCCCAGAAGAAACAGCCCTAGTTGAATGCTTCCCTTTGGAAGTTTCAAGACTTTTGTTTAGACCAGATGCTAGACATCCCTTCAAATTGTCACCTGGAAGTCTAGTTGCAGAACAAGAACATGGACCTGCCAACCCCTGAATGCAGAAAAGACATGATCTTAACAAATGCGTTTAGGCACCTGCCTCTAGCTAAAAATACTAACTTCTAGTGACCAGTTCTTAGGGCAGAGGAGGCAAGTAAGTTACATTATTCTAAGGAGCATGTCTGTGGCTCAAATAACAGACACCTGGTTTCTGAGGCAAAAGCCCTCTTTCTATGACAAAGCTTGTCATACAAGAGAGTCTGCCTTCAGCCGTAAGCCGGGCATGCTTTACCTCTTCTGCTGAACTCCTATGTTAAGCACGTGGAGCAGGCATTTGAATTTCAACAAGACATGTCCTGTGGGTCAGGAATTTAACAACTTCTGCCTTTGCATGAGAATCCACTTGAATTTAGCTAAACAGCGATAAAACACAAGGCATGCACAAAAGGCAGAAACTTAGCATGGCTCCAACACACCCATTTACTACAGATCTCCCCTGCAGCTCAAAGCTGCTTCATACCAGGTCCAAAAAGAACAGCAGAAAAACAATAGCCTCTCTCCCCTCTATCAAAGACTCTCAGATTCAAGAATAGGGCTGCCCAATACCAACAGCACAGGAGGAAAGGAGTGAGCTCATCAGACAATGAGTCCAAGGGAATGAGGAAAGCGAAGGTCAAAACTCAAAATGGCAAGGAAGGGGAACCTAGACCAATGATGATGCAGGTGCACAGGCATGGAACAAAAGATAAAATTTTAGTCCTAGCTCTGCTACTAGTCCAATTGTAGACCCTTTCTATCTGCATGTCTGCAGCACCGGGGCTTTAATCTGTGGTTAACAGTGTCTGCCTCTGATAAGAAAAGAGTGACTTCAGCATCTGCTAACACCAGCTTCTCCCTGTGAGGTCCCAAAGACTTCAAGGACATGGATTTAATGCATCTGGTTGTGGTACACTGGGGACAGTGAAGGAGGCACTTTCAAGAGTACAAGTGAAAAGCAAACTGGACTTCAGCTGTAGCACCCCAGGACCCTCCTATCTCAACCCTTTACCTCTGTCGATCTGAGCAAGTTCGTGGTTCTCTCCCTCAGAGTCATCACTGTCCTCATCACTTGGGGGGTAGGAGATCTAGGGGGCAAGGAGAAAGAAAAGGTTTCATCGTGAACACTGAACATTGCTCTGCTGCTGCCCAGGCCACTTCCCCCACCCTCCCCTTCTCATATCCTGCAGGCATCCACCTCACCCAACCGCACACACCCGGCCATAGCACCTCCCTGTACACACATCCTCATCTCCCAACCTCAAACTCCCATCACACCCTCTTACTTGAAGCAACACAACACACACAGCCTACCGCTATTTCCACCTTACTGCACCACCAACTCTTTCCCAAGCACAACGAACCTACCCTGCCCTTAGCTCCCCCATCCACATCACGTGGACAACAGTATCTTCAAAAGCTACTAGTGAAATAAATACATGTCCTGTTAACATCATCATCATCTGCAAGGCAGCCACAACTGGAAGTGGCAAGTGAACTTAAGTCATCCTGTGTGTATACCCACACTTCCCCCTTGAAGGCACACAGACAAGCCACCAAAGAACAAACTCATCTTGCTTTACTACAGGACAACTCTGAAGAATGTAACAGAAGTAAAAGCAGCAGGATTTCACAGGGATGCAAAGTGTAACATTATGCTGTCCCCACCAGCACAGAATCTTACAATACCACTGGATATCCCTAAATCCTCCCAGAGTAATGACAACCCACATGTTTTGCCTATCAAATTTTAGGAGCATTTCAGAGAATCATAGAATGGTTTGGGTTCGAATGGACCTGAAAGATCTAGTTCCATCGACACCACGTTGCACAAGGCCCCATCCAACCTAGTCTTGAAAGCTTCCAGGGATGGAGCATCCACAACATCCCCGGGCAACCTGTTCCAGTGTCTCACCACCCTCATAGTAAAGAACTTCTCCCTAAAGTATAATCTAAATCTATCCTGCTCTAGTTTAAAACCATTGCCCCTTGTCCTGTCACCACACACCCTTATAAGAAGTCCCTCCCCAGCTTTCTCATGGGCCAAAATAAAGTCTCCCTGGAGCCTTTTCTTCTCCAGGCTAAACAATCCCAACTCTTTCAGCCTGTCCTCATAGAAGTGTTCCAGCCCTCTGACAAGCTATGTGGCCCTTCTCTGTACCCACTCCAACAGGTCCATGTCCTCGTGTTTGGGGCTCCAGAGCTAGATGCAGTACTCCAGGTGGGGTTTCATCAGAGCAGAGGGGCAGAATCACCTCCCTCAACCTGCTGGTCACACTTCTTTTGATGCAGCCCACGATACATTTGGCTTTTTGGGTCGCACTTACACGTTGTTGGCTCATGCAGAGCTTTTCATCAACCAGCATCCCCAAGTCTCTCTCCTCAGGACTACTTTCTATCCATACTCCACCCAGTCTGTATTAATGCTTGGGATTGCCCCAAACCAGGTGCAGGACCTTGCACGTGGACTTCTTGCAGTTCACGCGGTTGGCCTGGGCCCACATCTCAAGGCTGCCGAGGTCCCAAGGTCCCAGTTTGCTCTGGGTTAATCAATGGACTTCAAAAAACTTGCTGTACACCCAAACTTTACTCAAACATGTGCTAACACTGAAAAAAACTTAGTAGCTGCCTCTTGAGAAGGGTTGAGAGATCTGAACCAAGCTGTTGTAGGTCAGATAAATCCCACTGCTGCTGCATTTCCTACATAGTGAAAATCCTACCTACCTTCCTTCTAAAGTGACTTCTGCTGCACAGAGCACACCTGGAAGTCCTAAGATCAAATCTGAGCTACGCAACTTAGCCTGTGTCTGTTGCAATGACCGATATCAAATGAGTCAAAGGACTCCGCAATACTTCAAAAGAAACCTTTGTAAGAGAAAGTTACAGCATAACACGATCACTGCAGGATGAGGTTTATTATTCCCTACACATTTTTATTCAGAACAAACATTCCCATCATTCTTAGCCGGGTCTCACAAGCTAGTTGCCCATAGAAGCCGGTGGTAGTGGGTTTCAGAAGGTTACATGCTGTGTGTTTCCATTTTAAAAGTGTCTGATATGCTATGTTTGACTTTTCTAGAAGATGAGGCAGCATGCAACCATTACACTGATATGGACCCGCTTCACCTTCACCAGTGTTCCTAGGGAAACGTCCTTGGGAGTGTTTCGGCCTCCCAGAGACTCAAAAGAGCAACTACTTCTAATTAGGTGCCTGTGAAAGACCCAGACAGCAGATGCAGAAAACCAGGAATAGTGGAGAAATTGACTGATGCTGAATTTGACAGCTATTAAGTCAACACATTTATTTTGTGATCGTCCTCTAGGATTGCGTTTGGCAGCTTAGTTCCCCCAAAAGTCTGTTGCCAACTTCTCTTTTTTAAAAGCTACCATTTGCCCTTCTATTTTACATCAACCTTAAAAAAAATCAGAAAATATTTTCCTTCCTTGTTAATCTCTAAACTACTTTCCCAACTGTCAAATGATGAATGGGGAAAGCGGCACAGACTTATCCCCATTGCTGAGATTCTTGAAGTAAATGCAGGGGGTTCTTTTTCCCCCTTGCAACTACAATTTTCTTCAACATGTTCACACATTTGCATCAGTTACTAAAGGCAGCTGGTACTGAGGAACACGGCCAAATTAACAGCCTTCTAGTTGTCCCCAGAACAGGTATAATACCTTGTTTGTGCCATGGCAGTCCATAGAGGGGACAGCTGACACTGAGGTGCCATTGTGCTCCCAGCTGTACAGACAGACAGAGGTCCTGTCTTCGTTACAAAAGCTAAGGCTCTAGTTCTAACTCGAGAGGTACCGACCTTCGTCTGCGGCTCATCCCCACATAAAAACCTTTCACTTGGACGTGGCAGGATTTTCAGTGAGGTTTAACGGGGCTGCGTGGGAAACCTATCAGCTCCAGTTTTTGTGCTATGTGAATGTCACCACATGGCGTGGTGCTGCTTCCAAATGAGAGGCAATGACATCCAGCACGTGCAGGTCAAACAATTACTGCAAAATGTCACTGGCTTGAGATGCTTAAGTTAGGAGTTGGATTTGAGTCAATGATTGACCTTTTTGTGCCTACCAGCCCCGGGCTACCAAAATATTCTCTCCTCTCTGTACAAGACCAATTTTGCTAGCCCCTAGTCTCATATGAATAACTCTCCTCTGCTAAGCTGCCTCTAGTTCCACAGGCAGCCCAAGGCTGATTCCCTCTGAGTCGCCCTGAACACTTCTCTAGAGGCTTTGTTCAAAGCAGCTGCAAGAGAAGTGGCTCTTAAACAAGATGATACTGAGTCTGTGGACTTGATCCCACAGTATATGCCAAAGAAATTGAAGTGGTAGGACAATACAAAAGGCTTCATGGGGAAAAAAAAAAAAGGGGGGGCTTCCACAGTCTTGCTAATCATCATCCTGATGTTGGTCATGGAAAAAGTAAGCACCTGCTCTTTAACCAATTACAGCTTTTTCAAGCAACTTAACAAGTGCTTTTCAGAATCAAGGCAATTAGAAACACCTATAAAGCCACTCTTCCAGAGATCCACCTTTTCTTTTGGAAAAAAAAAAAGCACACCAGTAGTGCATTTTTCTCAACATTTGGACTTAGTTTCTCCCATTATTCCCATTGGTGTCATTATATCCTTATCCTAAACAACAGTCTCAGAAATTAGAATATTTTCATAATATACATCATGGGCCAACTGTTAAAAAGCCTTAAAATCCAACAATAGTGCATTTTGTGCATGAATGAAATAAGCAGATAAGACTCAGAAGCCATATGGCCTTTGATGTCCCATGACCTGCACTGTCTTTTGGAAGTTCTCTCATTTCTGTGTGGTTTACATACCTGCAAATACCCTCCTGCTTGGTCTCCACATCTTTCAAAGACATCATCATTTTCCTTGCACTTGTCATTTAGCAAGCTCTTCTATTTTCACGCTGTTACATTCTCTTTTTATTAGTAAATCCTTCCACCGGTCATATCCTGGCGGTGGGAACTGAAGTCTCCCAAGCTGCTGTGTACGAGACCCGAGCTCCCCCATTCCCTAACAGAGAACCATCGTTCACAGCAGACTAACCATTAATCTTGCAAAGATGAAGTTTTACACATGAAACTCTGAGCCATAATACACCACACAGACAAAGATTAATGGAAGATTAAAAAAGGGTTGTCTGGCTGTATGGATAACAAGAATTTCCAGATATAGGGAATCAAAGACTAATGCTCTGACTAGCTGGAGATAAATGCTCTCTCCTTTGACTCTTCCTAGGCTTTAACAGCAACACTTTCCTCTCTTCAAAGGCATTCCACTAAACACAGCAGTATTGTGTTCAGGCCTCCAGCCTCCCTTGCACAGTCCCTGTCTTGTATTAGCCACAGATTTACTTTTGTCCCAGGCAGCACAGGCTTGTTTGCCCTCACAAAAATCAGAATTGTGGCATTGCCACAGCAGAAGATAGGATCTCTGTGTCAAAGATCCCACTCAATCATGGCTTCATTTACAGCACAAAAAGAGTGGAAGATACCTCATGATATCATCTAGTCGAAGCCCCTACTCAACTAGAACAGGTTAACCAGGATGGTACCAGTACACTTAACATGTAAAATTAGAGAGAAGAAAATCTCCAGTTCACAGATATGAATTTACAAGCCATGGCACAAAACAAGAAAACAGAGGACGGGTGTCCATCTACTCTGCAGTCTTTCTTCAGGAAATGCATCAGCTCTGAAGTTCAAAGACAGCAGCCTCTTGTTGATGAGGATCTCAGTCTTACAACCTGGATCCTTCAGCTCTAGCATCAGACATGCCTTCTGTCAGGCTAAGGGCTCCTACCATGCCGGATGGAAAGGTGGACAAAATTCACCATGCATTTAATTTTGCATCAATCTCCAGTAGAGAAGGATAGGTTTGTGTAGAATAGCCAGACGGTATTTAAGGAGAAGTGTCCGTAAGGCTTATACCTTTGAGGAAGATTTAAGATGAAAGATGAAGTAGAAGAAAAAGCTAGAGAGAAAATTCTGTGTCTTTCGTCACACTACTGCTTGTCAACTGAGTAACAATAACTAGCTGCAGCCAGAATTGCCCAGGTCCTAGAGTCCCTTCACCCTTAAAGTCTAAACTCCTGAAAGAGATCAGACAATAAAAAACCCCACCCTGTTAAAGTAGAGTTCCTCGTGATTTTGCTTATAGAAGAGAAATTAACCTGCTGTTATATGCCCAAAAGTAATTATATTAAGAATTATCTGGGAGCTTGCCGAAGAGAAGGGAATCTCACTTCTAAGACAGAACAAATCTCTCCCAATAGGCTTCACTTAATGGCTGCGTTGTCCTAAAAAACTCAGGCACCACTGCGTGGTTTGGTGCAGCAGAGGAGCAGGTAAGACAAAGATACAACTGACCGTAGACAGGGCTGCTCTCAATCCCTTCATCCCCCGGCCTGCATTGATACTGAGGATTGCCCTGATCCAGGTGCAGGACCTTGCACTTGGCCTTGTTGAACCTCATGAGGTTCACATGGGCCCACTTCCCAAGCTTGTCCAGGTTCCTCTGGATGGCATCCTGTCCCTCAGGTGTCAACCACATCCCTCAGCTTGGTGTCATCTGCAAATTTGCTGAGGTAGCACTCGATCCTGCTGTCTGTGTCGTTCATGAATATATTAAACAGCACTGGTCCCAGTATGGACCCCTGAGGGTCACTAATTGTCACCAGTCCCCATCTGGGCATTGAGCTGCTGACCACTAGCCTCTGGATGCACTCATCCAACCAATTCCTCACCTATGAAACAGTCTACCCATCAAATCCATATCTCTCCAATTCAAAGAGAAGAATGTTGTGGGGGGCTGTGTCAAAGGCTTTACAGGTGTCCCGATGGATGACATCCATCGCTCTTCCCTCACCCATTGATGTAGTCACTCCATCACAGAAGGCAACTAGGTTAGTCAGACAGGACTTGCCCTTGGTGAAGTCATGCTGGCTGTCTCAAATCACCTCTCTGTCCTCTATGTGCCTTAGCATAGCTTCTGGGAGACTGTTCCATGATTTTCCCAGGCATAGAGGTGAGGCTGACAGGTCTGTAGTTCCCAGGGTCCTCCTTTCCACCCTTTTTAAGAAATGGGCGCAATGTTTCCCTTTTCCCAGTCACCAGGGACTTCACCTGACTGCAGTGACTTTTCACAGGGCTCTGTACTGACTCTTCTCAGTCTCAACTGCTTGGCTTTAGTAAAAGCATTTCACTAAATTTCCCCAGTGTTATTTTTCCAGGTCAACAATTGCTGCAGTTGCCATGGGACACTGCTTGATTTTGAATGAAGGAAGTGCCAGCCTCCTAATTGTAAAAAATTCTGAATTAGAGAGTGGGAAAAGAGAGATTATGAGACACTGAAAGGCAGTTTTGAGCCATGGAACAACATGAGGAAGGAAGGAAGGTATGAGTCAAACAGACCTTCAAATTAACCTCCAACTCCTCTCCCCTAAGTTCTCCTTTAAATTTTATTTTACAGCTATTCAGCATTACAGAGAATTTACACTAATAAAACAGGCTGTGATGCTTGCTCTTCCATCAAGAAAAGCAGCAGAGTTAGAAATTATGTTCAGTTCAGTCTTCAAACATCCACAAGTGAGACCCAACTGCCCAGACTGTTTCACAGCTGGGGTCCTTCAAAAGTTAAACTTCCAGCCAGAACAGCCCTAGTTCGGAAAAGCTTTCTAAACTTATTTCATTATCGTTATTTTCCTTTCTAATTTTCATCATAGCTCTGCCTTCAAACTCCTTTCCCCTTTTCCTTGCAAATGGCTACAATTCAAACCCAGGGTTCATAACCCTTGAACGTTGTCCTGCCTGACAAAGCAGCTGCCTGGCTGAGTCAGTGAAAACAGCGATGGACCAGTGGGACACGGGGCTCCTCAAGGCCCTCATTTTCCAGGCCCACCCCATGCCAAAGACAGCAAAATTCCTGTTTTTGTAGGAATGCTGCACATTTAGCCAGTCTTCTGCACGGGCCTAGAATCTACTTAGATTTGAGAGAAGCAGAGAGTGACTCTAGGGAGCCGAGTCCACAACGTTTTAACACTACGGGTGTCATTTTTGTTAAATATTTACCTTACACAGAGACAACTGGCAACTCTCAGGGTGCAAGTGGTGGGAGTCATTAACCAGAGAATAAGGAAACCGAGTTTCTGTTCCGAGGAACGATGACTGAACTTGATTTTCAGAAGCATGGGCTTAAGTTGCATTACCTAGATCTTGGGAGGAAAGCACCAGGTTCACACCGAACAAGTGAGGACATGTGTGGTGGGCGGGTGTGAGGAAGCACACGTGCGGTCCTCTTACTGGTTTAAATCTTCTTCCTCGTCCTTCTGTAATTCCATGAACACACACGTGTTTTGAAGTTGAACATTTGCATGTATGCAGAGCGAGATTATGTTTCTCTACTGTCTACAGCTCCTGAAAAGAAGTTAAAACTGTGGCCAGACATGACTGGAATTATGGAGATGACAGGCCACTGCCCTAGGCTTGGGGATCTGCATTTGCAAGGGGAGTGAATCAGAGGTCTCTACGCAGAGAGAAGCACCATGGAGAGCTGGCTCCAGCACTGGGAAGGGGCACAAAGAGACTGGTCAAAACACAGGTCAGGTCAAACCCACAGAGCACAGCTGGACACTGCAATCTCTCATCTGCCTCACGTCAGTTCACTTGCAGCAGTCAGCCTCCATCCAATCTCCTTTTCTAAATCTCCCCCTGCTAAGCTGAGATGATTTTGCAGGGGAAGACTAAAGACAAAAACCACCAGGGACTTTCACAAAATTTAAAAACAAAACAAAAAACCCCAGCAAGTCCCAATGCTTCACCATTGCTCCAGAAGTATAGTACACAGCACCAGTGAGCCTGGGGTGCAGGAGCACATGGACTCCACAGTCACCAGAAAGAGCAGACACGTGTTCTCCAGTCACAGAACAGACTTCTACCCACCACTGGTCTATTCCGAAAAGCTCTGGGCAAATATTCTTACAAGAGCAAAACCAAGATCATCCTTTTAAATTCCACTCAAGATAAGCCTCCAAAATGCAGTACTTGCAAAGAGACTAGAGCAGACTCCGTTCTACCCAGCAGAGACCAATGGTACAGGCACTCATATATAGGCACATGTTCCTCCCACCAGCCATCAAACTTGGCTGACAACAGAAAACACAAAAGGAATGCTACAAACAAAAAACACCCAAGACTTTTAAAAGCCTCCTAGGCCAAAAATACTCAGACTGTGGTCTTTAGTATCCAAAATACTCCAAATCTGAGACATCTATTAAATTTATTTATTCTCAAAACCACTATGAGAACTAGAATGTCTTTGCATAAACATAACTGTAGTCGTGTTTGGGGCCATGATTTCACAGGTCATGATGTTAGAAATTACAGATAGAACAAAGTCATTACAGCCCTCACTCAGCAGGTGGATGGGGTCTAGTAACAAACATGTTACCACTGAAATAGAGCCTTTAACACTCCAGTTTCCTTCTGACCTCCCCAGACCACAATGTGTTACACAATAAGACTGCTGCTGCAGGCTGGGAGTCAGGGGAAAGCTGCAGTTCCACACTTTAATCGGTTTCATCTTTTCTGGTTGCAAGAATTTTGAGAAAGTTCTCAAACTATCACTATGTTAGCTTAAGAGGCTGGTTAAAGTTTATAGCTCATACTACGGTGACAGAAACCATACGCTTCTCCAGCTCCACCTGGACCTGCAAGGGACGCTGCCAGATGCACCACATCCAACCTCCAGCAAATCTCCTGCTCTCTTCCCATCACTCAAGTTTCTGCTCAGTACAAATACCCACCACGGCTTGGCCTCAGCCAACAGCCACCTGCGTGTGTGGATGTGTACACAAAGCTTCTCGTCAGCTCTTGCTCTACTCAGGGCTTTGCTGATGTGCTAAAGAGTTATGACTAATTCACATCCAAGTTTCAAGGATTCTCTTGGAAGACCAGCATTCACCTGGTAAACTCCTCAACCTATGCAGGGCAATAGCATTTTACGTACGTCGTTCAGAAGGGAATTGGCAAATTAAACAGCGGTAAAGTGTCAGGAAGCACCCATCAAGAAAGAAGGAGCAGCCTCCAAAGTGTTTGTGCAGCAAAGTCCCTTTGCAAAGGAGGTGGACTCCTCTGACAGCTCACAGCAGGGAGCCCTGGCATTCCCCTGGCTCGCACCCTGCAGGAGCTGTGTTAATTCAGCAGTGTTGAGATCACAAAGCACAGCAGTCCAGAGAGACAAGACTGAGCCTGAAAGATTAAGAGACCTTCATTACGGAGGCCTCATCCACTCTGCATTAAGCTGCATCGACTTAGCTCCAGCTGTAATTTAAAGTCCATTTGCTGGTGAACTTCAGCTCCAGTCAGATTAAAAGCCACACTATTTATTTATCACAAGTTCAGACATACGGGGAAGACAACACAAGGGACACCTAGAACTGGAGAGGCACCTCTAGCGTAGCTAATCGTACCTGTAACGCATGTGCTGAGAGAGGGGAGGATGGGAGGTGGCTGCTCACACCAGTACCAACCGTTCCTGCCTTGGTCACAGGAACTTAAACACAACCCTCCTGACTCACAGCCCATCCCCACTGGCCTAGCTCAGTTATTACACTGCTGTGATGAGAAGAGGTCCCTTTGCATGGCCAGCTTCTCTGACAGTTTACGGCAACTCCCCAGAACCTCACAGGTCCCCACCACCACCACCAGGAAAGCACAGCTGACAGCACCCGGCATAAACAACATGTCTGGTAACAGTTTTTCCAGTCCTTCCTCAAAAGGCCCAGAGAAACCAACTGCCATTGCCCTGAGATACTTACTTAGCTGGGAAGCTGCCTGTGGGGGCAGACCTCACTCGACACTCACCTCTGCTCGGCCATAAGGACCTACATGAGCCAGATGCACAAACAGAAGGAACAATGCTTTACAGTCAGGCTGGAAAACGCATTTGGAGCACATGAGACATTTCAGGCTTCTCCTCTAAAAATCCCATGTTAACCCTTCTGAGTGCAAGCAGACATGAGCTGTTCCATCTCTATAGATTTACACCAAGTTTCTTGCATTGTATCATGGAGCAAGCCGATAATATCAGATAATCCTTCAAGCACAGGTCTTTGATCCATCTGGTCAGGCACCTTTAAAGTAAAAGTTAGGACCGTGTAAAAACTTGCAATGGCTCTCACTACATCATGTCCTTTCCTGGTAGGCACTGTGTGATTCCAGGTGGTTCCTAGTTGGGAGAATCTGGTCTCTTCACCCCACACATGGAGGGATGGGCTAAAGACGAGGGGCACGAGGACAGAAGTCGAACGTTCACTCTTCCAATACGAGACAGAAAGCACCAAAATTACATTAGTAAGAGGCAGGTTCTAAACAAACAAGGTGGTGATCCTTCAGCAACGTATAGTTAAGGCGTGAAACTTTTTGCCACAGGATGTTCTGGATGCAAAGACTCTACACAGATTTGGTGGGGGAAGTGGAAAGGTTTAGGTAAAAAGGCCACTGGATTACTAATGCACAGACAGCAGTTCTGTCTCGAGAAATCCCCAAGACCAAAATATGATGATCTCGGAGGTCTATTCCAGTCTCAACGATTCTGTGACTCTGAGATGTGCTGTTCTTAGTTTCCCCCAGGTGCCCACCTCTGGCACCTGCAGGAGATGGATACAGAAGCAGTAGGTCTAACACAGGATAGGTGCTCTTAAGCCCCATTCATGGAAGCAGGCCACCCAGCACGTATTTTTCCTTAAAACGTCACAGCACAAAACAAAACCCAACAGCTTTCTTGGAGATCCAACTCCAACTCACTCACCACAGACAGCTATTGAGACAGTGTCCAAGCACCACGTACTAATTCAGCCACCCACACACATCATTTCAGGAGCAAGACAGGGGAAAAGTTGCATTGGACTGCAGCCCTCTACAAAATGCCACTGAGGGGTTTCCCCAAGAACGACTTGTTCTGTCCAAGCCAGAATAAAGGGGTTTCTACAAACAAAAATAAGAAGTCAGCAGCATGCATGTGTGTAAGTCTCTAAATTATTTCACTTCCTATGTTCCACACCAAATACCACTGTTAACTAGCCTTCGGCCAAAGAACTTTTACTTCTTCAGAATAACCAACTCCTAGGAATAAAGAAGAAAGAATTTAAAAGAAACCGCCTCACAAGCAGAGTCCAGCTGCAGACAACCGTCTGGAACAACCACTTTGGCTTTGTGCGTAATAACTGGGTGACAGGATATGGAAGGATTATTTTATATTTTCCCAGCTTACATCCAGACACACTCTCAGCAAGCTGCAGAATCTAGCTGCCTGTCTGGCACCTTTCATCTAGATGGGAAATTCCCTGTTCAACCAAAGGAAACCTTTTCATCTTATGCCCACGTAGAGCTTGGCAGATTGTGGCCTCTGATGCCAAGAGGGACGGACATCAGTTAAACACAATGATAGCCTGCATCATGGATACCATGCGACCCCGGTAGGAAAGAGTAAAAAGAGACAGGCTTGTGAACAAAATGAATGTGAGTGGATAAGATCTTTATGCCATCAACAACTGGAATTCTGTGAACTCCATGAAATCAGTGGCTCAAAAGTAGGTTCATAGCCGAGTCAAATCAAATAATCAGCTACCCAAGGCCAATCAAGAGTTCGTTCCCTAGAAATGTCAGAAACCAAGGTCCACCTACTCTCACTATGGACATTAATGAATACTGAGGCATTTGGGAGTACTTTACCCAGGCACCTCCTACCCTTTCATGAATCTAACTTCAGATAAGGGCCATCTAACTTGCAGGCAACAAACCTCAGGTCAATTCATCCCTAAAGTGAGAGACATGACTAAAAAAAAATCTCCTCTGGACACCTCAGCTGAGGTACTGGTTTCCACTTTTCCTCAGAAGGTGTTTTCAGCCCTGAACTCTTAGGTCTTCTCATATGGGCTGATGCTGGAACAAAGGGCAGGAGGTGATCCCAAGCAGAACTGTAAAGGACTTCAAGTACGTTTGATGGGTACAATGACCAACCAACCCACCCAGTCATGCCCAGTCCCACACGGTGGCAGCTCATCCGAGGAAGGCAATCTTCAGCCTCTCAGTCTACCACGCCTGAGACATCTCCCCAGGTCTGATCACATCTGCTTGCTGACAACACTCATTTAGAAGGTGCATGCCAGTGGGGCACATTTTCTGTTCCCAGCACCACAGCTCAGCAAGCTGAAGGGACTCTTCTGCAGAAGGACTTTATTTCTACAGCAAGCGGGGATATGGGCTGGCTGGCTCTAAGTGCTGGGCGAGGAGAGGGAACAAAGACTGGTTCACATCAGCAGCTTGCAAAGCTGATGCTCATTCACAGAACCTTCTCTGGGCTTTTAGCTCCTGCCACCCCCAGAGGACATTCTGCCATGCTAACCCAGAACAAGTAAGATGACCCAGGATTTGGATTATTGCATATTCAGCTATGTGGTAGCTTTGATGTACATCTTCCAAGTAAGATACTTTCTTATGTTCAGATCCAATGGGAAGTTTTCATAAGTATCCACAGTATTTCTCTCTATGAAGCCATCAAGGCTGGACTAGGGAGGCAACTGTGTGAGCTCTTCACATAATGCACCCAACCCAAGGTTACGCTGTTGTAGCGTTTCTGCTCTGCTAGGGCTGGCTCGAAGAGAGAACAGCAGCAGTTCACTTGGCCAAGCACTCCATGCACAGCAGGAATTACAGAGGAGGAAGAGAGACTCCCTCTGCCTCAGCCAGCTCCTGAGCTGCCCCAGCCTCAAAATGCCTGTCCTACAACAACTGAACATTTCAGTACAATGTATACACTGAAGTGCACATGGAGGCCAGGTCGATGTCCAAACAGACCAGCCCATGGCAGGGAAAAGGTTAGAATGGGTCTGAAATGCAAGGACACCACATGAGGAGAGGGGAAAAATGCCAGAGGCACCCTGAGCTCTCCATCCTCAAGGAGTGACCAAGCTGGTTTAGAACAAGCCTTTTTTGACCCGTGTGCCATGCTACCACAACTTGGGCAGGCCTGTGCCCAGACTGGTACGGAAGCAGCTCACCATAGGTCACATCGGGCCATACGTCCTTCACATCAACTTTCAGGTTTGGGTCAGAGCAGAGTTCATACTGCACAGCGAATGCTTCTGTGCAGAGAAAGGTCACAACTAATTGGCTTTTCTCTAAATCCTTGCCTGGGCGTTCATGCTGAGCAGTTGTGGGTGGTGCTGGTGCCTATTCAAAAACAGCTTAGCTGGCTGACTCTGCTGGTCAACGGTGGCGAGAGGACAAACAGGCTCTGCCCACGGCCACATACAACAGCTACTGCAGCAGAAAACCAGCCCTGAGCGCAGACATACCTGTGATGCCGGTTGCTAGGAAGAGTTGGGTCACCAGGTAACCCGAATCCCACTGAACAGGAGAACAGGGGCTACAGATCAGTGTGTGGGGGTAAGAGGGGTCGGCGTTGCCTACACTGCAGGTGGGAGTGTATTTCCCACTGAAAAAGGAATATAGCCCTTGGATCCCATGGGAGGCATCCCAACAACTCTTCTGTGACCCCAGGCATGCTCCAGGAACAGCCAGAAGCTGGCCAGACCGGTACACTACAGCAGAGTGGTACCCTGCCCACCCAAAACCCCACAGCGATGTCCTAAGTGGATACAAGCCCTGCTTCTTACTTTAAAAACAGGGGAACCCACTGTTTTGCAAGAGTCATAATTAAAAAAAAAATGACAACCCAGATCTGCTTTCTGTTTATTTCAAATATAATCTATTTTCCTGTTCAGGAAAACTTTTAGCATCTCAAATAGTGCAACATAAATTCAGGAGCCATAAGACTGTGCATGTCAGCAGGAAATGAAGTAGAACTGCACTGTCCAGCAAAGCAAAATGTATTAAACTGTTTTCACTGAAATGCCAAGTTAAATATATAGTAGTATATTTTCAGAATTTAATTTTTTATTCAAATAAAAATCAAGAATTGGGAAATACAAGGTAAAGTACTGAGATTTCTTCATAACACTAGGGGGTGGATTTTATTTTTTCTTTACTATAGCCCATATTTTCATATCAGTCATAAAGAGGGCCAGCTGAGAGGATGTCTCCCTGAACTATCCCAGTGTCAATGAACTTCCCATTATGCTGTATTTGCAATATCTGCAACAATTCTAGAGAGTGGAACTTGAAACAAGTCATTAGAGGAGATGATCAGTGCTGGATGCCTGCACAGGAAAGATGACAAGCCTTGAAGATTCAGACCTTAGAAGCCAAGTAGAAAGAATTGTAAGCCTACTATTTTACAATGTCTCAGACAGAAGTCTCAAAAATGTAAGGTTTCCAAGTGGCTGGAATTGCCTGTTTCATTCTTTGCCTCAACTAAGTATCTATCACAGCATTTCTAACCCACTAACATAATTTCCATCCAAATTATCACAAATCCAACTTTAGGCATATCCATAGATACTCCAATAGGCAAAACTGTGCTTACACACTTAGATTTATGCAAGTGCTTGTGCCCCTCCTGAATGAGATTAAGACAAACCAGAAGCATCTCACATTACCAGGTGTTAACAGGAGCAAAACAAAAGTTTGATGTAAAAGAGAATTCTCCAGCCCTAGAGGAATGAATCTATTTGGTGGGATGTGCCAAAAAACCCATGAAGGAGAGAAAAATCTTCATACACCACAGGAGACTGATGAAGCTAAATTTTCACTGTGCCAAACTGAAGCCAGCCTGAAGAGCGGTGGCTGGCTAAGCACGTGACAAGCAGTCAACCCAAAGAAAGAAGAAAAAGAATCTGTCCTCATTCATACAAAGCACAAGGCCTTACACAGATCTGTGAAAGCACATCCACTGCGCATCAATGACGATGATGCTACTTCACTCTTTTATGGTCCAAGGAGAAAAAAAAAATAACACACTCCTGGATCTGCAGAATAACCACCTGCCACTGGGACAGCAGCTCAGAAGCCACAGCCTGCAAGCCTGATGTCCACTTTGCACAGCCAACTGAACTCCCTTCATATAGGAAAGATTGGGATGATCCCCTGTCGCTCGTCAGGGCTGGCGAACCAGACCGGTGTCTCACAGCTGATTCCGGATGCAGATACCAGCAGAAAATAACTTCCCCAGCACTGTGTATGCACACGTACAATCTGCAAGGGTAGATCAAGAGCTGACACGGTGGCTTTATTAGTGCTCTGTCCACAGTTCCCTTATAAGCAAGCAGAAGGTGAAAATTACGTAGCAGGGAAACGCAGTAAACTTTATTTTATTGATCAACATAAGAGAATGCTACACGTGTTTTAACCAGGACAAAAAGGAATATGCCAAGTATACAAGTAATTTAACAACTCTTGCAGATAAAACAATCAATTGTACCACTTCCAAAGTTGTTTGTGTCAACAGGGAACTAGGAATGGAATTGCTACTCTTAAAGTGCTCGGTGTTCGTCAGTTACGCGTTCCAGCCCGTGAATTTTCTTAACACACCACAATCTAACCTTCATTCTGGTAACACCTAGGGCCGCTAATTAAGGTCTTAGTTTGACTGGCAACACACAGACTTACTCCAACCAGTCGCTCCCTGCCCCAAGGAGCTTGCTTGCAAGAAAAGCTTAGAAAAGAAGACACCTACACTTCAGCCGCTACACAAATATGCAAGGGCACAAGAGCTGAAGAGGGATTTGGAAGAAACACATTTGTGTGAGAAACCCCTACTCCAAGTGGCAGGGACGAACGTGGCATTTCATTTGTAGAAAACTCACTAAGTTAGTTGGAGAGTACTTCTGAGAGCTCGGTACCAGTACTCCATCACAGAAACCCACGTGCAACCCCACGATAGCATTTTAAAAGCTCCTCGTACAAATCTGACTTGCAGTTCAGGAAGGGCTTCTCAGGGCTACCAGTCCAAAAATATGAAAGAAAATAAATTGTACTAGACTGTAATACTGGACAATCAATAAAAAAAAAAAAATCAGGCTTTGAGTTACAGGCCTCTCTCTCTTTCCTTATTTGAAGCATTTCACTGCAGTATGGGACAGGCCCCCGTTGTCACTCTCCTGTTTCACAAAGTCTGCTCTGGCACAGACTCAGATGCCAGCTGTTATCAAGGATGAGCCCTAACCTCTAAGGTCAGATCAGCTTTTGGCTCTCCGTTTGTAAAAGCCAGCAAGAAACTGGAGGTTTCTGTGTCCAGCCTAATCTCTAGCAAATAACACCAGACCACTGAAGCAAGAGGTGGAACAACAGGCTGAAGGCACAAGGCTCCAATTCACAATCCTTCCTTGGATTTAGCCGCAGCAGCTGAAGGACTTCAAGCCAATGGCTGGATTACGAACTGCAACAGCTCAGGAGCTGCCACGCCGCCACTTCGCCACCCCTGGCTACAGAGGCATGAGTACCCAGTGGGGAGACAGAAAGGTCAGCAGGACCAGTCTTCCACGGCTAAGGGTTCAAATTTGAACCCTAACCACCATGCTTCACAGCCCAGCCACCCTAACCAGAAACTACTGGCAGCACACACTAACCCGACATCAGGTGAAACGTCAGTCAAATCCCTCCCTTCCCATTGTGGAGGCTTCTGGTGAAAGGGCAGGAGGAGGACACTACCTTGCACAGAAACACCTGCAGATCTCTGAGTCAAAGCCCTGTGCACAGCCCTAGTTGCTAACTGCCTAAAGACCAACTTCAGTAGGGAAAAAAAGAAAATCCCATTACATCAACACCCAAAGCCCGGTTTCACTTACAGGAGGCAGGGGGAGCCTCTTAACTTCTCCAAGTGAAGGAAGACTAGGCAGAGCTATCACAGCCAAACTAAAGCAATTCAGGACACATGGTAACAAAATAAGATTTTTACAGTAGGCAGAAATTTCATCCTGAAAAGACTCCCAAAGCTTGGATGAAAATACAATGAAAAAATCTCCCAAGCTTACAAAATTAGTTGACAATTTACCTGAGGACAATCCCCTGGGCACTTTGTCTAATGACAGCAGTATCGCAAGCTAGAAACACAACAGCAACTTGCTTTCCCTTGAATTTGGGAACTTCCAGCAAAGGTCATAAAGTGCAAAACCAAGTGGGTACTGAAGGAAAAGAGCAGCTAAGCACACTGGTTTTAAGCTCAGAAAGCTCTTGGTTTAGATGGTGGACTCAGATCAGTTCTTACTCTTTCCAAATGAGTTGCTCATTCTCCACTTACACTACTACAGATCTGATTTTATGCACACACCTAACTAACTTTTCACTAGGTTTCAAAGACAGTAGACTGGACCTCTTAAATAATGCAGGTACCACACATGCTACTAACAGATCAACGTGAGGAAGTTGAGAAGGCAGAAGTCCAGTCCATGCCTGGCAGCCCCACATCATCTGAGGGCAGTAGAGGGGGAAGGTACAGGACACTTGGCCTTGTCACAGGGTCCGTGCACTGTGCAGCCATGGGAAGCCCCCACACCGCTCACTGCTTGTGACACCTATTCCATGTCCACACCTGCAGGGAGTGGCCCAATAGCTAAGACAGAGCACTGCGTGCTCTGTTCACTGATTAATATGCTGGTATGAGGATCAACCAAGACCAAGCAGTTGCACATGGTCCCCAAAGGCCTACAAAACATATAAACCTAGAGTTTGAAAGCCTGGCTTTCTGCCCATACACGTGTATACCAGTCATTGTACCACTCCCCACAGCAGGCGGCAACAATCTCTCTGATGGTCTATGCATCAGCCTTGCAAGGAACAGCCCAAGCTTAAGTCTCTCTTCTCCATTGAGCCTGCAAAAAACCACAGACCACCTGTTTGCAGTACAAAACCTTGGCATTAATGTGAACAAAATGGCTGCAGATACCCACTCCTGCAGGTTTTCCTGCATGCCTCCAAGCATCCTGAAGGCTGTACATACCCCTGAAAGCTCCTTCCAAAGATTCTCACTGTTTCACAACCTGAGGCTCCAAAAGACAAACAGCAAAGCTAATGGAAGCGATCACAGACATAAGGCCCTGAAAGCAATCCCCCATAAGCACTGCAGAGATACTCTGCACCGAATCAGCCCACTACAGTCTAAAGCATTGCCCTTGTTTTATTTCCAAAAATAAAAATCTAACCCTGTCTCCCCCGAGAGCCACAGAAAGTGCAAATCCCACAGGAAGAAGTGCACGGACACAGCAGACTTTTAGGAAACACCACAAAGTTGCCATCAGGGAGGCAGTCCAGAGTGGCCGCACAGAAGTGCAGCCACACGGCAATCCGCCTCTGTGTAACACATACAAAAGACTCCACTAGAGTCTGGAATACGGATCCCCAGCCCCCAACTCAGGCAACAAGGGCTGCTACTTTTCTCAGATCCCTTCTTTGCTTTGGGGCCAGGTGCTACGCTTTTCGCAGTACTGATGGCAATCCAGAGTAACTGCTGATTTCAGGGGGTACCCCTTGGTTCACAACACTTTTGCCAAATCAGGATCTAGTAATTTTTTGTCACTCGCTCATCGCAACTCCATTTTTATCCCTCTGCATATGGCTCCAAAATTCCTCCTTGCATTTGGCAGGAAGGGCTTAGTTTTTCATTATCCTGAATCTGTGATCCTCATTTTTCTTTTGAAGGCCAAGAAAGGATGTAAGCAGAGTCTGGAAAGCCGTGGGTCAACGCAGTAAGACAGACTGCAAACTTTAGTTCAGATTCTGGCCTTCAGGGCCAGACGGGAGAGAAACGCAAATAACGAGCTGAAAGGCATGTTAGGCAAATCATGTTTGTACAGCACCTAGCACAGTGGGGTCCTAGCCTGGCAAGGCCTGGGAGACTGCAGAATGCACATACAAAGGTAACATACAGGCAAATTCCTATGTAGTGAAACGTGAACCCTGTTAAAAGTAAATATTTCCAAAGAATAGACAGATCCAGCCTTTATCCACTTTGCTGTATCCACCTATTGAATTGTGCAGGGAAAACCTTGAGAGCAAAGGAATAGGACTTTAGCTTAAGCCAGTTCCCACCGAGCACGTTGGCCGAGAGGAGACTGGGCCAACATAATAAAGACCTCCAAGTTCCTAGCTTCTCAAGGCCGCGGTATTAGTTACCTGAAAGGTGCAAAAAAAACCAACCGAGCCAAAAGTGACCGTTCTTACCTTGAGCTGGAAAGGTTGAATTTCGTTCAAACTCTGGTTCCTGAGCTTTTTGGTGAGGATCTTCAGCATGGTACAAATCCGAGGAGCCAAGAAAGGGTTAAGCACACACACACACGCACGCATCTACATCTGCCGAGCCGCCGCTGCTACGCTTGGAGGAGCTCCGCAGAGCTTGCATTCAGCACCCCCAGGTACTCGGCCGCGCAAGGGGTGGGGGT
>VWZK01011718.1:637998-668259 GCA_013396935.1 Baryphthengus martii | reverse complement strand
GCCGGGGGATGGCTCCGGACAGCCCGCTTCCAGCTGTGCCACTCTTCTCCTAAAGCCCTCCGCGGGGGGGGAAGGAGTGGGAATCCCTTTCCCAAAGCCTACGGGATAACCACCAAACTTCCTTCGCTTTCCAACCCCCTCCCCGGTTACGCTTTAGAAAGGAGGGAGGCAGCAGCTGGCGGCGTGCGGCAAGGNCCTACCCCTCCCTTCCCGGGCGGCGGCCCCCGGGTCCCGTATAGACCGGTAGCTGCTTGTGCCGCGCCGCATCCAGGCTCGCAGCCTGCTCCCGGCAGGAGGTGACGGGATGCTGTCAGCTCTCCGTCCGCTCCCCTGGCTCAGAACGTAGAGCCCTAGGGAGGACTCGTGTGCTCCATCTCGAGTTTCTGGAGTCACCCGGGCAGCTTGAGAAGGGCCTGCAGCAGCAGGGAAACTCGCCGCCGCCTTTTCCCACAGCAAATGGAAGCGCCGGGCCGGGATGGGACCGGCTCCTGCTGCAGCAGCTGCCCTCAGGCACCAGCAAGGTGCTCCACTTCCCTGGCCTGTCCTCCAGCACCTCCCTGGCAAAAGAGTCAGGAAAGTTATCTGGGACTGACTAATAGGCTCCCGGCCGCTCTGGACCCACAGGAAGCCACCTGCACCTTTGCCAGCAGTGAAACAAAGGGCTTTCAGCCACTGCCAACTCCGTGCCGGTGATAAACTCCCCCTGTGTAGGTGAAAGGTCCCTTTTGCCCATAACCAGTCCCTTGGGGCCAGCAAAGCCTTTTGTCCCAACCTTCCTCCTGGGACAAGTTCGAAAGCATCGAGGAGGTCTCCGCCTGTGTACAAATTCCAGAGGAGCACAGGCCGGTTAACCTCTGGGTTCCCCGCTCTCAGGCAGCAGCCTGTTACGAGATAAGGAAAGGGCACTCCTAAAGTGCTGACTGCAGAAAAGAAAGAGAACATCTTCTCTGCAGGGGAAAGGGCCTCAGTTCAGCTCTGGTTAGCAAAGTATTTTTTCTCGAAGGGGTACAAGAGGCAGAGTCTGAGGCAGAAAATGACATTTCTCCTTTTCAGATGGTGCCTCCTTAGAAGATGCCTGCAGTAGGAAACTATCTCATCTATTAAATCATACTTCCTCTGTGAGCTCTGCAGTCACGCTGTGGATTTATTTTCATTTATTTTTCCCTCAGTTCACACCAGATTGAAATCACCGTCCAGTCTTATGACTCGAAGCCACCTTACGTTGTTAGAAGGACTTGTGGTTTGCTTATTGCGTGAATACAGAAAACCAGGGAATAGTGCACATTAGCAGATCACCAGTCTAGCATCCTGCCTGCACGAGGAGAGAGGAGAATGCCAGATGAAAGCAGAAATCCTCCATACAGACAACGTGCAATAATTGATCTTATGTTAGGTAAGAATTACTCCTGATCCCGAATTGATAATCAAGGTATATCCCAAAGCCTGACAACAGAGAATCTTCTATCACTTCCATAGAGTAACAGAATGTTGTGGGTTGGAAGGGACCTTGAAGCCATTACTCCTTGTCCTATCACTACAAGCCTGTGTAAAAAGTTCCTCCCCACCTTTCTTGCAGGCCCCCTTCAGCTACTGGAAGGCTGCAATAAGGTCTCCCCAGAGCCTTCTTTTCTCCAGGCTGAAAGGGACCCAACTCTGCCAGCCTGTCCTTGTAAGAGAGATTTTATTACCCTAGTGAATGTCACTTAAGAAGATTGGTTGGGTTGGGTTTTTTTCATATAAATTCCCTGGGCTTTTATTCATTCCTTATTCCAGCATTGGAGCCACTGGCTTTCCTTGTAATGGTCTGTAAGATACGACCCGTAAACCACAGTCAGCCTAAACAGTTGGGTAGGGGTGCCTTCGCACATTTCAGCTCTTCAGGTTCAAGCACTGGAACAGGCACATACCAGGGCCCAGCTGTTTGTCTCAGGACAGATGAAGCTTCAGGACACACGAAGCTGAAAAAACTTCCTGCAACAGAGAAGAGCAGATCCCATCCCACCTGCAGCACCTCCCGGGCTCTACCTGAACTCACACTGCCCCGCTAAGGCACAGAACGGCAGCGGTGACCACGACCTGGTGGTGGGTTGGTGCCAGGCTGCCTAACCTGCTCCAAAGGCCGGCGCTCTTCACCAGAAGCAGCAAAAGCCAATGCCAGTGAGGTTGTGTCATGGCACTTGTCATGTGAGAGAAACTAATACTATAATTCCTTGTGTTAACTCAGCTTCTGCAACCTTTACCTGCATGTGTTTCAGCAAATACCTGCAGAGCAGCTCTTTCTTGCTTGCTTTGTAATGCACATAACCACACTAGCCAGGAACACCGGGTCTTCAGTACACCCAGGTCTTTTTGGGTTCAATTTACACACACCTGCTCCCAGTGTTTTCTCACACTGCGTAGCCATGAGCACGGTCTATTTGTGTTCCAGCAGGCTCGGGAGAAACTCACGTTCTCAAAATCTCCCCAGATAACCTTGCACCTCGCACTGGGAATGTACCATGGCCTCTCTTGCTCCACAGCTGCAATGCCAGGAGCAACCGATTGACAGATCACAGGCTCTCCACTGATCCACAGCATCCAGCATCTCCTCTGAACGAGGCGGGATGACACACTGCTGCAACCAGCAGCAAGCAAATTAGAAGACCCCCCAGAGGAAAAGAAGCCTTTGCAAGAACGCAGAATTGCGATCTACCGGTGCAACTCTTGTCTCATGTGACGCTTGTCCTGAGGGTGCTTGGCATGCTAGATGAGTTCCCAGTAGATGACAAGTCATGCTGCTGCATCATAGACTGGCAAGAAAGCTTTCTGAGAGGTCTGGAGGTGTTGCTTCTCCACGCACATATAGATTGCAGAACACTACCAAGTGACTTCTATCCAAGGATAGCAAAACATTTTCCAGTGTTAAGTCATAGTACTGTTCCCAAAGGAGAAAACTAAGACAGAAGAAGGTTACTTCACTTTCTGAAGGTCACTGAGGAAAGCTACAGAAATCCAAGAACAGAAGTGGTATCTCCTGGCCCCAGCTGTACGCTCCTAGGCTGTAATCTAGCCTGTTACTAGATCACACTGCTGGAGCTATGCAAAATTCAGTGGTTTCACTTCCCAAGCATCTCATGTGATCACTTTGCTTTGGTTTTGGTTCCTGTGGGTTTCTCACCCCTGGAGTTTTGATCTGCCTCCTGGCTTCAAACCAAATCCAAATATCAAACCTAATCCAAGTATCCTCTGGTGACATGATAAAAACATGAAAAATGCATCGCATACCATTTAGGGTAAGCCCACACGCCTGCTCCAGCATTGCTTGAAGCTCTTTAAATTCCTCGTGCCCAGACCAGGAGCAGAAGGGAGGCGAGTAGCAAGTTTTCCCTGCGAGAACACGTGGCGTTGTGGTAACAAGGAAAGGGCAAGGGGGCTGTGGGCCGAGCTGGGGTCTTGGTTCACTTCTACAACACCCACATGTTCCTGCCTGCTGTTGCCATGGGGAAGACATCCCTGGAGAGCTGACTTAGTCCCTGGTGTGCCACATCTTATTTTCCCTCGGAGGCATTTCTCTGGGGGAATCCTGGCCAAAGAGTACAAAAGGGGAGCCAGGCAGGAGGGATGAAGACGATGCAGCGAGGATTAGTTTAATGCACGGATTCCCTCTGAGCTGCGTTGTGCTCAGAGGACAATCTAACAACTTCTGCAGTTTGTCCTGCCCAGAGCCTACCACTGACACTGCGAGACGCAGGAACGGGAACGTGGCTGGGTGCAGAAGGTTCCATTAAGCAGGCCTGGCCAAGCCTTCTCTTAAGGGAAGAGACGCTGTTTTCATCCTTTGAAGTCACCTGGAGATTCGCTCGGCCCACCTCGCACCCCGCGCTGCTCCTCGGCCTCTCTTTCCCGCACGCTGTGCCCTACACAGCAGGACCGTGCTGCCTTTGTGCCGACGCTCAGCATCCCGATGTTGAAGGCAAAAAAAATAACCCCAAAACAGCCAGGGAAGAGGTTCAAGTGCCATCTACTGGGCATTTCCCATCATTACACCAAGGGAGACGGGATAAACTGGGGAAAAACCCATCCATCGCCTCTCGCTTATGACCCTAACTGGGTGATGTCTGAGACACAGTGGGGCTGCAGCGAGCGGCAGGCGCGGGAGGACATCTCCCTGCTAAAAGACAATAGCAAGGCAGAAGCGGGGTGAAAGCTGAGCCTAGAGCTTGCTTGCAGGTGGGCCCAAAGCCAGGCACATCTTGACTGGTGCCACAGCACAGCACCACCCCTCTACTGTCTCAGCCACAGTCCAATGTATGTAGATAAACTGTGGATATAGGGAAGAGGGGCAGGCCGCAAAAGTAATGAGAATTGTTCCCAGAGCAGTACGACTGACAGAACAGGCAAAGGGCACCGAGCTCTATCCCTGAGCCAGCAACCAACCGCTTACGGCAGGTACCACTGGGCAGTTCTCCTCCCAGTGTGTGGAGTGCTGAGCCTGTCGGCTGCTCCAGAAGGGATCATCTTTGGCTTAGTCTCTGTATAATGTCTGCCCCAACACAGGCCAACCTGAGCCGAGTGCCCACCACACAAACCATGAACACCCCAGGACCCAACTGCAAGGGGGGGGAACGGCAGTGCGCGCAGGTGCTCTCCAAGCTCTGGCTGTGTGGGCTTTATCCCAGGAGCGTGGGGCAGGCAGCTGGGGAACATTCCACTTGAGGTTACGACGGAGCCCTTCAGTAAGGTTACAGGCACCCAAAGGTGAGAACAGGCCACCACTGCCTTAACGGCTACAAACTGTCCCAGAACTGAGCCAGCTGGTGTCATGTAAATGCTTCGGGCATTCAGGAAATATCGGGAAGGGCTGGTCAGAGCTGGCTGAAACTGACAGCTGTCCGTTCTCTTTTAGATACATCTGAGCGACGAACTACCTAGGATACGTGGTTTTGCAGATGCAGTTTTTGATTGCCGTGAAAAAAAGGAAAAGAAGCTGAAAAGAAATTGAAGAGGAAGGAATTCAGAAATTACTGAGCCCTGCTATTGGACAGAAAAACAATGACCGTGGCAGCACAGTCCACGTGACAGCAGTAAGGAAAATAGATGATCCTCTTAACAACACTGCTGGGCAGCCCCATCTCTGTTACAACTCCCTTGCTGCCCGTTCTCTCGCTGCAAATTGCTGGGGCCAGTTGGAAAGTCAGCATGTGGCTAATACAGCAAGAACCGGGGAGCGCAGGAGCACCGTTGCCGTTTACACTGTGCTACGCTGGCTGGTACTGCAGACATCTGGTCCTCTGCAAATGGGCCTGGAAGGGGCCCCACAACACCCACTTGGTAACGGGCTGCTTGGCCAGCCTCACAGGGCCGGCAGTTTAGCTTGGCCAGGAGGAAGCTCCAGGGGAGCAGGGTAGCCTGGCTCCTCAGAAACACAAGCAGAGAGAAACAATGATTTCTAATTTAAAGAGCTTCTTCCCTCTAACCCCTGGAGAACAGCCATCTCATCTGGCTAAAGGATCTCTCACACTCTTTCCTTCAAATACAGTCGCTGCAACTCACTCGTGTCTCTTCTTTTTCAAATGCCTTCACGAGAACAGTCCTCAGCTGGGCTCCCACAGTGGTTCTGAGCCCTGCCACGTAGCCAGTCAGGAGCAGTCAGTGCAAAGATGAAAAAAACATCCAGTCAATACATCCTACCTCCACAAAGAGGGCCAACCAACTTATCAGCTGCCTCAGACTTGAGATCTTTAGATCAAAGAAACCCCAAACAATCATGCTTAGAAGGGCAGCATCAGAAAGGACCTAGGTTCCTGCAAAAGCAGAAACTTCTTAAGCAAAAGTGCTAGGAAATGAGCACACAGTCTCTGCAGAGGAAGGGAGAAAAATATTATTATGGTTGCTAGTTTGATGAGGGGAAATTCCTTTCTGGAACTTCCTGGCTGCCCAGACAGCCTCTAGGCTTATCCGAAGTGCATAAATAAATTACAGCTTTCAACATCAAAGAGGTTTCCCAGTTCCTCTAGTTGGGCACCCCTATCTACATCTGTATTTGTGAGCAGTCTCAGTGCTGGTAAAGGAAGAAAAAAAACCAACAAACTAGAGCCAGATTAGTATCACTGGGGAAAGAAATTCCAGGAAGAATTTCCAGGAGGTCCAAGTTTTAACTTTTTTGGCCTTGCAGCTCATCCTTACCATGGTGCATGGGTGAGGAGAGTAACAGCCAGGTGGCACCAACACTGTACCCTGGCTGGGCCAGCCTGGGGGACTCCTGGCCGCAGTGCCTCACTGAGAGCCTGGCCAGGCCTCTCAAAGTACCATCAGATGATCAGGAAACACCAGCCAGGCACCGTACGTTTCAGAGAAACTGCTGGGACTCTCAGCAGCCTACTTCCTTCATCCCCAGCTGCTGCCAGGCTCCAGTTGATCAGCAGGGAGGCAGGACAGCTCTGGGTCTGCTGAAGTCAGTGTGGAAGTCGGTGCTACTGAGCTGCTCTTAGCGCGGTAGGGAAGGCTGCAGAGAGGAGCATGAGCACTGCCTGAGGCCTCTGCAGGAGTGACAGCACAGCAGAATCCTCAGCGAAAATCTTGGAGGTAAAATATACAGCCCTTAAAATAACTGTAGAACTGAAAATGACTGAGGATTTATGGCCACAAATCAGCCAGAAGCCAACCAAAGGGGTCCCAGCACCCAGTAAAACTGCACTTTGAGGAACAGAACAAGACAACCCGTCTTCACAAGTCTCTGCCTCAAAAGCCCAGATTGCTAGACTGGACAAGGAAGAAGCAAGCATGTCATTTATTGCTTGCTTTCTGAACTCTGTGAATGCACATTGCATCTGTACATCCACCCCCATCCACCTCCACCCACCCCACCCCCCCGGCCAGCTCTTTGAGAGGCCAAGGCCAAATGCTGAAACCTTTATCAGTTTCTCACAAGTAAGGAAAGTTATTTGCAAGCTATCCACCAGAAATACCAGTTGGAACAGCTCTCTAGGCAGCGTGGCTGTGTAAACAAGGAGGAAAACGGCCTTGGGAGGGAGGAAATGAGTTTGGCATCAGAAACCATGAGCTCTGCATGCAGGCACGCTAGCAATAAAAATGGTCAAAACAGGGGGCAAGAGAAGATGAGCTAAAACAAAGGGAAGATAAGTGGTAGAGGGGAGGTATTTTCCTGGAAATCTTATCATCCACCACTTCCTTACGATGCTGTGTTTCCAGGATAAAACGCTTCAGCTAAGAGGTGCTGTCAGAACAGAAGCAGGATCTGGCAGAGCCATGGAGACACGACAGCCATGGCTTGCTCCTGTCCCACAAACCTCCCCTATGGGGAATGTCTAAAAGAAACCTTCCGAAAAGCCCTACCTTGTATCTGAGCCTTTCTGTTGCTTGTATTATACACCAGCTGTCCCCAGAGGGCACAAGAGACCACCGCTTTGCCTCTGCACCCGCTTCGCCCTTTCCAACCGAGCGCTGCCAGAAGGGAGAAGCGGTTTGGACAGACTCTCGGTTTTTCCAGCTCTGCCTCTGCGTTCTTCCGCATGGGCTGAGGGTAGAACCGGGATTACCACGTAGCAGCAACGAGCTGCTTTATGCTGACGAGCACACACGCGAGCAGGACGTTGTGCTTCGTTAGCCGAAGGTCTGGGTGCCTCACGCCCCGCCAGCCAGGTTGCTGATCCCAAGGCTCTGCGCTCCCTTTGTGCTTAAGCACAAGGAGAGTGCAAAAGGTCGGTGTGAAGGGATCAGACCTGCCTCCAAATCCCAAAAGGTCGGTGTGAAGGGATCAGACCTGCCTCCAAATCCCAAAAGGTCGGTGTGAAGGGATCAGACCTGCCTCCAAATCCCAAAAGGTCAGTGTGAAGGGATCAGACCTGCCTCCAAATCCCACCCTAGGATGCCTGGTGGACACCAGAGCCTGACACAAGTTACACCTCACCCCCAGTCTCCTGGCCCTCAAAGGAGAACAGAAGTACAGCCCACACAACCTGAGTGCATTCAGAGGAGGCAATGCAGAAACGAATTCTCTCGGTGTTAGTTTCCACATCACAGACAGCATTCCTAGAGGTATTAATGAGCAATTTTCCAGAGCTGGTTTTTGAAAAACCTCTCCTCTTTCGCAGCCAGATCTGCACAGCTGTGTTCCCACTCCCTTCTAGATGGGTAACGGGATCAGATACCGAGCATCAAAGTCCTCAGATTAACCTGCTCACACATCACAAAGAAGTGCATAGAGCAGGTGCATGGCATGCCACCCCTGGGAGAGCTGTATGTAGCAAATTACAAGAAAAATGGGACAGACAGATTCAGTCTAAAGGATCAGATGTTAATCTTATCCCTCCCCAGCCCTCCCCTTTCCTCCCCTGTAAACCCAAAGGATGACTTCTGAAGATCCAGCCAAATTTGCTGTATATATGGGAGACATTGGTCATACCAGCAGATAAATGGGCATTTAATACACCTCTGCCCAGCTCCTCGCTGCTATCATCACCGTACTGTATCATCAGCATAGCAGCAGCGCTGTCCCCACAGCTTATCGAGCGGGCTGTGGTTGGGACGGCTGAATACTCAAGCGACATATTGCTCCTCAAGTAGAGTGGCAGTCCCAGCAGATCAATCAGACTCGTACAGATCAGACACTCGTTACGTCAGCGTTCATCTCAGCCCTAGCCGGCGTACTCTGATGCTCCTGTGGTGGCTGCACTGACAGAAACGAAGCTCAAGTTCTGGCAAGAGTCGGGCTAAGAGGACAACAGCCAGAAAGAGTTAGGAGCAAGGGCTGTGACTAGAGCAGGCAGATGGGTCAGGCAAAGCCTGCAACTCACAGCACTGTAATTAGCACCCTGACCAAAGAAGTTTTGGTCCTTCCTATCAGTGCAGGTTTGGTGCTATCAGTTCGACATCTTTCTGTGCTGCTCTTCGCAGGACGGCGAAAAGCCAAAAGCTCAAATACATTCACGTAGTGGAAACTCACGAGCACCATTCCCAACGATCAGTATAACTGAATATACTTGCAGGGGCGATCCCTTGCAAAGTCTTGTCAGTCTCTCCATAATTTCAGAGCAAAATTAGTGCAATCTTAAAATCTCCAGTTTTTACCTGAAGACAAAGGAAGCCAGTTTCTATGAAGCCTGATGAAAATCAGCCAGGCTTTGAAAAAAATACTGGCTTGAATGTTGTTATTTTTCCCCTTATGCTTTACATGACTTTCTTTCTAAAAATATTTTTTAAAAAATGTTAATTAAACAGAGTTTTATGCCACTGTCATGAAGGCAGCCATAATAAAACTGTGTAATTACAACCCGCTTTACGTTCCACTGGGTGTCTGCTATTTAGGGTAAACGCTAAAGGGTCATTAACGCCCGAAGGCAGGGCTTTTTAGCTAAGGTGATAGAAGATTTAAAGGATCAAGGCCCATGTCCACAAAAAAAACCCACAAAGTCCTATGAAATGGATCTTGGGAGAAATCAAGTCTCTAAGTCCAGGCATGCAACCCTTAAAATGCTGCCTTAATCCCTTGGGCTCCTAGACTGTGTCTATACCAGTAAATTAAACATGCCCAGGACTGTTCTCTGGCACCAAGGGCCCTGGCACAGGATGGCTTGCACCCATAACATTAAACACTTTTATCCTTCAAGCAAGGCATTTGGATCCAAGTGGTTGTTGGGAACGGCCCCTGGCCCACACCATCTCCCTCAGTCATGCCTTGAAATTGTTTGGAAGAGGTTTCACTGACACAGGCCAAAACCATGGCAGGAGTAAATTAACAGGAATCAGCTATTAATTTCATAGATGATGGAGTTGCAGCGCCCCAGAACACTTGCCGATACAGACATAACCCCAAAATCTATCACGTGCACGTATAGTTTCTATATATCCTTAGATACTTCATGTGTATACATTTATGTAGAATATTATGCACTTATACCATATACTTACATGGATAAAGTTTGGTTTCATAGGAAGGATTTCTTGGCAGAAGCGTGGCAGGTCGGTGTTTATGTTGCTGGTTGAGTAGCCATCACCGGTCCTTACTTTCAAGCATCTTCATTCCTCTCGTCCAGGTTAACCTTGAATTTCTACCTTCTCAGACACTGCAGTTTTATTCTGAATAACTGGAAACATTTGGAGGTAATTTTCACATTCTTTTTTTCACAAGTCTAAGCATTTGTCCATGTGTAGAGCTGTTTGTCTGGAGGTTGCCTTTGCTTTTGAGATTTGCTGTGAATCTCCTAATGCCGTCTCCTGGTCTGTGCTGTATGTGATCTGTCAGATCCCAGGAAGAGTGTGAAGCCCAGGAGTCTCCTGGGCACCCTGTGTCCATCCTGCCAGAAGGGAGCCTGAACCACCAGCTCTACCTGCTCCTCATGGTAAACAACACTGCAGCTCTTCAGAGCTGGAAGCCATTGCTCTGTCCGACATCAGTCGCACAATGTCATTTTGCGGAGGCAAACAGGATACACAGGGATGCCAGGCCTGGCACAGCAATTGTGGGCCCACTCCTGTAGCACATAGAGGACCGTGATTGAGTGAATCCCAAATTACAAAATACACTTTGACTTCCCCTCTCTGCAATAATGTTTTTCCCTGAAACTACTCCTGGCAAGTCACTTTGAAGGCATAGAGTATTTACAGACAGGCTTAGCCTTCAGACCACTCCTGTTTATCCGTGGATGGGATAGCATCTGCTGTCCATCCAGTCATCTTGCTTCAGCATTGGAACGTGAGCAGTAGCTGATGGTAACTTTTACAATGAAGAGCCTGAACTACAAAGTCAAAACCCCATGCTGTAAAAAAAAGGAACCTTTCATTCATGCAAACTTGTCCATATAAATATAAATCATGTACTTGCTGATAGCTTCGGTGCAGAGGACAGCTTCTTAAACAATCTGGACAATATCTGGATTTTGGTTATATTTCACTGTACCAGAGGTGTCTCAATCAGCATGAGCTAAACTCCGCCACCTGAAGACCTGACTCAGCATGATGTGCAATGCTGGGGCACTCTCAACAGGCTGTCATTCTGTGCAGCGGATCTGCCGTGCTAGCAGGGCACTCTGAACTCAGAAAGTCTGCTTGGCAGGACCCTGAAGCTGACTTGTCAGGCCCACAAGCCACTGTGCCACCTTTAAATCAGCAGAGGATATCTCATGGCTAGGGAGAAGACTGGGGAACAGCACCCTGTCAGCACCTGATGGGTGCTAAGGGGCCCACAAATCAAAAGCCTAAGGCTTGTCTCCAAGCTGCCCACAGCCCACATGGGAGCGGGAGCGGGAGAGGATATCTTCGCAGCTGAAGACCTGAGCCAAAAGACAGAGCAATATACTCCGTGATTGATGCCGCTGAGTCAAAAGGAAATGACCCGCTCCTAGATAGCACAGCAGGAACTGCTGCAGGGATGGAGTCATACCCATGCATCACCAGGCAAGGCCCTCTGTAACCGAAAGCATCTGCAAAACCGTGCCCGCTGCGGGGGCTCGGCCACGCCGTGCCCCGACAGCAGCTCTCTCCCGACCG
Organism: Baryphthengus martii; assembly: GCA_013396935.1. Lineage (NCBI taxonomy): Eukaryota > Metazoa > Chordata > Aves > Coraciiformes > Momotidae > Baryphthengus > Baryphthengus martii. The sequence continues at coordinate 656,772 of VWZK01011718.1, read as the reverse complement.
CCGCCGAGGGAGGCTTCGCTCACGCCTTAACCCCGGCAAGGAGGCACCTTCTGCTCGGTAAAAACGCGGCCCTGCCGGGGTCTCCGGCCCGCCCTGCCCCGTCCCCCNGCGGGGAGCGGGGCTGCGCCCTCAGGCGACCCGGGACAGAGACAGCTGCCCAGCGTCACTCCGATGCCCGCAGAGGGCTCTGGAACCTCCTCCCCGCCCAGCTCCTACCCCCTCCCCAGCACCGTCACCTCCAACCAGGGCCGCTGGAAGGAACCCTGTGCTCGACCACGACAGCGCTGGTGCCCATCTTATAACGTGAAGCCACCAAAAACATCTCAGTTCCCTTTCCCTTTGGTGGCGAAGCGGTATCTTCAGGTTTCCCATCGCTACCTGCCATCGGTGGTGGCATTGAGCGTAAGGGGAGGGTGGTCTCCTGGCTTTACCCCAGGGCCTCAGTCAAACGCACCGATCCAGGGGCCGTGTTTATGGTTGCCTTCGCACGCCCTTTTCCGAGCTTTCCTCGTTTTGGTGCAATCCTTTCTTGTAACAGTTGGGACATTGAGGCCAGTTGCAAGACTGCATGTGCAAGTCCCTGCCAAGATTTTCCCATTGTCACGGCTTGCTGAGTTCCTTCCCCTTCCTCCACCCACCAAATCCTGCTGGGTTACTGGAAGCACTGCAGTCCCAATGTTACCAGTGTCTTCAGGCCACCTATGGCACAAAGAGATTTTTCCAGGAAAGGCACTTAAAATAATCACAGTCGTTCCTGACTTCTTTGCTACTTGCAGCTGGTTCTTCACCCTTACAGAAAGGGGTGATAGCCTATTCCAACAGCATAAGCTACTACAGGGGGAAGAAAGAATGAGAAAAAAATGAGGAAAATCAGACTGCCAATTAACTAGAAGTGGCGAATACTCCATTAACGAAGGCAATGAAGGCAGGACTACGGGCTTCTTGGTCTCTTTCTCAAGGCTGGACTATTCTATAGTTCTGCAAAAGCCAATTTGTTTTTAAATGCCTTGACTACCCAAACTGCCAATTTCCCAGGAGCAACGTGAGATTTATTTGTATAAATAACAGTGGAAAAGTTCTTGGAAGCTGTCAGATAAAGCATGTCACATAAGAACAGAGAACAAAGTAAATATGTCCGATAGCTTTATCGTGAAGGAAGTAGCAAATATCTTTGTCTTTATGACGCTAAGAAATACAAGGAATGAAAAGCCTTGTTTTACATTGTACCTTGCATTTGCTTGTTGATCATTCCCTGCTAGATACCTAATTTGCTACCGAGTAGAACTCAGGACTCACGCGTTACTGTCTTCGCACATTAGACACAACCCTACAGAGAGCAAAATGCGAACAGAAACAAGCAGTAGCTTTCTTGTACCATCAGAGATGTAGGAAAAGGAGCGAGGAAAGGTGGAAAACCACAAAGTTGGCCCAGCGAAGAGACCAAAAGAGGGGAGAAGCATCAAAAGCAGCCACAGGCATCTGAGAGAAGAGCACAAGCGAGTGGGAGGAAGAGAAGGCAATAATACAAAAATGAAGCCCCCGGCCCATTTGGGCCCGTTCAGATTAAAGGGCAGGGGCCAGCCAGACTGACAACTCTCTTGGAGCTCTTGCCCAGGGAGCAAGGCACTGGGTGCTTTTTGGATATAATAAAAAGGCTTTAGGCACTTCTCTTCATGCCAAGTCCCTTTATTACTTGTTCCTCAGTGTCTTCCTCCCCAAGGTGGCTTTCCCCAGCAGCCTTACCTGAACCCTTAACGCAAGTGCTGCTTTCTTCTGCCCACAACAGCAAAGACGACACCCACCACACACACACTTCCCACCGTTGCCTGCCCCACCAAACCTACCAAGGTACAAAATTTCCTGCAGCAACTTACTAAAGACTTCTTTGTTTTGGAAGGACAAAAGTCACAGGGTTTTAGTCACATCTCAGGTGCTCTCCTTGCCCAGCACACCCCACGGACCTAATGGGTGAGAACCGTTAAGCGATGCTGGCCAGCTCCGTTGTATCTTCACAACCATAAGAGCGCACATCAAGCCGGCTCTGAACGGTACTGTGGTGGTACAAACTGGAAAGGCAGCCGGGAAAACTCCCTTCTCTCCACAACTCCAGCAAAGATATCCACAAGGGAATATCCTGTTTAATGGCTTTTAAAACATTCAGTTCTTGCCCCACGATTCAGAGCCCTCCTCTGCATCCGAGTAGTATTGCACACGTGGTGTTACACAACCCAGCAAAACCTGGACGTGATGTAGGTGGACTCAAAGCCCCTACCTCCATTGAAAACTTTTCTACAGTAAGTCATCCTCACAGCCCCACTCATCACCCCAAAGTAAATTCTGCTGCAGTTTTGGCATCCTCCGTGCACTGCTGGAACCGCAGGGCTCTTCCTTATCTGAGAAGACTTCACAGCGTAAGAGCAAGCCCTGTAGTTGCTCTTTTCTGCACTGTCTTTGTGAGCTACGGAGAACTGGACCAGTGGGATCCACTGGACACCACACTGATGGCTGAGAGAAGCAGCTCAGGAAATGTGAGAAAAACTGAGAGCACTTCAAGCTTTCTCTTGCCTCCATGCAGTTAGGGTGTGATCCGGCCCCATCCTGCTTGAAGAATCTCCAGCCAAACTGCCCAGTGTTATTCAGGGAGATGCGCAAAGCGGAAAGATCGCAGCCTGGTTTCCCCCAGAAGCTTGGCTTGCCAGGTTGATGGCAGAATGGTTTTGGTATAAGATGTTGGGAAGAGCCTGAGTATCAGAGCTGCTGTTTCTCCTGGCTCGAAGATTCACTAGGGAAACCTGGTCCCTTTGCTTTCCTAGATCTGAGGAGCTTGACTTGGTTCCAGAGACATTAAAGGTGCTGAACTGGGAGGGAGGGGAGGATTCTGCCATTAGTGAAGGACCGGCTGCAAGTCTGGGGAAGGAGTCTATTCCATAATTAAGATATCCTTGTTCCCTCTGAGAACCTGGGATAAGGGTCTGAGTTCACGGTCATTCTTCAGGCAGGTAATTAAGCAGGAGGCTGGTGGAGGAAGCAATCTCTTCAATCTCTCCTTCCTGCTCCCATCTCCATAGACTTCTTGCACCATGAAACAGAATTCCTTACTTGTGCACAACCCTTACCTAGTGCCAAGTGTTGGGAAAGCTATGACTTCAGGAACTGTTATGAAAAGGTCACTGAACTGCTAAAATCTGTCAGCATCTCCATCACATCCAAGCTGTGGCAGCCAGTTTCCTCTCTGCACCTCTTTCCATGGCTACAATAAAAAGTGGGCAGCCCAGCGGTTAATGCTTGTAACTCAAAGTCATTGAAATTGCACAGGGCCCAGTTCCAACCCGGCTATTGTGCAACTCTGGGAAAGGCACCAATTCTCCCTGTGCCCCCCGCTCCCCAGTGAAACAAAACACCCATCAGGCGGTGGGCTGCCTTGTCTGAATGAATTAAGAGCTGTAAAACAACCTGAGTCCTACACAGGTCCGTCAAAGCCATTGACAGGGGTCTGACACGGACTATCATCCCCCTCCTTCAGAAACAAAGAGCAAAAGAGGCTACATCAGGTAACTGCAGAATGATGCAGCCTCAGAGAGATATTTGACATCACGCAGCTACCTAACAGCAAGATTTATCCATCAGAACTGACACAGACTACACTTGAACCAGGCAGTCTAGGGTTTTGTAGCCACCCTCTCAGAATCTTAAAAGATTTAAGCATCTAAATAACATCAGCTGCCTGAAACCTAAATACCTTTTGAAGAGCAGGGCCTCAAGATTGGCCTGCTCACCCGGAGAGCCTAACTTTATGCCACTGGGAACAGCAGCCCTGATGTCTCACCTGATACTTGTGAAGAGGCAATTGAGGATTGAGAACCCACCTAGTTAATTAAAGCAATGTAGTATCTTGCTTCTTAATAGGGAGATATAATCAATGTTAATCTTTTGGGCGTGCTACTAAATATCCAAAGGGGATGTTTGTTTTGCAATTTCCCTCTTCCTTAATGGCAGCTTTCCCCTACCCTGCACACTCAGTCAACCTGCAGTTCACGGCTATAAATATTTTGTCTTGCTTGATAGCTGTAGCATTTCGGTATCTTTCACCTCAAGTTTCACTTCATCCACTGCTCCGCTGTGGCAGAGTTTCTGAGCTGACCTTCTCCTGTAAAGCTATGCAGGCTGTGAGCTCTGCGTTGACTTTTTCTCAAGCTCTGGGTGCCAAGGTGATCCATACCAGGTACCTGAAGGAGTGAAGAGCAAGCTCCTGCCTTGGGCAACTCGAAGAAGATGCAAACTGTTTGCCTGAACCTCCGAAGGCAGCAGAGATGTCTATCTCTGACTGAATAAGATGGACTAGACTGGGAGGCAGGGTAGACAGAAAAGAGGAATAGGGAAGAAAAAGGACAGGATGGATAGTCAGGAGAAGGGCAGGGGAAACATAAGGCACGGGAAAGGTGAAGCAACAGAGGCAGCGTGGGAGGGGCAGGGTGTCTAGGGAGAAACAGGGTTTGAAATAAAGGAGTGAGATGACTGGCAGAGTGAGGGTGGCTCAGAGTCAGATATGAAGTTTAGCTGAGGAGCCAAAGTATGTGGAAGAGTGGAGATCAAGTGGAACAAGAAGCCAGCAGTTGTGGGTATGGATGGAAAATCTAGTTATGGACATACTTAGATTCCTGTCTGCTAAGTCCTAGCCATGGAAGCAGTTTTGGAGATGCTACACAGTGGCTTTAGTAAGGGCCAAAGAAAATGCAACAGCTTTTTACAATGGGGCGTGAGAAAACTCTGACGTGATGTCTGCAGAGGACATGTCTAACATGAGACTGGACGGGGTGAAACTTTGTAACCTGGAAACACTTCCTAGGCAAAAAGCGTGGAAGGTTTGGAGATGGTGGGTGGGTAAACAGCAGAAGAAGGTGGCATTAGTATTTCGGGAGGGAGAAGAACAGAAAGGGTGTGCAGAGAATATGAATGGATTGAAGGAAAAGCAGTGCTGGTACCGTTGCTCCTGACCTCTTGGGCAACCACGTGCAAGTGCCCTAGATGAAGCTGGCTTTGCTGCAGGCTTTACAGCTAATGCCATTTTAATTTCTGGCATGTCACTAATGGAGAAAGATTTAACATGTATTTATTCAATGTCACTAAAAATACTCCGGCAGTTGCGGAGGAAGGAGGATAGGGCTGATCAATGGGGGAGGGTGGGGAGGACCTGCACTTTAGCAAGGACTGAAATGTGATGCTTGCAAATGGGATTTGGAAAGGCTCTCGGTAACTGCTGGGTATCCTCTGCCATGAAAACCCGCTGTCGAGTGTCATGTCAAATCAGGGACACTGTGGGCAGAGGCTGAGAGAGACCCTTCTCCTAAGTGCAGCCTGATGGACAGCAAGTGATTGTGCTACTACGGCACTGCCAGGATCTGGCTGGTTCTCACTAGAAACAAACACCGTTTCCGTGGTAATGAAGGAAAGGTTTCATCTGATTTCACTCCAAGTGAGTATGTTCAGTACAGGGAGTCCCTTTGTCCCTGTGAACACTCACCGTGTTAGCTGTGAGGGCTCACCTGGCAGGTTTTAATCTGTTTCACAAAGTCTGCAGAAAGTGTGGGGCAGTAGGTCAGCTGAAAGGACAGCTGGGTGCATCATTTCCTTCCTCCTTCTCCTGCATGGTGCAAAGCCAGGTCACTGACTCCTATCTTGGTGCTTCTCCCTTGTCTCTGTATGGAGAGGCTTAGATCTGCAGCAAGGGGTGGCAGAGAGCCTTCTCTCTTCTTGTCCCAGAGCGGGCTGCAGCCTTGCTGGACAAGTTGTGCAGGCTGTACAGATCTGCCCCTATTTCCACCTTGTGTGACCTGCAAAGTAGACAACACACTGGCTAGGGGACCATGACTCCCTGCACTCCCCTGGGAAACCTGCCCTGCCTTCCCTGGAATAACGGATAAGAGGATTGAATGCTTCCTGGGTCAGGAGTAACCATGATGTCCAGACTCCTTCACCCCAACCGGGCTTTTGGTCAGTAAATCATAAAGCAACAGGAGGCCTCTCTGCTCACAATGTGCAGCTCTGTCTCTGTACTTGCTAATTAGAGATAGGCTCACAGAAAATGCTAAAATTCAAGCCTCCGTGAGCACCAAGAGAACTCGGATCCAGATTAGACAGTGCTTGGCTGCTTTGGTGATTGGCACCTTAGAAATCACATAGATAGACAGAGCACAGTGGAAATAGATGGGACTTTGCAGCTTTGGCTCTTCTCTGCTAGTTATAATTATTTAAGATGATGTTTCCCATCACATTCAAGCTCCTGTGCAGATAGCAGCAGCAGAGAACAAGAGATCTCAGCCACCTAGGAGAAGATTATGCGGATATGACAATGTTCAAACCCACTGGGCTCTGCCACGCTGCATTATTTAAGCCCAGTAACCAAATTTAGTAACCAGCCCCTGAGGCGCTGAGAGAAAAACACAGCTTCCTGAGCTCCTTCCCTGCAGTCCTGTTGGCTCCCTCCCTTAAAGGAGCCACTGGCTTTTCTCTTCCTCTCTCAGCCCCACCAGCCAGGCCTCAGCTCCCACATCGCTCCCACAGGAGCTGCGAAGTCCTTTGTGCAGCTGTAACACGCGACCCAGGTACGAGCCCTCACACAGAGGGAGGCTGGGGGAGTCCAGTGGGGAGTTACCCACAGGGGGAAAACAAGAGCAGTCCAAGCTCCTGGCCTTCAGGATGCAGGGCACAGGGCTCACACCTGGGCAATGAGGCATCAGCTCAGGTATGGACTGGCCAACCCTACAGCCTGTCTGGACTCCTGGCTGCTTCCCAGCCGTAGCTGATACAGATACCTGTATCTCCACTAGATAGCCGTGTATGCTCAGGCTGCTAATGCTCCCCGCTCTGCCTGGACCTGGCTCTCACCTTCCTGGGAGCTTTGCAGCTCCAACGAAATCTATCCATGAATTTGCCTGCTGGTAAAGTGCGTGGACAGAAAGGAATTCTGGACATATGGACAGGCTCAAACTTGTGCTAGGATGACGATTTCTCCTTGCCTCTCTTGGCCACCAAGTGCTGCAGCTGGTGGGAAGAGGTGGGCCCAGCTTTGCCTCTCACCAATTCTAGCCTTCCCTCAGCAGCAGAGCTTTGTCACTGCTCCGCAATGTCACAATGACAAACAGTGGCACTTGTTAACTCCTTTTCAAAAAGACTAATGCAAAGCGAGCCTGGGAGGCTTGGGCAGACCCTCTACACTGGCACCTCCGACTTTTGGTCACCTGGCTTGTGATCAGTGAGCAGGTGCTATTCCACAGCAGGCCCTTGTCTGTCCATTGAGATGGGAGTGTCCAAGTCTATGTACATGGCCAGGCCCTCTGGAGTGATCTGTGGGAAGGAGAGGTTGAACAGAGTGAATATTTAACTAGCACTGTGTCAAATGCAAACACATGTTCACCGTGGTGCTTTTCATCACATGGCACTGATCTTGTACATACATTTGAGGCAACACAGCTTAACTCCCTGCTGATTCTGGCAGAGGTGGATTGAGAGATCCAGAATTTACCTTGGCAGTTGAAGAGGTCATTTCAGTAAAACCCAAGCTCAGCCTCAGGGAGCCATGAAATAGTGCTGAGACCTGCCAGTACTGTGGGTGACTCCCGCCACCATGGCTATTAACTGCAAGGTGTGTCCTCTCCACGGCGGCGATGGGACGCCATAGCCTCTTAAAACCGTCTGCCGTCTCTTAGATCCCTCCCTGGCCTTCCGCCCAGAGCCCTGGAGGCAGCGAGTCGGAGACTGGTGTTTACAAACAGAGCCTCTTAAACCGTGCGTGGAACGAGAAGAAGGAGCAAGTCCAGCTGAAAAGTCCAGGGAGGAGCAGATCTCATTGAAGCTCACAGGGAACATCTTCCTGAGCTGCCTCTCTTGACCTAGGTGAGCCACATCTGAGCTACCAGCACAAGGAACAATGGCAAAGCAGCAGCAAGAGGGCTCTCGAGGCACTCAGGGCTTCTGCTAGATCTGCCTGGCATGAGCTGGGCCTCTCTGGTTGCTGCTGTGCCAGGGAGCATACAGCAAGGCTGATCATAAAGGCCAGCTCTGCAAGAGAAGAAAGACTTTGGGGTTGCATGGATGGTGTCAGCTAGTCCACAGGCCATGAAATCTCTGCCATCTTGTGCCATTCCCAGATGCCGCACTGGGGTATTCAGGATTGAATCGGCTTTTAAACTTCTTTGTTGTTGCCGTTTTTGCAATACTCAGCCTGACCAAACTCGAAAATGGGTTATTTATCACATAGCTCAAATGCCGTGACACATATGGCCTATTGTAGCAGTGCCCCTAAGCCACCCCTGCCCCACAGCCATTTTATCTGTAAACCACAGGCTCCTTCCCGGCACTCCTATTGTTCCAGTGACCACCAGAGCCAATACCAGCATTAGTCTCTGGTGGATGGTCCCGGAAAGCAGACGACACTCAGCACGAACAGAATTCCTCTCCCTCCCTGAGCCCCCGTGCCCAGTCAGCTCTACCCTCCACTGCATGGACCCTCACCAAGGTGTGGTGAGTCTGTGCCAGCGAGGATGGCAGTTGTGCCTGTCATGTGGACATCGGTCCTTGGAGAGCTGTCCTCAACCAACGCGTTACCCCCAGGGTCAGCTCTTGGCTGGCTCCTGCTGTGCAGCACTGGGTGTGACACTTGAGAGCAGGGTGATTTTCTGTGAAGCCAATTTACTTGAGGCCTTTCTGAGGTCTTGTCTCGAGGGGGAATTTCTCCAGCATTGCTGTTGTGGGAGAAGTTATTCTGCAATAACTTAAAATAGCTGCCCATGGGGACACAGTATGCTGGAAAAACAGTCATTTAATGCTGGTGTGATCACTCCAATTCGTGAGCCGAGCTCTGTCCCCTCCCTCCTATCCACTGGAAATGAGCTTGCTCGATTCAACTGCAAGCTCTTTGCAGGCCAGGATCTGAAGGCCGCAGTTTGGCCTGCGATAGGACAGCCACCCAGCTCTCCAGGCTGGTGCGCTCTCCTCGCCGCTTCAAAACAAATGGCCAAGCGTGCAAATGTGCAAAGCTAGCGTGCAGCCCGTCCTCCGCAAGGGGTGTGACTCCTCAGCCTTCTCTAGGGACCCGCGTGGAAACTGAGCTGTGAAAATGAAAAGAACGGTCGTGGTGAGAGCACAGCAAAGCCTTCCAGCAGCTGTGACTAACATTCAACCGCTTGGCAAAGGGCTTCTCGCCCTCACTCTCTCTGCCTCTCCCACTCTCCGTGAACCTCAGAAAGGGCATAGCTGCAATCCCTGTGCGGGGAAGGGAGGATGAAGAACGTGTAGACGCCCAGCCTGGGACTTCCTACAGCTATTGCTCGTACTAGGCAGACAAGAGCCACGTGCAGCAGCTCCAAAAGCAAGTCACAGGAAGGGAAAGGCGTGAGATGGTTTGTGTGAACTATATACAGCAGAGCCGGCTGAGGGCAGCCCAGACCTCAACTTCCTTGGATGAAGCAGCAAGGCCCAGGGTTTTGCCGGCAGCCTGCCGCCACCCGGCCTGCTCTCTCTTGCTAGCAGGGATGCATCTGCAGCGGCAAACATCAAGGCAGAGGAGATTTTCAGGATGGATTGCTTGGCAGGGAGGGAAGGGGAGAGTGAGTGTGGAAGAGGATAAACCTGTAATGTTCCTCAACTGCAGTGCAGAATCAGGCCTCAGATTTCTTCCTAGGGCTCAAACTGACACGGGCAGAGCTCTTATCAGAGCTCGGCCACACACTCATGCAGGGAAAGAGCCCCTGCTGCCTGTGCACCGGGCCCTTCCTGGGACTGCAGGCTCCACTCTTGTTCTGCCCTCGACTGATGTGGTTACAGCCTTCTTCAGGGCTGACTCGGTTGCAGCCGAAAGCCACAGGAGACATGTGGATGCAGTAGAACCAGACATACTAAGCTGGGCTCTGGCACGGGTGGGATGAGGCAGCTGCTTCAGGGGGAAAACTGCTTGGGGGCTAGAAATCTGCTGATTGCCTTACACAGAAGCAGGCTCAGGAGAGAAACCTCTTGCAGAGTAGTTGAGCTCTGTCCTCTCTACGCCACAAACCACGTGCCGCCGATGTAAGACCCTTCTTGTCAGATGAGTACATCAGCCATGGCCCATCGTGGGCTGCTGAGCAGCAGCCTTCCTTCCCAGCCAGACCATCCTCTCCGCAATGCTAACCTCTCTGAGGCGGGGGAGCAGGCAAACAGCACTTTTAAAGCAGTCCGCCCTGAAAACTACGGCCCCGACAGTGTTTGCACTGCTTTCCAAAGCAGGAATAAGATCGGCCTTTTTGCTTTTTTCTTTTCCGGGCAGTCAATAACTAACCTCTGGGACCCGGCTGCTTACGAGACATGGAGGGAAAATTTCTAAAAGACGGCGATAAAGAGAACGTGGGTGCAGGGGGAGGAGGAAGGCGGGGAGGGGGAGAGGAGGGATACGTATGTCACAGCTTACCTCAGAGCCAGAATTAGAAGCTGGGTAAAAAAACACAAAATCACAGCAGGAAATAATGTGTGGCTTAAAATAGCAACATCAAATGGGAGCGAGAATGGGGAGTGGGTGGCATTTGAGGTTGCTGCTCTGTTCCTCCCTCAATGGCAGGGTGATTAATGTCTACGCTACTTCTGTTTATGTAACAAAGGGCACTAAAGGCCAAAGCTGTATTTTCACTAACACTGCAGGGGTGTCTGTGAATCTTTTCTTCCCCCCATAGCATTAAGTGGGAGGATCTGCACTTGCGCTTCCTGGCCCAGAAACGAAAAGAAAACTTTAAAAAAAATGCCATGTTTCAGCACTGCACACGCAGTTACATTTCCACGGCTTGGCAGGGCGGTACAGAGACCTTTAAGGCTTTGAAGACATTCTTCTGTCTTTCATGGCTCCCCACAGAAAAAGCCTGTTCTCAGAGCACACCTGTAAACGTGGTTGGGTTGTCTTTGGCTGGAGGCTGCGCTGTAATAGCAGGCACGGTACCACTGCATGTTACTACACATTTTCACGCTCGTTCGCTGTGTTTGCAGTGAATCATAGATCTCTGAGACGGGTCATGCAGTCCATTTCCTTGCCAGCGCAGGATTGTTCCCAGCTATATACTTAATCCCTGACGTTTCACTTGGGAGACAGTGTTTCAGACTGAGCAGTCTTCTCTCTACCCGCCTTGTATCCTGAGACCTGCATTAAAGACTGTCAAGAGCTCACGTGTTTTGGTAAGGAAGGGATATTTCTCTTGGGTGCATCAAGAAATATTCAACCCACTGCATTACTGTTCACCGATGACGCTGAAGTTACCTAGCGAAGCGTCCGAGGGAGATAGGGCGCTTGTTTTTCAGACTGCTGTGAGCTTGTCTGGACCGAAAACCAGAATGGGCTGGCTCTGAAATTGCAGAGAAAGGTGGGAAAGCATCCTAAGCAAGCTCCAAGGAGTGCAGGAAGCCTCTCAGTTGGTCACTCTCAGTACTTCTCACTCATCTGAAAGGCGCTGTGTTGCTCCAGCCCACCCCTCTCAGTGTTCGGTCCTCTCCGAGAGCAAAGGCAAGAGCAAAAAGACCTTTCTTCATCTGCACACACAGCACAAGCCTGCACCCCTCACACTCACTCCTCCTACCAAAACAGCTGTCTGCAAATATCTGTACATGCAAATAGCGTTAGACCAAATTTGTTACGTGATAAAAACCTGTTGTGCGGGCCTGATTCTGACATTCTCTGACATTAGCGAGTATCTTTGACATAAGTCAGGCTGTGCTGCTGTCAGAGGAAGGAGAATCTGGCCCAGATCTGATGCAAATCTTCCCACAGGCAGGCAGGCAGGCAGGCAGGCAGAGCGGCACGATTTGTTTAAACATGGCATGCTGGTGGCTGCAGACGAGAGATCACTCCCAGCAACTCCATCAACGTGTATAATATCCTGCTAGTTAAATCCAGCCGTGGTAAATATCTCCACCATGTTATCCCTCCAAGCAAACATAGTACCTGTATGGAAGAAATTCCTCAGAATGTTTCCTGTCTGGAGCTGAAGCTTGCCAGGGACTGAATTTCCTGTGAGGCTACGGTTGGGAATGCAAAGCAAAGAAGCTAACAGGAAAATAAGATGATACATATTTGAACCTGCTCCACACGGGTCCTCCTCAGCAAGCCCATTTGTCCCCTCGCCCCTCTATTTAAAGAAAAATGAAGCACTTAGATTTTCAAATATGGTCTGTCTTATTTTTCATTAGTAATTCTGACTTTCACCCCTTTGCCTCCCTTTCTGCCTATTTTTTTCCAGCTGCAATTCTGTGACTTACACATCCTGAAAATGAAAGAGGTTGTTTTTGCCAATAGCAAAGTGCTATGCATCCTTTCAACCATCTGGAAATGGATTTTTCATTCTTCCCCTCTCCCAACCACACACGCACGTGCACACACACAACCGAGTCTTTGTCTCTGGGAATCATTTCCCGCACCAAAGCTGATGGCCATGAAAAGAATTCAATGAAATATTTCCACAGGCATTAGGAGGCCGAGACAGAATAAACAGGGTGATTTCCTGGGCACTCTGGGCTCTCGTTCTCATCCAAACTGCCACCTCACAAGGAAGTGATGAATGCTATGGAGCGTCTGGTTCAGTGGTTAGAGATGAAGAGAGGTAGTTAAGGCTTCTGTGTTTTTGTCCTGGCTCTGCTGCAAATCTCCTTTTCACTAAAAGCAAGTTGCCTACCTGTCTAGTGCCTCACGCTCCCCCAGCTATAAATAGAGACACAGACACTTCCTAAGCCCCTGTGATGATGAATATGTTGGTGTTTGTAACTTGAGCTGATCTCCAGAGATGAAAGAAGTAATCTAAAGTGAAAATTGCCAGGATAGCTCTATGCTGAGACTAATAGAGTCAAGCAGGACAGTCTGGAAGCCAGAGATGAGACTTGGTCATCTCTTGCCCAGAGGCAAATGTTAAGTGAGCTGTGCCACCACACTATCCAGATGACTGCAGGTCTGCAAGAGGAGACAAAGAAGAGCCAGAGCCACACTGACTGGTACAAACATGCTTACGGTGTCCAGCTGAGAATGAGTAACAGCTGCTTGCTCATCATCCTGATTTCTGTCACTACTAGTGTTTCTAAATGCTGAAGTGTCCCGATGCTATGACTCAGGGCTGTGAGTCATGGGCTGTATGTCTCTGCTGCATGGAATCATTCACTTGCTCTCTCCGATGAGATTGCAGAAATCACAGATCATCTTGGGTCTCCTACAGTGGTAAGTCTTGAAAAGAGACAGATATTTACAAACCTATCCAGAACAAAGTCATTCTGTCTCCAGTGACTATCTATCGGGAATTTGTACTGGAGATCAATTTTGCAGACACACTCCCATCCAATAAATCTGGATAAAGTAGAACTTCTTTTTTTCCTTCTGTGGGCATTTAATTCCTATATATATCCTCAAAGCTCTAGTAAATCTAGACTAAACAGGATGCAGTGCAGGGTGCATTCAACCTTTTGCTTTCCCTGCTTTTACCAGTCACATCTTTAGACGTGAAATGCTGACAGCAGAGTGACATGATGCTTTTTGGCACTGGATTTGCCTCACCCTCGTCCAGGCTCTCCAGCCTTCCTGGTAGAGAAACTAGTCTAATAGCATTCTCCTAACCTCGGTGCTAGGCTGCAATTAGTTGCACGCAGGGCTGCAGCAGGAGCTCTCGATGAGCTGGGTGGCAAGACCTCTGACAAGACGCCAGATACTCCTGAGGCATCGTCAAGACCTGTGTTGACCAAATACAACGCAGCGGGCAGTTTTCCCATCTACAGAGAGCGATGGCAGCCAGCTGCCTGTTCAGGAGCTCACCTCCGGTTTATATATATAATTTATATAAACTCTCTGTTGATACAGGTGCAGCTGAGGTGGCCGCCGCTTCCTCCTGAGATGGAGCAGGAGCTCACCTCAGTTCTGAGGTGCAAAACCCCTGGGTGATCTCACCGGCTGGGAACCTCCTGCACTGCCTGCCCGTACAGCACCTAATCAGGGAAGCGGAGGCCCCACGGTGACAAGAGTGGGATTGCCGATACTCCTCTAGCGGCGGCGCAGTTTGCGTTGGCAAAAGAGTGTTTCTGTTGGCATATACCTCTTCCCTGAACCGATGAAGTCAGGCCTGGTTTTGCAAATATCTCTGCAGCAAGGTGTTTCGCTGGTGTAAAGGTGTGGTAAAGAGTCACTCCCCCTGCTAATAGCTAGTCTGAATCCTTCCTCTAAAAGTAGATAGAAGACTACGAGGGCACTACCTCCGAGCGAGCCTTCTGTGTGCCCAGACAGGGTGAGTGCACTCACACGTCTGTCCTAATGCAGCCACCGAGATCTCTACTAGGAAAGCAAACACGATACTGAGAGCACAGGGACTCCCGAGCGATAGGAAGTGACTTAGCACACCGATTCCTCTATTCCCGTAACTCTCTGTGGGTTTGCCAATAATCTTTATCATCCTTGCTGAGAAAGGAGAGCCTTCGCTAACTGATTACACCCTCCTTTCCTTACTGCGGTCAGCCAGTTGCCGCATGCCAGAGACAGCTGGTAGGATTGATAGATAAGCACACGTCTCAACGTATTTTCCCCCGTTCTGCTGTAACCACATCCACAGTCCTAGAAAGGGGTGAAACAATACTGCCCAGTTTTGCTACCAGTACTACTTTTATAGAAACACTAACCCAGGGAATCTCAACTTTTCCTTGGTTTCTGTACAAAATACTGCAGGTCTCCCCGAAGGGGGGCAGGATGATCCCAACCCTCTCGACCACCCCTCAACAGCAGCACATCCCACGCCCCAGCAACCCCTGCGGATGAGGCAATTCATCTGCCAGACCAAGAAGATGCAGAGCTTGAGAACCCAAAATATCAGGACCCCGTGATACCAACTTTCAGCTAAAATCTGTGTCTGGCACTGAGGCAGGGTTGGGTCTAACACCACAACCTGATACTAACTAAAAAATGTGCAAGACCAGACTCTTTGAGGACAAGCACGAATGCCTTTGGAATTTTACCCCATTTTGATTAAAGCTCAAGGTGTAGAACACCTTGAGTTCTGCATTTTTGCACAGCCTGCAGGCATTCTTCGAATGCAACAGCAGTTAAGTAATAAAATGCTTCAGGATCACCTCTACTCCAAGCACATCATCCTATTTTAAGCAGCACATCGTGACAAAAGGCATCTCAAGCCAAATTGCTCTTCGATTTGAGTCACAGGAGTGACATCAGAAATGGAGTTAGCCCAGCTTAAGTGACTAAAAGATGGCCAATTTTATTCTTTTGTTGTTTGGTTTTTTTCTGTATTAGTTCCTGGAATCTGGTTTGTAAACGCGGTCCTTCCCTTGCTGTTAGCTCACGCCATGAGGTGGGCAGGAATGTTCAAATAACATCTTCTTTGACCTTTCTGGTACTGAGATGATTGTTGTTGCTTTTTTGGGGGTTTCTGAGAAACTACCACAAGCCTCTGTCCTCCCATCTCCTGAACTGCATCTGCAGCATCCAACCACAGTCCCTCCGGAGGGCAGCGTGGCTCTCACAGTGACGACACCACACTCCTAATTTGTTCCAGCCTGTTTCACACTGACATTTTAGCACTGACGTCATCAGCTGCTGAGATTTCATTGCTGCTGCTAAGAATAACAGCCCTTCTCATCCCCCACCTTACAGCAAATAATTATTTATTAATACAGTAGAGATCTAGGCTTATCTTTTCTGACACAAATCAGGTTCTGGTGGTTAAAAGAAGAAGTAAAAACAAAGCACTGAAGATGCTTATATGTTCTGTCAGCCTGAGACCAAAAAAAAAAAAATAAATCCCAAACCACCTAGAGTGTATTGTCAAGTGGTAAAAGTGCTATAAAAAAATGACAGGGAAAAGTCCAGATTGGTTTGCTTTAAAACTTCCTTGCTGGACAGTCTTAGGCACTGCAAACTGCTTAAATAGCCCCAGAAGTCCCTTCCAAAACCCCTTCCAAATTCTCCAAGGCTTTCCACCTTGACTATCTGCTTATACTGATGCAGCGTGGGCGTAAAATACTGCCAAACCAGAATTCCCCATTGACTTTGGGTCCTGAACCAAATCCCATTGATTTCTGGGGGAGGATTTCTATTAACTTGAATGGGCATCGAATCAAACCTAAATTGGCAGTGCTCTGCACCCATTTGGCATAGTGTAGTTCTCTGCATAAGGTGGAGAATCGGGTCCAAAGACACTGAGAAATGCTTTAATTAAGAGTATTACTGAGGAGAGTGAGCTTTTTCATCACTAAAATGCTAAACTGAATTTGTTCTAGGCTTTTAATGGCAAAGGGTCGGAATTTCAAAGACACTTGGTCTAAAGATGAAGCTGAGTACCTACAGAATGCCCAAGAAATGTTTAAGAGCAAACCAGGTGCTGAGAAGCCTTTCAAATCAACAGGTCTTTTCACTTATTTCACATGCTTTTGAAAATCCTGGGAGGTAGCTATGTGCATTTTTGGTAGCCTTGTAAATCTAATCCTAAGTCATAAAATGACCATTATGTGCAGGTGGCAGCCAGCTCCACTCATTGAGTTCTGATCAGCGCCTGGTCCCTCAGAAGCACACTGAGCAGCAGCTGAGAGAAACTGGCACCGGGAGCAGTAACTACACCGAGTATGGCCTATAGGTACCTGTCTCCTACAGCCCCTCCTCACAGGAGGACACCGGCACCTCTGTCAGGCGCGGCAACTCCTCCACAGTCCCTCCTGGTCAGGGGTGACAAAGGCCTTGAAAAACCAGACATAGAGAAGTCCTGGAAAATGATATTTTTGACCAGTGCTGGGGAAGTCAGTGGCGAGCAGAGCTTCCGCTCCAGAAGCGGAGCTGAACCTAGACGGACTAGCATCCGGTCAAGGAGAAAACTCTCCAAACTTCTTTGTTACCGCTTCCCTATCAACTCTGAGGTCCAGCATCATTTCCTATGTTGCTGCTGACCCTTCTCAGGCGCCTTCCTCTACTGCTCAATCTTTAGAAACTGACGCATTTATTATCTCTGCATCTCCCTTCGCTGCAGAATAAGGGAAATTTTAGGAGCTGGCCCTTCCAGTGGATACTTTGGTTATTTGGCTGGAGTATTTTGCCTGGCTGTTCCTTTTCATTTGGACTTGAGCGCTCGGCATAGGCTTTTTTCTGGAAAGCACAGGGAGATTGATCACGAGACATGAAAGAGAGACATGTCTGCTTAAAAATCTTAGAGGCTGCAAGAGGGAGATGAGAGCGGCATTGTCCTGTTCAGATGCCTTCCCCTGAAGTGCCGCAGGGGAAGAGAGAGATGCTGGAGAGGAAAGCAAAGAGAAAGTGAAAGCGTTGGTAAAGCTGAGCCTTGAAAATGAAGTACAGGAGCTACAAATGTCTCCTCCGACCCCTGGCAGCCATTCTTGTTCAGCCCGAATCGGTCAGTAAGGTCACATGCTGCTGGGCCGAGCAGAGCATATCTCTGAGCTGACGTGTTTCTCCCAGCAGACGTCAGGACAGACTGGGCTGGGAGCCTGAGGGACTGCTGCGGCCACCTGATTTCCTCAAACCCCCAGCTAACCTCTTCCTCCCCATGACTAATTTCCCTGCACCTCCTACCACACACCCCCCTAGTTCCTCACCCCGTGCATTTTTATGCACAGAAGAAATTTGCTAGATTACGCCACCTGTTACTGGGGTAAATACCAGCTAAAGAGATAGGAATGGCCCCCATAAACCAAGTAAGGGAACGAAAATTCTTGCCTGGCATTGGCAGGCACAGGAGCTGCTCTCCAACCAGCTCTTTCTGATAAAAATCCTGCTTCTGAATTGAAGTTAAAAACGTGCTCTTAAAAAACGCATTTGAGTTGCTAAAAAAGCTGTTTGCTACAAACAAAAAGGCCTCAGACACACTCACACCAGTGCTGGGGAGTCAGCGGGCCGGATGATACCAGAGCTGGTTCAGCTCCAACAAGGGAAGTCAATGACTTGGCGCCACAAACTGAAGGCAAAGCTGTGCCCAGCAGCGCTCCTGGGTGTGAGTGGGAACGGTGCTGCCCCACCAGGTATTTTTTTTTTTGTTTTCTTTTATTGACATCTACAAAACTGCTCCTAGCTTTGGGCTGTGGCCCTGATTCTGTTCTGTACCGGTTTTACCCTGGTGCTGCTCCACAGAGGACCAGTTTTTAGCCTCAGCTTCCCGAGGGCAACCAAGAGGGGGAATAGGCCTACGGTTTTATTTGTTGCTTACACCAAAAAGAACCATCTAATTAAAAATCACTGGAAACCACATGCATTTGCAGAAATGGCTCCACTTCAGAGGAATCTCTCGAGGCAAATAAGTGAGTAATTTTTCAAGGGTTTAGACATTTATGAAAATAGCCTCTGTAGTCAACACTCACTAGGATAAAATTACAAGTGTTTTCAATCGTCGTACTTCAGGGCATAAGCTGATCCTCAGCTGGGGGCCAGGGAGGAATTTCCTCCCAGAGGATATTATTGTTCTGCGAGGTATCTCATGGGAGATTCATGTCTTCCTCCAGAGTATCTGGCACTACCACTGCAGAAAAAAAAAAAAAAAAAAAGGTACTGCAGAGAGAAAATTAAAAGATACTGCTCAAAATGAGTCAGTGCTCTGGTCTCCCCTGCCAAGCCCCGTGTGTCATATTTACACGCTCTTAACTGACTGGGCAGCCGTAGTTACGTCCGCTTTCGGAACCGGGCAGCCTCCCTGACCGAGAGAGAAAAGGCCGCTCTCTCTCGTGGGAAACGAGCTCGCCGCGGGGGGAAGGCGCCGGGGGTCAGGCCGCCAGCAGGCGCCGGAG